>CM060952.1:40748913-41155652 GCA_030765055.1 Mantis religiosa
CTGTAGTATTGTCCAGTTACTGACTGTGTAGGTACAACATGCTGATAAACCATTCCATGAATATCAAAAAATGAGGTGATCATAACTTTCATAGCAGAAGCAAACACTTTCGCTTTTTGGGGGTTGTTGATGAAGGAGACTTTCACACGGATCTTTGCTGTTTGCTCTTAGGCTCAAAATTATGTAGCCAAATCTAATTAGCGGTGATTTCGTTTGTAAGAAACTCCGGATTTTCCTCTAACATTAACTGTAACTGCATACAGACCTGCATGCGAATGTCCTTTTGTTTGGGAATCAGCAGTCTTGTAACCCATCGCGCACAAACACGTCTCATGTGTAATCTTTCTGTCACCAACGTGTGGTGGCACTCAATGAAATGTTCAGTATTTCAGAAAGTGATCCTAAGTTAATTTGTCGATCATCTCTCACAATGGCAGCAGCAGTGTTGATGTTTCCTTCTGTAACAGCAGTAACTGGAGCTCCGGGTCCACCTTCCATTGAAAATTAATGTCTTCCATCTTTAAACATTTTAAAACCCCTTTGAGATGTGCTGTGGGGAAGAACAGACTCTCCAAAGGCCTCCTGTAACATTGTATAGGTCTCAACTGAAGATTTGAGACGAAAGCAGAATTTCAAAGCCGCATATTTTTCCTCGCGTGTTACCTCCATTGCAGCGGTTGGCGATACTGAACATGTCTGAACTTGCCTGGTTCTCACCGGCGGGAACCAGGAGCACCAACAATGAAATTACTACGGCGTGTTTGTTTCACAGTAACAGAACATAAGATTGAATTTTAGTGCGAAATATTATGACTGTAAAAAATTATGATCATTCTTTATTGAACAGCCCTCATATATAAAATATCCAAAAATTGTGACGTGATGTGTGATTTTAAACATTATTTTCAGAATATATATGTGAAAATGGACTAAAAACTTATCTTCGCGGAGATAAATTTAATGTTGGGTAGTGTAGTTGGTGTACACCCTTTGAGAAACACAAATTCATAGATGGACTGTTTCTAGCTTTTGAAACATCTTTAAAATGGAAGCCGGAACGATGTGTATACAATTTCAGCCGGAACAACATTGTTTCTGTAATATTTATACTCCACTGGGATCTGTACACATTTATGAAGAGATATGAAAATGCTAGGATTAAAATGTAACAATCCGTTGTAACGGTCTCTATCGAGCAAGGCTCGTATTAATCGTTTACAGCTTCTAAACGCTATGATCCCACTTTCACTTTTTTGCTTTAAAGTGGAAAACGAATGCGTGGCATCAATATTTGGTTTTTGAAACACTGCAGTAAAATACATACAGTTTTCATTGCATGTTGGTAGTAAACTTAAAATGTATTAAAGTGGAAAACGAGGAGATGTGTGCATGTCTCTGAAATATTTGCTTAAATGCAACGCATAAATACGTTTTAATCATAAATAGTTGAACCGACAAACAAAACAAGGAAAGAATGAAACAAAAGAAATGAGGAAACAAAAGAAAATAAAGAAAGTAAGAAATAAAGACTTAAGAAAGGTAAAAATATGTGTAAAAAAGGGAATGCCGGCAGTCAAATATTTAAGACTGGTGGATATATTAATTTTTGAAATTCAATACTATTTGTTGACTTCTCGAAAAGCTTCTTTCCTTTTCAATGAAATAGTTTCTATAAGGATAATTAGATATTTTAATGGTCTTTCCTCTATTGTGGTCGCTTATATGCTGCAACTGGGACTATATCTCTAGGTGAGATATAAAGAAAACGGAAAATTTTGGCGATTGTTTTTCAGTGGCGGCTCGTGCCGCAAAATAACAGTGTGCTGCGGGGAAAAGTCCATGTAACTCACCTAGTTTGAAGTCCATGCGATGATGTTATAAACTGAATTTCTAGTTCCTTTCGCCCTTTTGATGAAATTTTAAATCCGGTATTGATGGCCCTAACATTTTTATAGTAACCGTTGGTTCTCATTGTTTATTGGTTAAAGTTTTCGTAATATTAAATTACTCATATGGTGAATAAAGCGAAATTATAACACGTTTCACAAAATAAAGAAACTGATATCAGTCACTAAATAACGTTATACAAAGAAATACTGTAATACAAAGCGAACCATATGCCCTTTTTACGGGGGATTCTTGTTAAGGTCGCGGGATTTTTTTTTTATTTTTGTTGTTTGTTTTGTAATTTACGTCCTTTAACTTTTTAAGTTATATCGGACGATGAATGAAATGGGTGAAATGATGCTCAAATGCGCCCAGAGTCAATGGAGCTTAGAATTACCCGATATTCGTCTTTTAGGATAAGGGAGTGCCCCGGAAAAACCTTATCCAGGTAACTCACCCTGACCGAGGTTCAAACTCGGGACTCTTAAACATGAGGCACTTAGGCTACCATCTACGCTACAGAGCCGGGTGTCGCGAAAATGAAAATGGTGCCAACATAATAGTTGCATTACTAACAATCTGCCCTCCGATTAAATAACCATTCAGAAACGGATCTGTTTACGTAAGAAAAATGAAATTAGTTTCTAGAACTAGAATATAAACTAATGATGGACTGTTAAATAAGGGTCAATGCATATTCAAGTTCTACAGCTATAGCTATGAGTGTTGGTAGCCCTGCTTCACTGTGTAGCGAATGATCACCGCGCAACACCTAGATGCAGCACGCATTATTGCGAAAATCTATGGAACTCTGGACATCTGGGAGGCAAGAGGGGAAGCTTGTACGCATGCGCTATAACTGATTACCGAGCTTGCTGGCTCTCAGCGCGTTGATGTCACGGAAGCGTTCCATTAGTTACGCAGATGATTTCCATGCATCAAGAGTTCATTATACTTATAATACTATACTTATAATAATGCACAATTACCTACATGTTCTTTTGAAATTTATACAATATGATTTAGAAAACAGCAAAGAGTGGTGCAATGAGCTCCCCTTTGTCACCAGCTATATCTAATTTCTCCAGAACATGAAATTCTTGCCACAGCTACACTTAAAACCATCTCATTTCTATAGATACGTGGAAGACACTTTTGTAATTTGGCCACATAGATCAGACACTTCGCCTAGCTTTCATGCACATCTCAACAGCCTTCGACCTCAAATACATTTTACCATGGACCTGGAGAAGAATGGAACTCTTCCATTGCTGGACATTGTTGTTTCAAAAACAGCAACGGTACACTGGGGCATGCTGTATACCGCAAGCCTACACACACCGATCTCTATCTGAACGCTCATAGTTTCCATCATGTCTCAACGACCGGGAGTTCTCAATACACTGGCACACAGAGCTTTGTCTATCTCTGATCCCAGCCACTTAAAACATGAATTACAGCACCTGAGATTCCTTTCCGTCAAAACGGCTACTCCGAATATGACGTTGAATCCTCGATCACAAAAGCTAGGAAAGGGAAACCTGTAATACAGCAAGCGTCAGATAAGCCTACCGCTACAGCCTGCATCCCGTTTACCGGCAATCTATCCGGCAGAATCAGCAGAATTCTCGACAAATACATCAGCACCATCCACAAGCCACCGCCGAAGATTAAACGTCCGTTGAGACCAGTGAAAGGCAAACTGGGCTTCCAAGTTCCGGGAGTGTACCGCATTCCCTGTGAATGTGGGACACCGCATATAGGACAAACCGGAAGGATCATCGCTACTAGAATAATAGAACATGAACGGAGCATTCGTTTAATGCAAACTGAGAAGTCTGGGCTGGCACAGCATTGTTTTTATAACGCACATTCAGCCAATTTTCGGGAGACGAGTGTCTTGGCAATATGCAACAGCTACTGGGAGTGGCGAATTGAGGAGACTTTGGCCATTTCCTCTGAAAGGAGCACGCTTAATCGTGATGCTGGATTTCAGTTCAGATCCTCTTGGAAACCGTCCTTAAAAATGGAAATCCATCGATTTAAGAAGCAAGGATCAATACAGCTTGATAATCGACTTAAGTAGTTACGTTACTTTGACACAATTTTCTATACTCACGCCATCTCCTGACCTGGCATTTAATTAACTGAATACAGTCTTTTGTTCGGCAAAGCGAATTTTGATAGTGTTTTGTCTTTGTTTATATTGGTGTTATATCCAGTATTTCATTTGTGGTTATAACATTTAATAAATATCCTGATGATGGGAGCGATGCACACTCCCGAAACGTGGATATCTAATCGTCTTTTCATCTAGCTGGCTGCCCCAGAAGTAAGTGAGCATATTCCTCGCCAGGAAAGCTTCAGGTCTTATTTTAGAAAAGAGCGTTTTGCAGCACGACAACACATAAGGACGAGACGCTCCTGTTGGTTTTACAAATGCAAATTCGTGGTATATTGAGAATGTAACCTAGAATAATAAAGGTGGTATGAAAATAAACTGAACATAACATTAATTTGTATTTCAATAATCAATTACCTTCTTTGAATCAAAGACAATATATCTCAATGCATGGGGATTTGATTGATTCTGCCCAACTTTCATTGTTTGTAGGTTCGAAGAATAAGATACGTAATTAGACCACAAACTATTATGTGTTTCAAATGGGAAGATTTCTCAGCTGTAGCGAATCAGATGCGTTAGACCCTTCACCGTTGCCACCTCGTTATCCCCACTTTGTTTATATTTCCCTCTCTCGCTCGCACACTTGTGAGTGTTCCTGGCTCTAGACGTAAGGGAACACAAACTGAATTTTCCAAAGTTTTATAATAATGCAGTTGTTGAAATCACAATTGCAACATTTATATTCGTATATTACGCAAATGGTATGAATATTTATTTTAAAGTAAATTATAGTTTATGAATTACTTATTTCTCTACTCCAACGAAAATACCTGCGGTGCATCCGTGTAACTGTGAATGTTACTTCCGTTAAGAAATTATTCGTCACTGTCATTGACTTCGACGTCTGAGTACTGCATATTTATGATGATAGGTTCAAAAATCTCGTTACGTGCTATTTCTTTCCAAAAGTCGTCTTCTTGTAGTTTATCTGATGTCTCACGCAGTTTTCGCGGTCTTCTTTTGTTCCTTGTCAACTTTTTCGTGACTAAGTCGTTCAATGTCAGTCAGTTTAAAAATATTTTTGTATTTCCAACATAATTTGAGCGCAAATTAACTCTATTGGATTGTTCTAGCAATAGTAAAGGGAGGGGGAGGTGCATTGCATCTCATTGATCCAGTTGATACACTTTTTCATGGCAGAGTAACTGAATAATGCTGCTTTGAGCCCTCTAGAGTAAATAGAGATTACGGACCATACATAAACAAAGATATAGCGTGACCAGACTGGTTCTGCCATACCATCAAGAAGTGTATGGTTTCCTCTCATTGAATCTAACAAACATCTTGGCTTATACAAAGTACATATTTCTTTTACCACGTCATGTCAAATGTTTACGTTTCAGTTCTGAGTAATTTCAAACATACGTTCACGCATACATGCCAACCAGTGCTTACGTGCTTACCTCGCAATGCATTGTTATAATATAATGGTATCTACTTTACTTATTTGTATTAGAAAAACTATTTGAGCTCAATATGTGGGGTTTTTACTGTTATATTAAATACATTACTCTCTCCTTCCACACGGGTCGGTTGTGGCAAATACTGAATTTTTGTTTTATCGCGAATAATATTTATTAGAGATTGATTAGTTTGCTGCGCGTCACACACCTCTAAGGGGGAAGACAATAGGACAACACCGCAGGACTCCGATTGGTTGCTCACCTAGCAGCGCTCAAGGACAAACACCTTCCCATTTGAAACACATATGCCCGATTTCACCAACAGATGTTAAAATGGACGTTAACAAATGTAACGTAACAATTGTCACAGCGCTAGAACTAATGTTAAATTTCTTGCATTTCACCAACATGTTTTCTTAAAATGTTAACAAACCTGTGTTAACGCTAAGAAACTTGTAAATATCACAGCTATAGAAGGCTATAGATAATTTTCTGAACGTACTCAGATGCGTTTCTGTTTTCATTTTCGTCTGCACAAATGGCGGATGAACAAAATCATAAATAAAGACGTGAGACAAATTTCTCATCGTCGGAGAAAGAATTGTTAATTGAAATGGTGACGAAGTGTAAGGATATCGTGAAAAAGAGGACGGATGTGGTGAGTGTAAAAGAGAAACATGTCGCGGGTAAAATACTGGAAACGAATTTAATTCAAATGCATCTGTCACTACTACAAGCACCTAACAACTTGTCAGTATTACGTAAATTTAAAACGAGGTGCGAAGAAGGACAAGTGACTTGAACGTTTCAAGACGGCAGGTGGACAGTGTATTATCCACATAATTCAGTGAATTATAAAATCGCAAGGTTACTAATACTTGAAGCTAAGGCAAGATAGTCATATTCCTTTCGATGCATGTTCTGACTAAGTATTACGTAAATTTAAAACGAGGAGCGAAGAAGAAGTGCCTTAAACGTTAACAATGAATTATCCACATAATTCAGTGAATTAAAAAATCGCAAAGTTATTAATACTTGAAGCAAAGGCGAGATCGCCATATTCCTTTCGATGCATGTTCTAACCTCTCTTGTACTGCCGCAGTAACCTTCACAGCAACATGTTTCAACAGTCTATACCTCCGTAAAATAGTTTTCTTCGGATGGTTCCTCAAAATCATTTCTCCTCAGAGGCCGTACTCTATTATGAATGCCATTTAGACGGTCTTAAATATAGCAAATCGACATCAACAGCTGAGTTCATGCTCGCCATCTTGACTATTTACAATTGTTAAGGACTTAAAATTAGAAATTCGGCGTGTTAGTTTAACATGAGATTTAACACTTGTGTTACGCTAACACTTGTTGGTGAAACGCAATTTTTGTTTTAACTATTGCTAAACTCGTGTTAAGTCTAACATTTGTTGGTGAAATCGGGCAATAATAGGTTTCTCTTCAAGATAACAACCATTCGTTGCATCAGGTGAGACCGGCATGGACACGCTATTCATGAATGACAAACATGGGACAACTAAGTTATATGTCTCAGTGGCAGATGTCACCATACTCCGGTAAAAATTAGTGCGTAGCCGCTTTCTACCCTGTACCGGATCCTAACACATGTTCCCTTATGTAGGAAAGTTTAAAGGAGAGAGTGGTCTGTATACAAACCACTGAACTTCGACCTTACGTGATCATCCTTTTTAAAGGGAATGGAGCACTACACTTTCTGTGATTAAATCACCAGCGTACACATATACGATATAATGTTATTGATAACAGAGCGATTGGAATTGAATGAACAAGTTTGTTATAAATCGGTAGCAATATTCACAAGATCTGTTGCTGAAAAAGGAACAGCGACTGCAACGCTTTGCTTGAAAGTTTTTTTTTTCCTCTCTTCCTGCAGACTTTCACTAGCGTGAGGAAAGCAGAAAGAACCAAATGGGGTGAAGCAAAGCATAGGCATCCTGTGGAAAATTTGTTTACTCAGAGAAGGAAGGCAGTGAGCGCTGGATCGGAGCGGATCCCAGCTGCCAGTGATGCTCGAGGGATGAAGCTTAACTCCTTTGGGAAGAGAGATTCCAATGTTGAATCTGTAGTTGAGGAATAATGTAAACGCTTTGCGAGATAACATGTGCTTTCCTGAGTTCTGCTGTGCGTTTCTGTATCAGAAGGAGTCACATTCAACTGTTTGTGCTTCTCGATGCCAAACATTACAGCAGTTATTTGGTAGGGGGTCATATCAAACACATAACAACGGAGAAGTTATGGGTTCCGTGTTGAAACCTCGGTAAAGCTTCAGAACTGGCTTTTGTTGTGATATCGCATGAATTGAATGGGATAGCAACTAGTAAAATTCATATAAGTTGACATTGTTTGTCTTTTCTACGCTCTGAATAATCACAATTTCTTATTTAACTTGATTTAACTGGGAGATATGGATCAGTAAGTTTCATTTATGTCCTGCATTTGGAAGGATCAGGTTCGAATCCATGGCCTGCCTACCAGACCCACTTTTTTCGGAAGTTTTCCCGGAACGCCTGGCGAATGCTAGGTGGGTTAATTACATCCCCCGAATTTACTGTTCCTCATTTTCATCTCAATTATCATTTCACAAAATCTGGTGGTATCTTTGCAGGTGGAAGTGTCGGCGAGTGTCTCGGTGCTGCATGGCAAGATGATATGCGCCTGATGTACAGTTCCTCCTTCTGTAGGTCGGTTTCCGACCTGAGAACCGTTTATGGACCACGGCGGATGGGATGCTGGCTGTATTAGCCTGCCGGTGGAGTTTCCAACTAGTAAATACTACAGATCCTGCCCTCTGTACTATTGGTTGGCCACCGTCTTTCTCCTGTCGCCTCATCCTTCCTCCCGGGGATGCCCCGCTTGGAGCATAGATACAATAAACCACAGATTTCTGTGTCGAATCCTCTCTGTGATAATCCTAATGCCACCCTAACTTAATTTTAAATATCCGATATGCTGCCCCACTATTTTTTCTCTATGTACCATGCTCACAAAGTATAATCTTGTATCTGTTGTGTACAGATAAATGATTTACACCTAGCCTTATAAGCATGAAAAGGATATAATAATAAACCCTGGCACGAAAGCCCTAAGAGGGCCAAGGCCTACCAACCTGACTGCCGACCTCACGCCCACTTACGCATGGCAGAGGTGGGCGATCATCCAACCGATACGGAGAGACGTGGTCAGGATCTCGGCATCCCCCAGCCAGAACGCTGGTTTTCGTGACCAGGGCCGCTTACCTATCGTTAGCTTCTCACTTTCTCACGATGCTGTTTTGGGCACCGGTCCTGTATCCGGGACTTAAAATCCGCTCCCAATGCATGGGATCGAACCCGGCCCGCTTTCTTTGCCCAGGAACCAAGGCATGCTGCCTTAGCCCGCTACGCCATGGCGCAGGACATAAACGGAATATAGTAGGCCAAAAGTTTAGTAAAATATTTTCAAAATAGATCAGTGGTATTGAATTTTAAAGTCTATTCTCTGTGGACACGAATTTAAGGTTAATGAAATGAAGAAAAGTAATTTATTCTTAAGAAAAGTTTAGCTATTCGATAATTTAAACCAATAACAATAAATATTTCAAAATGTCTTAGTTTTTTTTAATGTATCCAGATTTATGAACCCTATTTTACACAGTGGTATATTAGGGTTATAGTTGATACATACAAATACACAATTTTAACAAAAATATTTTAAATACTAGAAGGAAGAAAATATGTTATAATCTGATGCATATTAATTTAAACTATTTCAGACGTTTAAACACTGAGTTTATAAACATCATGAAGTACTTATACTGTTGTGGCTTCATTAGCAAAGATGTGAGCGGAGCAGAAAATTCAGTTCCTAGAGAGTCTAGCTTGAATATTAATTCTTGTCTTAGTTCGACAAACAATTTCTTTGGCATAAATATGTGCTTTAAATACACCTATGACTGAAAATGTGAAATCATAAACTAATAACGCTAGATTCTTAAGATTTACAGATATAGCATAGTGCAAATATGCTACAGACCAAATTTTGTCATAATAACTTTGATAGTCTGGAAAATATGATCAAATATATTTATTTATGGTTACGTCACCTAAAAAGTATCCTACGACAAAACAATATTGTGACTTTGTGAGTTCGTGAAATGAAAAGCCCGATTGCACCACTCAAAAATGTTCTTTATTTCCACCGAATTACAATCGGAACACTTGCCGATTACACAGAATTACGTAATGCAAACAATTACAATTCACCAGTTCGTCCGTTACAGTTCCACTTGCACCCGAAATTACGTACACCCCTCCGATGCACGTACGGAGTCCATCCCCTCACTGGGCGCTCCTCACAGCTGCTCGCTAAGAACTGAACCTTCATCCAGCCCGACGCGTTGCTTTTATAGGACCAACTTGCCAATCTTGAAGGTTCCGGATTAGATGAAATATCCTGTATATTCGAGGACTCAGAGGAAGGGGAAAGAGACGGCACAGTGGCCCGCGATCACTCTCTTAGTCATCCCTTCAGTTAGTGACAGGAGAAAAATGGGTAGGCGTGGCCAGCATGCTTCACGTCTGACCCTACTGCCGGCCAGTTCTATAGGGAGTTCCGACGTTCGGGTGACAATATTTGAATAACAGATTCCCAATACATCCTTTTTTTTTAATTTGCCCTAGGTTTCTCTGGGTTTGAATAACTTTAGGCTCCAGAAACTTCCAAAGCTATTATTCTGGCTTTTGTGCCCAATATTATTTTTTTTTTGTTTTGTTTTGGTTTTGAAGTAAAGAACTTAGTGTGCTTAAAATTCATCTCGCAATAAAACCCATTGTGTCTCTATGAACGTGTGCAGCAAGTTTCATTTGTCTAACACTAAAACTGCGACGCAAGGAGCATCTTAAATGAAAAATGCTGTCATTTTCAGTTGCAAGAAAACAACGACAAAGAATTAGAATCCAAATCTACCACTAGCTTTCACGTAACTTTCAAACTAGATTAGAGCATTTAAAAATGGCTTCTGGATAATATTTATGCATTCTTTGAATTCAGGAAAGCTTACTCTGTTTTATAGACTAAAACAGGAAAATCTCGAAACCTCCTTGGGCTAGGAAGGTCGCTTCAGATGATCGAATCTACAACCATACGAATGCGAGTCACACACACTACTTACTAAACCACAAAGGATACACAAAAGTCATATGCATGTATTATAATAAATTTATGTTTGCCTTGCGTATTGAGTATAGGATAATAATTGAGCAGAAATCACATTTTAAGTACTTAGGATGTAATGTCTCGTACAAAGGGGAAGCTGATATAATAGAGAAACTAAATAAATTAAACTATATAACAGGCATAATAAAAAGAACATTAAAAATAAAGCAAGAAAGGGCTCTACAATAAAACTATACAAAACAATGGCAATACCAACTCTGATCTATGAATCAGAAACATGGACACTAATAAAAAAATAGTACGAAAATACAGTCATCAGAAATGAAGTTCATAAAATTGATAAAAAACGTAGTCAGGAAATTAAGACAGAATTAAAAGTAGAAGAAATAAACCATACTATTGAAAGAAGTAGAAATCAATGGAAATAACATGTTGAGAGGATGAATAATAAAAGAATACCAAAAAATAGCCCTAAACTATAAACCTATAGGAAGAAGAAACCAGGGAAGACCGAAGAAAAGATGGGCAGACCAATTTGGAGCCGGAACGGGTTAAACAATCCAAAGCCGTGAGGTAGAAGAAGAAGTATTGAGTATAGAATATAAAATTATTTTTGAAGAAACCGTGGAATGCTTATCCAAAGGAACAATATATGTTAACATTAAAGAAACGACAATGGTAGTCAGTCCGGAAAGTCAAACAATAAATTGAATGACAAAAGAAAGAAGTAAAGAAACAAAAAGGGACGAACGTGTGCCGGAAGAAAAATTGGAACAACAGGAAGAAGAACGGAGTTTATGAAGCTAAATGATATTTGCTTAGGGATTTGGAAGCTAACGGATGTATAGCTGGAACGAGAGACGAACGTGGTATTTCCGTTCAAACTATTTCTCCCCGAGGAGCAGAAGTTTGTCCAGACTCCTTCCAGTGTTTGTTTCTCCGTACGTACTACCACTTTCTATCTCGTCTTGGAAGGAAAATTCAATTCCTCGGCAGTTTTACTTCCCACCCCATTCTCGCCCTACCACCACGCTCAGTTGGTGCTTTTTCATTAATACATGGCGGAGCGGTGCTGTGCGATATTTAATTCGTCCAATGAACGTATCTCAGCCCGGCACATTAGGGGATGTCATCCTTCATTCGGCCTAAGGCTTACAATGGAAAATTAAAACATAAATAAGGAGGGAATTCGTGCTTTTTGTAACAGTTTCAACATCTACTTACAAATGTAAGAAGAAGTAGACCTTTTAGTCAGTTTTAATTATTGAACCTTCGTTAATTGTACAGTACCATCATGTGAGTGGCAAAAGTGTTGCTTAAAGTTGAACATATACTCACGCAATTTTATACACTTAAATGTACACTCTGAAGTGTTAAAAAGTCACTTTTTTAGTTTTCATCTTAAAGAACTACCTGAAATTGTTACAAAAAATTATATGGACGTAATTTCGCATTGAAGAACATTTTTAAATAAAAAATGAACAAAATTAAGTAAAGGAAATTATGTTAGAAATTTAAAAAATGATACTAAGAGTTGCAACAGCAACTATGGCCGACAATGGGAAGATGGTTGGATGGTGTTCTATTTGTAGCAGAATTGCTACAAAGGTGTTGATCGTGGTGGATGAAGATGTACTCGTAGTGATGATCATCTCGTTGTGGCGTCATGCTCCGGTTAGCATGATATATTCTCTTGATCGTGGTCTCGTATACTTGGATTGTGTAACTTAATATTAGAAACAAAAGAAAATGTTGGATGTTTTTCTTTACTTTAACCTTTCAAGTGGAACGTCGGTCTCAGTGCCCTAAGGGAAACTTTATTTTGTTGTTGTGGCTATAAAACTTCCAAAAATATTAATTTTTCATTGAATTCATATGAGAATTTAATGAATTCTAGTATTTATACTGAAATTCTAAAAGCTATGACAAATTTAAGATATTAGGATTGTTTCTCGTGTTTGCAGCCAAGTGATCTTTCCTTCTACCGAGCTTTCGGCCATCCTAACTCTGTGGCCTTCTTCAGGGATAAGCATCTCTGTATCCCTGAAGAAGGCCACAGAGCTGGGATGACTGAAAGCTTCATAGAAGGGAACATCACTTGGCTGCAAACCCGAGAAACGATCCTAATGAATCAACGTCGAGAAAGCTTTAAATATCTCAAATATAAGACATTTGAATACATAATAAATATAATTCAAATTAATGCAATTAAAAATTACGTTTTGACCATCTGAGTAGCTTAGTTTTACATTGTTGCCGATAGTTTTGCGTTATTAGCTGTCAGTTGAGATCTGTAAGTTGTGAGCTTCAGGAGTGTGTTTAGAAGCTTGGTGGTCCAAGAGACCTTGTGTTTCTGCTAACGTGCAATTGAGGTAAGGCTTCAAAGACCACATGTTTCCTGTAACGTCATAATTAATATATTGTAACGCGAGCGCTGGAACACCCTGTGGAAGCAGCTGGGAGCGGAATACAGGGGAGGTTCGTGTTAGCCACACCTCCCGCTCGTCTATCTTATAGTGGTGACAGGCAGTGGTCGGGAGAAAAACATGACTGTGCCGTCTGTTTCTCTTACACCTGGTTCTCGATCATTCTTTTACTGGAACATTCCCGCGGACACTGGAAGGCGGCGATATTCCTATATAAAGGGGGGTTGTATACAGACGGAGTCAGTCAGTCAGTTGGTTAGTGTGTGTGAGTGAGGACAGTTCTTGGTGTAAGAAGGCAGTGTTAGTCAGTGACGTGTTAATGAACGAAAAGATTGTGCAACGGAAGACTGTACGTAACCGTGTATGAGTATCGGAGTTGATGTAATCGCGAGTACAAGTGAAATTGTAACGGACGAACTGGTGAATTGTAATTGTGTGCAGCAAGTAATTCTGTGTAATTGGCAAGTGTTGAACTGTAAGTCGGTGGAAATAAAGCACATTTTGGAGTGGTGAAATTGGACTTTTCATTTCACGAACCCACAAAGTCACACTGGTGTCAGGAAGCGGGAAGATAACATCACCGAACATTACAACCATGGACGCGGCATTGGAGAAAATTTTGGAGAAGATGATGGAAATGAAGGCGGAACTGACAGAAATGAAGACGGCAAATGAAAACCTCGCTGCAAAAATAGAAGCGGCAAACAACAACCTCACCGCCGAGTTGAAACAAATGAAGACGGCCAACGACAACATCACCGCGGAACTGAAACAAATGAAGACGGCCAACGACAACATCACCGCGGAACTGAAACAAATGAAGACGGCCAACGACAACATCATGTATGAACAGAATTATAAAGATGAAATGACATGGGAAGAATTTAACCAGAAGGTAACCTTCCGATTTAAAACAGGGCCTAGAGATAAAAGAACAGTTCATCATGTAATAGAAGTAGACCCCAGGCTAAGATATAAACTTATTCAAAAGGATAAAATATATATTGGCTTCCAGGCGGTTCAGTTCAAAGATTATATTGTGGTAGCAAGATGTATGAAGTGTCAAAAGCTAGGACACGTAGCAAAATATTGTAAACAAGAGGTATCTGTGTGCTCACACTGCGGGGAACAAGATCATACAAAGAAAGAGTGTCAAAAAGCTAAAGATAAGGAGAAGTCCGTGTGTATTCCATGTAGCACAAGAAAGAAAAACCTAACTACTGGGACAAAAGTACATTGTCAAAATAGGAATGTATGCCCAACGTATAAGATGTTTTGGGAACAGTTAATTAATAGAACAGACTATGGACAAGATAACCCAAATGGAGTGGAGTAAGAGAATAATTAACATAAGACATGGATCACAAACAAGTAGGAAACAAGGTAAACCAACTGCTACTTCTAAGACCTATCAGTCATTGGAAGTGAAGAAGAAACATATTGCTACATATGTAAGGAACCTGCGATTGCCTGTAAGACTGCGATATTTTATATACAGCTATTTGTATAATAACACTAATGAAATATGGAATATCTAAGATTTATTAAACAAAGAATGGTAATGGTAAATGAAATACAGCAAATAAAGAGCATAAGAATAGGTCAGATCAATGCACAGAGATCAAGGCTAGTGATGCAGGAATTAAGAAAGGTAATAGAAGACAGGCAATTGGATATCCTATGCATACAAGAGCCGTATGTCTTTAAAGGAAAACCTATACATGTGGCTGCTACAACTAGAATAATAGTAGAGGGCGATCAACCAAAAGCAATAATTCTAATCATCAACAAAGAAATACAGGTGGTAAAGATTACACAATTGTGCGACGAACATGTTAACTGCATTGAGGTAACAACTGATGGTGTAAGCTTCATCCTGTGTAATCATTATTTTCAATATAGTGATGATATTCAAATACACATTGACAAGATGGAAAGAGTGCTAGACATGATGTCAAGAAAGTCCATTATATATGGTATGGATAGTAATGCCAAATCAAAGAGGTGGTATAGTAAAAATCCTGATAATAAGGGGGAAAGATTAGAAGAAATATTACTACAGAACGATATGATCATAATGAATACACCATTTAATCCATTTACTTTTGAAAATAGAGCTGGAGCAGAGGAGAATATAGACCTTACGGTAGCCAAAGGAGAAATTGTGAATCGTATCAGTAATTGGAAAGTGGCGCAACAACTAACAACTAGTGACCACAATTTAATATATTATGATATAGTAACATGGACAGAAGGGGAACATCAAAATCATCAGAAGAAAAGAAAATATCAGATAAAGAATGCTGATTGGGCAAAACTGAGAGGTTCAATTAAAATTCCCAATGAAATACAAATTGGAGGAAATATAGATAAAAAGGCTAAGCAATTAACTCAAAGCATACAACAGGCGATGGAGCAGGCATTAAAGAAATGTACAAATACTGATGGAAAGTATAAGGTATGGAATGACAAACTGCAAAAACTAAGGAGCAGAGTGAGGAAGTTAAGAAGATACACTCCTGGAAATTGAAATAAGAACACCGTGAATTCATTGTCCCAGTAAGGGGAAACTTTATTGACACATTCCTGGGGTCAGGTACATCACATGATCACACTGACAGAACCATAGGTACATAGACACAGGCAACAGAGCGTGCACAATGTCGGCACTAGTACCGTGTATATTTACCTTTCGCAACAATGCAGGCTGCTATTCTCCCATGGAGACAATCGTAGAGATGCTGGATGTAGTCCTGTGGAACGCCTTGCCATGCCATTTCCAGCTGGCGCCTCAGTTGGACCAGCGTTCGTGCTGGACGTGCAGACCGCGTGAGACGATGTTTCATCCAGTCCCAAACATGCTCAATGGGGGACAGATCCGGAGATCTTGCTGGCCAGGGTAGTTGACTTACACCTTCTAGAACACGTTGGGTGGCATGGGATACATGCGGACGTGTATTGTCCTGTTGGAACAGCAAGTTCCCTTGCCTGTCTAGGAATGGTAGAACGATGGGTTCGATGACGGTTTGGATGTACCATGCACTATTCAGCGTCCCCTCGACGATCACCAGAGGTGTACGGCTAGTGTAGGAGATCGCTCCCCACACCATGATGTCGGGTGTTGGTCCTGTGTGCCTCGGTCGTATGCAGTCCTGATTGTGGCGCTCACCTGCACGGCGCCAAACACGCATACGACCATCGTTGGCACCAAGGCAGAAGCTACTCTCATCGCTGAAGACGACACGTCTCCATTCGTCCCTCCATTCACGCCTGTCGCGACACCACTGGAGGCGGGTTGCACGATGTTGGGGCGTGAGCGGAAGACGACCTAACGGTGCGCAGTACCGTAGCCCAGCTTCATGGAGACGGTTGCAAATGGTCCTCGCCGATACCCCAGGAGAAACAGTGTCCCTAATTTGCTGGAAATTGGCGGTGCGATCCCCTACGGCACTGCGTAGGATACGACGGTCTTGGCGTGCATCCTGCGTCGCTGCGGTCCGGTCCCAGGTCAACGAGCACGTGCACTTTCCGCCGACCACTGGCGACAACTTCGAGGTACTGTGGAGACCTCACGCCCCACGCGTTGAGCAATTCGGCGGTACGTCCACCCGGCTTCCCGCATGCCCACTATACGCCCTCGCTCAAAGTCCGTCAACTGCACATACGGTTCACGTCCACGCTGTCGCGGCTTGCTACCAGTGTTAAAGACTGCGATGGAGCTTCGTATGCGACGGCAAACTGGCTGACACTGACGGCAGTGGTGCCCAAAAGCTGCGCAGCTAGCGCCATTCGACGGCCAACAACGCGGATCCTGGTGTGTCCGCTGTGCCGTGCGTGTGATCATTGCTTGTACAGCCCTCTCGCAGTGTCCGGAGCAAGTATGGTGGGTCTGACACACCGGCGTCAATGTGTTCTTATTTCCATTTCCAGGAGTGTATTATCAGCTAAGTCGGACTGCGCAAGAAAAACAGATTAGACTTCAGGAATATAGAGAAGTGAAACAACAATATAAGATGAAGCTGGAAGAAACGAGACAAGAAACATGGAAAAGATTTATAGAGGAAAATTTGGATGAAAATGAATGGGGGACTCCGTATAAAATAGTCATGGAGAAAATAAAAGCACCGGAAGTAATCTCAACAATAAAGAAACCTGATGGAACTTACACAGAATCGTGGACAAGCTCTATGAATCACCTGTTGCAGATATTACTTCCTAGTGACGAACAAGAACAAGAAAATGAGGAACAGCAAGCTATGCGACGTGACTTTCAAAATGTATATATTAATCAAAGAGTAATCTACCCATATGACGTTTCGGAAGTAAAGCTAGCAATCCGAGAACTAAAGAAGAAAAAAGCACCAGGACCAGACAATATAAATGCAGAAATTCTACAAAACTTGGAAGAATCTATATCACCATACTTATATAGCCTACTTAATGAATGCCTGGTACAGGGGCGAGTTCCATACTGTTGGAAAGAAGCAGAGGTAGTAATACTAAAAAAATCAGCAAATAAGGATCCAACAGAGCCAAAAACTTATAGACCAATATGTCTATTAAATACAATAGGAAAGGTACAAGAGAAATTAATATTAAAAAGGATAAAGGAATATCGAATTATGATAGGCATGACCCAGAAACAATTTGGCTTCAGAAAGGGGAAATCCACTGAAGTGGCCATAAATGTGGCGTTAGAAGCGATAAAAAGAAGTACAAATAAATATGTATTAGGAGTATTCATTGACATCGCTGGAGCCTTTGACAACTTATGGTGGCCGTATCTATTTAAAATCATGGAAGCGAAACAATACCCAAAAGTTCTATACAATGTACTCAGAGATTATTGTAAAGATAGACGGGTACATGTCACCGGCAGAGATGGAAAAATTACAAGAGAAATTACTAAAGGTTGCCCACAGGGATCCATTTTGGGGCCCCTCTTCTGGGACATCATGACGGAGCCAATACTAGAAGAATTAGCTGTATCACAAGATATCATCGAAATTGTTGCCTATGCAGATGATATTCTGATTATTACAGAGGCAAATAGTAGGATGGAGTTAGAGAGAAAAACGAATTCAACTTTAAAGAAATTTAACAACTGGTGTAATCAAGCCAAATTAAAAATATCAGCGAACAAATCTGCCTATGTACTAATGAAAGGAGCGTTAATTAGGGACCCGACTATTAAGATAGATAATGAAAATATAAAAAGGGAAAAAGTAATTAAATATCTTGGAATACACCTGGATGAAAAGAGAAACTTTGAGCAACACATAAAGAAAACCAAAGAAAAAACTATAAAAATAATGATGAAATTGTCTACTTTAGCAACGAGAACATTTAAATTACCGCCAAAGGCTATAACTTCATACCACATGAGTTTTGTTGTGGGAATAACAGCATATGGAGCTGGGGTATGGGCTGACAGAGTTAATATAAAAAAGAATGTGAAGATGATACGATCCATACAGAGAACAGGATTATTGAAATGTATTGGAGCCGTTAAGACCACATCTACCATGGCACTATTAATTGCAGTGGGGACATGGCCATTGGACTTGATAATCAAACAGCGCGGAGCCAACTATTGGGTTAAAAAAGGGGACTTGAGTAAAGTAGAGCATATATTAGGATATCCGTGCTCTACTAAAAAGGAAATAAATCAGAGACTTATAGAAGAATGGCAGCAAGAATGGAACAACATAGAGGAAGGTAGAAGAACGTACAATTTGTTTCCAAATATAAGAGAAAGATTACGCTTAAGACAAATACAGCCAAGAAGAGCAGGTATACAATTTCTAACTGGCCATGGACCATATCGGACCTACTTCAAAAGAATTGGAAGCTCAGATAGTGATATATGTGACAGCTGCAATATACAGGATACACCAGAACACACATTGTTTGAATGTAAAAAATATAAAGATTTGTTAGAACACCATAGAAGTATGCTACAGGGGAAATATGTATATAATATCGTCAGGGATCCTGTGGACTTTAGAACACTGGAAGAAATGGCCGAGATCATCTCTACGCGAGTCATGGAGGAATATAAACAACAACAGATAGAAAGACGTGAAAGAGGAGAACCGCGGAGAAGGAGAGAGGAACAGGCAGCTGTAGAACCAAGGAGGTCAAAAAGGAATATACAAAGGGAACCAGAGGATGGAATAAGGCGAGAAAATGAAATGGAAGATCAACAGGAACAACATATATGTGACCAGGAAATACCACAAAGGATCAACAGGAGATGCCAATACTGGACATCCATACGCAGAATGGGAGCAGGAGCGACAAGCAGATTAGCGGTAGACTCAGAAGAAGAGCGGAGTCAGCAGACATCTGCAATAGAATAATGTTTACAAAAGAAATTTGAACTGATGGACGAATTCTCTCCAAATGATGGTGGAAACACTACAAGTCTAACCGAGAGGAATATTACTACCAATAGTCGGATAGGAAATGACAGCAAATAAATGATAGAAAGTCTTATGTAGTAGACTTATGTAGTGAGTTAGTTTGAGGAATTGTAAAGCTACTGGTTTCCGGTAGCTAGTGGTACAGGACAATAATGAATGTAAATATTAGAAAAAGGATATATGATATAGGTAGGGTACGTAGTTTTCATGAGTTCTAAAGCTGCTGGTTTCCAGTAGCAAGTAGGTTAGAGTTAGCTAGTAGGTTAGGATTATTTGGAAAGTTAGATTAGGGAATATCTGCAAAGATAAGTATTGAAATGGAACTAATAAATAAGACAGGAGGATAAAGAATATAAATCTGTGAAGAGCTTTGCCCTGGTATAGCTTCAAGATGCCAGGGCATGTGTTGAGCAGATTTTATTTTATTTTTTTATTATTTTTTTTTTTTTTAATTTTTTTTTTTTAACGACAACATCACCGAGAAGATGGAAGAAATGAAGGCCGAGTTAACCACAGAAATGAGAGCAGCGAACGGCAGTCTGGCCACGGAAATGAAGGCGGCGAACGAGGCTCTCGCCGCAAAGTTTGAGGAACGGTTGGCCGGCGTGAGGGATGACGTCACGAACCTGGGCAAGCGGAAGGGTCAAGTAGACGACCGCCTTAATGATTTAGAGGAAAAGGCCGACAACATCGCAAAACCCCTCACCCGCCTGACGGAGGAAAACCGGCCTTATGTGTGGACGGAGGACGCCGAAGACGCTTTCCAGCACCCGAAGGGGACCCTGTGCAGTGCTCCAATTTTGGGTTTCCCACAACCGGGTGGCGCCTTCATTGTGGACACCGACGCTAGCGACCATTACATTGGAGGTGTCCTACCGCAGATCCAGGACGGCCATGAGCGCACAAGAGTGGAAGAGAAGGAGCGTGCCGCAGCAGTCCGAGTAGTTGTGGCAGTGCCTGCTGAAGGCTGGGATAGCGCAGGCCTGAGGAGGGAGCAGCTGGCGGACGCAGACTTGGGGCCACTCTTGAGGGAAGTGGACGCACGGACGAGACCAACCTGGGAGGATAACGCACCGAGGAGCGCCACCTACAAGTCGTACTGGGCCCAATGGGACTTGTTGAAGACCAGAGAGGGCGTGCTGTTCCGGGTATGGGAGTCACCCGATGGGAAGGCGCAGAGAGAACAGTTGGTACTTCCCCGGAGCAAGGTCCCGGAAGTCTTGGAGGAGGAGCACGCCGGTGCTTCGGGAGGACACCTGGAGGCGAGCCGAGTGATTCACAGGCTGCGGCAGCGCTGCTTCTGGCTGAGACTCCCAGCGGATGCTGGTGGTACACCTGGACCGCCTCGCACGCTACGATGGTGCTGTTCGGGGCGAACAGCTTTGAGGAGGGAGCAGTGTAACGCGAGCGCTGGAACACCCTGTGGAAGCAGCTGGGAGCGGAAGACAGGGGAGGTTCGTGTTAGCCACACCTCCCGCCGGTCTATCGTATAGTGGTGACAGGCAGTGGTCGGGAGAAAAACATGACTGTGCCGTCTGTTTCTCTTACACCTGGTTCTCGATCATTCTTTTACTGGAACATTCCCGCGGACACTGGAAGGCGGCGATATTCCTATATAAAGAGGGGTTGTAGACAGACGTAGTCAGTCAGTCAGTTGGTCAGTGTGTGTGAGTGAGGACAGTTCTTGGTGTAAGAAGGCAGTGTTAGTCAGTGACGTGTTAATGAACGAAAAGATTGTGCAACGGAAGACTGTACGTAACCGGGTATGAGTATCGGAGTTGATGTAATCGCGAGTACAAGTGAAATTGTAACGGACGAACTGGTGAATTGTAATTGTGTGCAGCAAGTAATTCTGTGTAACTGGCAAGTGTTTAACTGTAAGTCGGTGGAAATAAAGCACATTTTGGAGTGGTGAAATTGGACTTTTCATTTCACGAACCCACAAAGTCACAATATTATGCTCATAATCATCGCGCAGTAGCTTCTCTAATATTACTGATAGTAACATATTGTTTTATTTATTACTTTCAGGAGGAATTTCAAAATAGAACCTCGTGAGAAAAGGAGGAAGATAAGTGCTGCTGACCCGAATTTATGGAAGCAAATCCAGGAATGGTTTGACGAAGAGCTAGATGAAAATGAAGATATTTTCGATTCAGGAAACACTTCATTGTTATCCTTCGTGCCAAAGAAAAACAGAGAAGTCATTCTGGTATTACCTATGCATCACAGTATTCAAATCGACAGCACTAAAAACAAGCCAGAAGTCATTCATTATTATAATTCGACGAAATCTGGAGTGGATATCTTGGATATGAAATGTGTTAACTACTGTTCTAACAGAAGAACAAAGTGTAAGACTTGAAGCTTTCACGGCGATGATTATTGATTAAAACTTCTCGGGTTACCAGCCGTGTGATGTTGATGAAATTGTTCGAGCTTTCGGCCATCTTGGCTCTGTGGCCTTCTTCAGGATGTGAGCTAAAGTCATAGACGGGCAGGTATATATACTCTCCATGTGGTGGGTGGGGCTACGTGGCGCGGGCCAATGGGAGCGCTGTGTCTTGTGATTGATCCGACGGCCTACGTGGTGTCTTGTGATTGGTCCGACGGAGAAATGGAAGGTCTATTGTTTTTTAACGTCCCAGTCCATGCAGAGCTGACTCATGCAGACCATGATCATAGAATTTTATTTGACGAGATCACGGTTCTGCACCGTAGTAATCGTTTTTATGACAGACTGATAAAAGAGGCGATTGAGATCAAATTGGAACCAAATAATTGTAATAGAGACAATGGCCTATGGCTCAGCTCTGCATGGACTGGAACGTTAAAAAACAATAGACCTTCCATTTCTCCGTCGGACCAATCACAAGACACCACGTAGGCCGTCGGATCAATCACAAGACACAGCGCTCCCATTGGCCCGCGCCACGTAGCCCCACCCACCACATGGAGAGTATATATACCTGCCCGTCTATGACTTTAGCTCACGAGGGCGCAGGCAGATTCCGCTTCGAGACGCCGAAGAAGAAACATCGCCTGCGAGCATCTAGAGCTTTGGAGTCATCTTTTGCCGCCATCGGGAGGGACCCTCGGGAAGCTCCCGGCAAATTTCCAGAAGAGAGCAGCAGCAACAGCGTGCGAGCGAGCGACAACCTAATAGAAAACACACCATCAGAGCAGACAGGGAAACACAAGGCCACAGCCAACACCGAAAGGTGGTTTTAAAGGCGCTTAATTGTCCGGTCCTCTGTGTTTCACGCAGTTTTGCAGCCTGTACTGCCAGGTAAGTTAATAGCCTAAGGTTAGCTGTAAACTGCACCTTGGTGCAGGGCAAAATGCCCACACCATTTGAGGGTTCTGACCAACCCACCACCCATCCCTCATCGAAACATCCATCACAGGATGCCAAACCAAGCACCAGCACTGGTGTGACTCACCCTGTAGACAGGGTAAAAACCACTGCTACAGGAACCAAAAGGCAGCGCCGACAACGCAAAGAAGGCGGAAATGGCGCTGTAAAACGTTTGGCTATAGCCGAACAGGCCACCAACCAGGGCCCTTCCCGGGATAAAAATTCTCGTTCAGGCCAAAATTCATCAAACGACTCCTCAGATTCAGAAGGAGAATATTTCCACGGAGCTGCGGCTCCAGAAATTTCGTCCTCCAGGATGGAGGAAGAGGACTTCCAGACCAGCTCCTCGGACGTCTCCACAGACGTCGATGAGGCGGAATTCCAGGAGGTAACCTCAAGGAGGAAGAAGGGACAGTCAAACGTCCTGAAGACTGATGCTACCAGCCAGCGAACCCCACCCAAGCGGCATATTCCTCCCATCATCGTGGATGATTTCCGGGGGTCGGTAGGCTTCCTAAAGGAAGCAATGCCGTCCCTCTCGAATAAATGCGAGGTGACGAGGAGGGAGAGCCGCTTTGTTTTCAAGGCGACAAACATAGAGGACTACCAGCTGCTCCTCAGGGCACTCGAGGGGAAGAAGATCCCCTACTTTACCTTCGGCCTGGACAAGGCACGAGACTTAAAAAGGGTGATCAGAGGACTACCAGTGGATACACCGGTAAGCGAAATCAGCGATGACCTCACCCGACAGGGTATAACACCGCGCTTGGTCAGGCAGCTGACCAAGCCAGGACCGCAAGGTCAGCCTGACCCCATCCCCATCCCTCTCTATCTAGTGATAGTAGAGCGGTCCAACGACCCGGAGGCAAAGATAGATGGTGTCAAAACTATTTGTTACCTCCGGGTAAAGGTCGAGGCCGTCAGGAGTTCTGGCGGTCCTCCTCAGTGCCACCATTGTCTGGGGTTTAACCACTCCAGCAGGTTTTGCCGCAGAATGCAGCGTTGCCTGCGGTGTGGAGGACCTCATTACAAGGAGGCGTGTCCGAGGTCGCTTACCGATGCGCCCACTTGCGCAAACTGCAAAGGTGCGCATATTGCCTGCTATGGCGGCTGCCCAACAAGGAAGGCGGTTATAGCTGCCAGAAGACCGGCACAGGAAAGGACACTTCAAAGAGCGCCAGCCAGGGAAGAGACCAGGGCTCTCCCTTCCTCAGTCTCCAAGGCTACGACATCCAGCAGGCAGCCACCAAATGAAGACCGTCAGCAGGTTGAACGGCGCCCATCTTTTGCTGAAGTTGTGCAAAGATCCTCTGACACCCCAAAACAGTCTCGTGGGAGAACACCAGCACCCACACAGAAACACAGTCACGGGCCCCAGCCCCAAGAAGCGCAGCTTCCAAACCAGACCTCAATGAGAGGAGAGAACCCGACTGTGGTGGTGGCGCATAGCGAACCTATGCCCCCTAGACAGTTGAGGGACGAAAGGGCTCGAGGTAGGCCTGCTCCCCTTAGGTCATCCTCTCCAGCCAACACCAACATAGTGCCCTCTACCATGAGCTCCACCCAACTAACGGCTTCCCTGGATCTCACGGAGATGTTTAGGTGGTTGCAGAATTTGCTGCAATCACATGGACAAAAGATCTGTGAGATCTTAGTGAAGTTCTTCTGTGCCTCAGACCCGGCAAGCAAGATGCTGGCTGCAATGGAGGGACTTGCCCTACTGTCAACTGGTATCCAGCAATCACAGAATGGCGAATCGAACTAGGTCTCGTACCTCTTTTCGCTTCGCATTCTGGAATGCGTGTGGCCTGGTTGATCAGGGGTGCGAGCTATTGCAGTTCGCTCGAGCAAATGCCCTAGACGTCATCTTAGTCAGCGAAACGCATCTCCGTCCAGACACCCGTTTCCGCATCCCGGGCTACATTTGCCATCGCATGGATCGCCAAGGCCGCCCTGGCGGTGGTACAGCGGTACTTGTCCGGCAAAATGTAGTCCACAAACCCATCCAGCTCCCTCCTCTTCAAACCCTAGAGGCCACGGCAATCTGTCTTGACCTTGGCGGAACTGAGGTCTTGGTGGTCTCTGTATATCACCCCCCCAACCGGCAGTTCGTTCCAAACGACTATCTATCTATCCTAAACTTACACCCAAGTGCTATCATGGCCGGGGACTTCAATGCAAAACATCAGCGTTGGCATTGTGGTCGTCGGGCAGATGCAAGAGGCAATCAAATCATTCGCCTAATAGATGGAGACCCACAGCATCAAGTGCAGGGTCCCTGGCAACCAACGCACTACCCGCGAGGTGGAGGACTGCCATCAGTCATTGACTTTGCAATCACAAAGCATTTTCCATTTCATCTCACTCTTACGTCACTAAACGCACTTCATTCTGACCATAATCCGGTGCTGATAGAAATCAACACTAGGGTTGCCAGTCATGACACCTCGCTTCAAACGCGAGAAGTCGTTTGGGAAGGCGTAAGGAGCTGCCTCCGCACTTCCATTCCACCGAACCCAAAAGTTACAAACATCCCGGACATTGAGAGGGCAATCTCATCATTCACTTCTATCCTGACGCGAACTGCCAAAAATCTAACAGTTCATGGACCTGCACCTCTTCATCCAGACGTTCTTCCTTTAGACATCACCCTTCTTATCCGCCGCTCCTGGGCGGCACGGAGACTGTACCAGCGACACCGCACGCCACATAATCGCGCGCTCTTGCGACGTTTACGTCGACTGGTCAGGGTCCGACTGCGTGAGCACAAGGTGCAAGCGTGGGAGGACACAATGGCCAGACTGCGCGTTGAAAATGGCGACGTGTGGCGTATCGCCAGGACCCTCAGGAATCGCAAAGGTCAATACACCTCACCCATCCATGGCACCCAAGGCCTCGCCTATGAACCCCAAGCCAAAGCAAATGCGTTCGCTGACTATATTGAACGCACTCTATGTCCGAGAGAGGACCCCCAGGACGACATCTTTTCCGAACGCGTTCGTAGGGAGGTACGCCGATTTTTTCGACGTCCTCCCGAGGACGCGGAACGACTTCCCGTCATTCGCCCCAGTGAAGTCCAGGGCGTACTCAAACGCCTCAAACCAAACAAGGCGGCGGGGCCGGACGGGCTGACACCCCTCATGCTTCGTCACCTTCCCTTCAATGCCGTTCTTTTCCTAACCAGGATCTTCAATATGTGCATCACCTTGGGGCACTTTCCTCGCGAATGGAGAGAGGCTCGGGTGATATGTATATTGAAGCCTGGGAAGGATCCTGTACATCCTTCCAGCTACCGATCCATAAGCCTCCTTTCTACCCTCTCGAAGGTATTCGAGAGGTTAATCCTAACCCGAATGACTCCCATCTTGGGAGATGTTCAAGCTATTCCTGACCACCAGTTCGGATTTCGTCCTGGGCACTCGACTACCCAACAGCTGCTACGTGTGGTGGAGACAGCGGCCCTGGGTTTCCAGGAACGCGCCTTCACGGCAGTGGTATCTTTGGATGTCGAAAAGGCCTTCTCCACGACATGGCATGCCGGTCTGATCTTCAAACTTATCCAACTGGGGCTACCTACACAGCTAATCAACATCCTACACAGCTTTCTCAGGCACAGATCATTTAAAGTCACAGTAGCGGGGAAAACATCTACACTGAGACCCGTGAGAGGCGGAGTCCCCGAAGGCTCTGTACTATCCCCCACACTATTTAGTGTTTTCATGGCAGATTTTCCAACTCAACCACAGGTCGAAATGGCACAATATGCTGACGACGTGTTGTTGTTCTGCAAAAACAGACATATACTCAGAGCCTTCAACCCAATTCAGAGACACCTCCGTCTCACACAAGAATGGTGCAGGCGTTGGCGGATGTCCGTAAATCCGGACAAAAGCCACGCCATTCTTTTTACGAGGCGCCACACCCCCGCTGACCGACCAAACTTCCACTTCAGGGGCCGAAAGATAGAGTGGACTAATTCCATCAAGTACCTGGGCGTTCAACTTGATAGAGGCCTAACTTTCCGCGGACACATCAGGGAACTATCGGCACGGGTGCAGGGGGCTATTGCCTCTCTGTACCCAATGCTGGGTTCTCGCTCGATGCCAGTCCGCTTAAAGCTACACCTCTTTCGAGCGCTGATAATCCCACTCATGTTGTACGCCTGTGAAATCTGGGGCATGGCTGCCGATAGCTGGATAGCATACCTTCAGCGTGCACAGAATAGAGGACTCCGATCCATCTATTCTGTGGGCCGTTCTTTTCCCGTGAGGCTACTTCACGAAGCTTCCCTTCTCCCATACGTGGACGACGAAATTAGACGCCTGGCAACAAAATTTTACGATAAAATTCCAGCTCATAGAAGCGCCCTGGTTCGGTCTCTAGGAGACTACGACGCTGCGAGCCGCCGATTCAGGCTTTACCGGGTACCCCGTATGGCTTGCGGGCATCCGAGGTAACAAAGGAGTTAATCCTTACAGCAGCATAAGCTAAATTACAAATCTCCAAAAGAGCTGTTTGGCTACTAAATTTACCCCATTTTAGAATAAATAAAACACCAGGGTGTAAACAAAAAAGCGGTTTGGCATCCTGTACAAAATTAAAGAGGAGCAAAAAGCTACCTCAACAAAAACTTTTCTTCAACAAAAAATATCACATCATCCTACAAATACCACAATAAACAACCTGCGGTCAGACCCAAAACCTGGGTGGGTACGCAGCAAAAACCTTCTGGCTGTTAACAGCCTGTCAGTACACGACTTGGACTTGGACTTTAGCTCACATCCTGAAGAAGGCCACAGAGTCAAGATGGCCGAAAGCTCGAAAAATTTCATCAACATCACACGGCTGGTAACCCGAGAAGTTTTAATCAAGAAGAACAAAGTGTTGGCCCTTGGCAATGCTTTACACTCTGGTAAATATAAACTGAATAAACAGCTTCATTTTATATTTGTGTTACAGAGGAAATCCTCTCATCACTAGATTCAGTTTCATGCGTGATTTGGCATCGGAGCTGAGAAGACCTCATATCATGAGGCGTGCTAATATTCCTAATTTTCCCAGAGACATAAAAGGGATAAATGTTAAATTGCTTGGTGAAGAAATGAACTTGAACACAGATTCCGAGGTTCTCCCATCAGATAGACTGGATAAGAGGAAGACATGCCAAAAATGTCCAGCATCACTGCAGAGAAAGATAGAGTACAAATGCATTTACTGTGGTGTGTGTGTGTGTGTGTGTGTGTGTGTGTGTGTGTGTGTGTGTGTGTGTGTGCGTGTGTTTTCTAGCTAAGTGATTGGTGAACTCTTAAAGCCTTGAAATATTCTCCTGTATTAATATATTATTAATATTTTTGTGTGTAGAGAGAAAGATAGATTAATGACAATACGAATTGTTTTATAATATTAAAATCTAGCATATTTGTATGCAAAAATTATATCCAAACATATAAATGCATGAAATAAACAAACAGGAGCGTTAAAGTTTAAATTTTGCTGTATTAATATGTTAGGGTCTGAGAGACCTCACGTTCCTCCATTCGTAATAATCATGTTTCTCTTTAAGGGTTAAACTCGCTGCAATTTACAACGTCCACGATGATCAAATATATTCTCATACAATTCTGATTATTACAATCCTGATACAGTAATCCTCTTAGATTTCTGTTGTCTTTATACACGCGCGATTTCTCCATTTATCAGATATTAGTTGTAATAAAATAAGGTTGCACTATATCGAAACTTCATTATATCGATGATGAATAATTAGTACAGTTCATGCAATGGTTAGCACACGTGGCTGCTCCCCTTGAGGTCACCGTACAAAAGAGGCTATCTTGTGTTCTTCACTTACTGACTTTTCCCTTGTTACCATGGTAACTAATTATTATAGTCTCCGTCGCTTTTTTCTCTGGCAAATACATTAATTTCGAATTATATAATTTTCTGAATTTCCAAATATCAAATCCTAGAAACATTTTTCTGTATTAATTTTAATCTTTCTATCTAATTTATCATATTTACCATGTATCTAAATTGGCTATTAACATTCATCTTCAGTTTTTGTGACCTTCCTTATTCGGTCATGGCCACCTATAACTCATAGCAATTCAAAACAAAACTCTCATCATTTTAAACATATCAATATTAATCATAAATAAACTTCGCATCGTTGTGGCACTTGAAATATTAATATCCGTTTCATAATAAAACTTATATTCCGGATCTTCTCGAGAAACAAGCCAGCTGTTTTTGTTTATATTTGTGTTATATCCAGTTATACATTTTGTGGTTATAACATTTCATAAAATATTCTGAGGATGGGAGAGGTGTACGCTTCCGAAACGTCAATTTCTAATCGTCTTTTCACCTGGCTTGCTTCCCGAGAGGATGTGGAACATATTCGTCGCCAGTAAAGCTTCAGGTCTTATTTTAATAAAACTTCTGATACAGTAAATAAAATTATACCTCATCGTAAACAAATGTAGTAAAGCTATTATTATCGTTCTTCCCGTATTTCCTAAAAGAGTTATTAAAAGATGTCCTGAATTATATTAGCAGTTAATCGAATTGTTTGGACACTTATAGTCATTTTCATGAGGTTTTCAGATGTGGCCTTATACTTGTATAGCATCACCAAATTTAAAACATTTTTCCTTTCAAATAATTAAATGTTACATGCAAAGACAAATTTTCTCAATTATGTTTTATTTATTTATACGTTTTACACTATACAGTAGTTCACCCTTGGTTCCTGCTTTTCAGATATTCCTGTCGTTTCATTCTCCTTTTTCCAGGCCCCTCTTCTTGATATGACCATATATTTCCTCGTGCCACGTTCTTCTGGCCTTTCCCCGCTTTCTGCTGCCTGCTACTTCCCAGTTTAGGACCGGCTTGGTCCACCGTTCGGCCGGCATCCGTTGTACTTGTCCATACCACTGTAGTGTTCTATTCGACATTCTGTCTATAACAGCTTCCAGTGCGTCCATTTCATATCTAATAGGTGTTTCTGACATGTCCTTATACTTCTACGAAGTCCATCAATTTCTATCGCTAATATTCTTTTCTGCATTCTTCCTTTTAATGTCCAACTTTCGGGCCCATACTTCCTATTATGTTTCTAAAATTATTTGTTTAGTCTTTCTAGTCAGATTCCTATTCCATAAAAGACTGTTCAAACTTCTAATCGCCTTCCTTACACAATTTACGCTATTGATAATACCTTTTTCATAAGTGTCAATCTTATCTACTATAGATCCTAGGGACTTAAATTGTTCGACACATTTAATTACATAATTTACTTGCAGATCTTCCGAATTGTCTCCTATTACCACACATTTTGTTTTCATTTTTTACCTCAATTATACAGAAGTAGGAAAATCCTCATACTTATTATAAGTGCGAAAGTACTCTCCGAAATAGCCTGTTTGAGGTTAAAAACTTATTAAGCAGGTATATAAGAGTAATTGAAGTTCCTTAAAAATAAGATTTATTTCAAAAAGAGTACATTTCTTCATGACTAATCCAATTAATATACTTTAATGACTGCTTCATAAGACAATTAAATATGTGCATTTTTGGAATCTGTATAGAAAATGGTTTCCAAGGAAACGTTATTAAGTATGTTTCGGAAATGGTTTTAGTTTTATATATTATATTTCAAAAGATGAACTATAGTAGAATTGTAATAAAAGCCAAAATGGCTTCCATTACTTTATAACTGTGCAGTGCAATTTCAGTGATTTTCATTAGACGTTCTCTTTTGAGAATTTCAAAACTGATGTAAAATGTATCATATGCACAGAGTACGGTGTCCCCTTAAGTATAACATACGGCAGAGTAGCGCGCGCACACGTGTGTGTGTATGTGTGTGTGTGTGTGTGTGTGTGTGTGTGTGTGTGTGTGTGTGTGTGTGTGTGTGTGTGTGTGTGTGTGTGTGTGTGTGTGTGTGTGTCGTCTTCGAGACCAAACTCAAATTTCGGTTGGAGGGAAGGGCAGGAGCTAATGACAGTTTCTATTGTTTAGGTTGAAGTGTTTCCTTATACTCAGATGACAAATTTTGCTAAAGTTTTAGCTCAAACTATTACAGGTTCAACTGCCATTTTTAGCCTATTTAGTTCAAAGGTTGTGCAGTTATAAGGGGCATTAATACTTTGAAAAATAAATAAACAAATAACGAGAACTCCATACAGTGATAGTCTCATTGGCCGCTGTCCAAGCCGCTCTCCTTTATTGATGTTAGATTGTACCGAACAGCATGAATGTCAAAAGGTTTGCCTGAAAAGACTTGTCAAGGGGACATTATACAGAGAGGACGTTGCTTAAAACACAGTAGTTCCCTCCGATACAAAAGCCAGCAGAGCACCCGTACACTGGTTTCGATTTCTAGTTGGATCCTAAACTATGTTTTCTTTAAACAAGGTTTTAAAATAATCCAAATGTAGTGACTGTCTATTTGATAACCGTATTTCAACTAGACTTCGAAATATGTATTGTCCGAAGTTCATTCATAAATGGGATACTTTTGCAATTCAGGCCCATGACAGATATCAAAGTTAACAAAAATTTACTTTTCATTAAAATGTTTCCCCTCATGTATATAACAGGTCTCTGGATGAATAATGGCCCTACATGTTTTAATATTATAACTTCACAATGGGAGTAAGTCCAGTATTTCTGGTTAAGTTAAAAAAGTACCATAAAATCGTACCAAACAAAGTGGGCGAACAGATATTACTTTCAGGGTAAACACTTTAAGGCAGTTGTGATTCACTTTCTGACTGAAGTTTTACATAACTGCTTTACATAATGAAATGAACTTTGGCAATGAATACAGCAATCTTTTCTGCACATAATCCATCTAACATTACCTTTCATCCTAAAAGGAGTGCTACAAACCTGCCATAAAGAAAATAAAATGTCAGAATGTTCAGTATTATGGTAGAAATGAGGTGCACTTTTCTCTAAAATTGTGGATTAATATTTACTGAAATTTTATAACGTTTAATACTTGCACTATTCGACAATTTCTAACTAAATTGGCTTTCTATATTTCCGCAAAACATAGTATATTATGAACATGTAATTCAGGCTATGTTTTACAAGTTAATAAATTAGGATTAGCAATTTTCGGAATAACTTTAGGTGGAATAAGTAGTTATTTAACTGAGAAGTGACCAATAAAATTTTCACGTATGTTATTTAATTGGTTACAGATTAAAGTGTCTCTAAAGTATGAAAAATCCAAGTTAAGGCAAGCGTAATTTAAGATAAATGTGACATAAAAGCAGTGACTCACCAAGATAGAAAATTCAAATTAAAACCGCTTTACCAACTGAAAGCCCCAACATGCTATATACGAGGGTAGTCTAAAAGTTTCCGACCTCAACAGGAAGATGGCAGCACTCGTAAATGAAAAGCTAGTATATTTCGTTACTTAATATGTTGTCGGTTACTCACCAAAATTTTAGCCAATTTAGACGCTCATTTGTTATGTAACAGTCGTTTGAGTGAGTTGATGTGAGTGTTTTTATGAAAATGGACAAACTCGAGTATCGAGCTTTGTTTTTGAAAGGCAGTACGACTACGCATATCAAAGATGAGTTGGATTTTGTGTATGGGGAACCTGCACCATCGTTTACCACAGTGAAATTTTGGGCATCTGAATTAAAACCTGGCCGTACGAGCATGGGAGATGAACGTTCGGGACGTCCAAAAACTGCAACTACCAACTAAAGCATCGCAAAAGTACACCAAATGGTGCTAAACGACCGCCGGAGAGATAGGAACGTGTCAAAAGAACGTGTTTGTCACATATTAAATCAACATTTAGACATGAGAAAGCTGTCCGCGCGTTGGGTCCCGCGTTTGCTCACGTCAGACTAAAAACGAGTTCGAATGAACATTTCCAACGCTCTGTTGGCGCAGTTTAGGTGCAATAAATCCGAGGTTTGGCGCCGATTAATTACTGTAGATGAAACTTGCAACACCATTATGCGCCCGAAGCAGAAATACAGTCCAAACAGTGGGCTGCAAAGAGGGAACCGACTCCGAAAAAAAAGCAAAATTTTTTTTTCGCCTGGGAAAGTGATGGCGACTGTTTTTTGGAGTAGTCATGGAGTTAACTCAATCGAATATCTTCAAAAAGAAAAACCATTACAGGGGCATACTATGCACCATTACTTTTCAAGCTGAAGGCAGAACTTGCGGAGAAACGGCCACATTTGCAGAAAAAGAAAAGCCTGTTTCAAAGACAACGCACCGTCTCAAACCTCAGCGGCTGCAATGGTGAAAATCCAAGAATTACGGTTTCAAATGCTTGACCATCCGCCTTACTCACCAGATCTATCCCCAAGTGACTTATGCTTGTTCCATCATCTGAAAATTGCACTCGGACAGACATTTTCGTCAAATGAAGAGGCAATCATCTTCGTGAACAATTATTTTGCAGAGAAAAACGCCGAGTACTATTTGGACGGGTTACAGAGATGGGAGTATCGCTGGGAGAAGTGTTTAGAGACACAAGGATACTCTGAAAACTAAAAAAAAAAGCTCAGAAAAATATTTTGTATCTTTAATAGGTAACTTTTCAGACCACTCTCATATGTAGCTGCATGTTATACAAAATTTATATGACATGTATAGACGTTGGATCCTTGACTTTTCCTTTGCAGAAGTTTTAAGAAAATCTTCTACTTTCTTTGGTGGCTAATTTATAAAATTAGGTGAAGATGACATATAAATAGACCAACTGTTCGTTTAATGTTCATAAGAACGTCAAATACGTACAGTTATAAACAATAAACTTTACGTTAAAAGAGAAGTTGTTTCGCATTCAAAGATCTCTGTAGATTGTTGAGTGAAAGTGAGTGAAAGGGTTTCTCCATCAGTAATGAAATGTGTATTTGTGTTTCGGAGATTAATGAAGTATCTTGTCGTTCTGGGAATTCTCCGTCTCAGATCGATGTACCTCTGTTTGATGAATCTCTCTCCTTCTAATTACTTTCTCCTTCTCTCTCCTCATCTAAGTTTGCTCTTTAAGTTTTCCTGAAGGTCCCAATGTTGTCTCTATGCTTAACTGGGAAAGAACTTTGCAAAATATTTTCCATTATTTAACATACATTTAATGACAGGAAATTGTGATAAGTGAACAATTAAACATAGTGTATTAAATAAAACACTAAAGTATTAAGTAAAATAAAGAAATAAATATATTTGCCATTGGAATTGTGAGTAGGTGTGTCTATAAACTTAATTTGAGAGTATAAACTGGGATGTACGTTCACCATACATAAAATACATAACAAAAAGCATAGGAGACAAACAGGAGTTTCCACTTAAACTTAATTACGAATGTATATTGCATGTTTTGCAGCCGTTCATATTTTTCGCGGTCATCACTGAATATATCCAACTCAATTAGGTTTGAAAGCTAGACGCCATATGGAGTCGAAAATAAATGTTATCTTCTCATTTAGTTTCAAGTTGTATGAATTACATCACAAATTATGGTAATGCTGATCGTTATCTTTTGGTTTTTAATCATTACATCACGCACACATTCACACTCTCATTCATACTTCCAGACTCTGGGGAAGATGGGGAATTATCTTGGACGGAGAAAAGTCCCCACCCCCACCGCCGGGAATCGAACCCGGGACTCCTAGCACGGAAGGCAGGTGCTCTACCGACTGAGCTACGGGGACAGGCATAAGAATTCTTAGTTTACTTTAGAAAGGTCTTTCTTTATTCTTGGAATAAAGCCCTTTCTAGTGGCTCCTATAGTTAATGTATTGCATCACTTTCATAACAGTAAAATGGAGGGAACTACTTCAGCAAGAAGCCCTCAACTTTCAGGTTAAGAAAAAGGGAAAGGGGGCACAGAAATGTGCAATGCTATCAAATATTCCAGTCCAGGAGGTATTTAGATCGTTCAATAATGATTGGCACTCCCCCTAAGCTCTTGCAAAGTAGCAGTTTAAAATATTTGTGGATGTGGGTGTGAAGATAGGAGATAGTACTGTCTATTGCCACCATATGTTGCTATTTCCCTTAGATAACGCACAAGAGCAGCAAATGTACCGTCTTGTGAGTACGCCTGTAGACATAAGTGAAACAACATGGAAGCAGACAAGCACGGGCAAACAAACAAAACACGGGCAAAGATGGACTGTGGTTTCTTTGGAGGGAAGGCGTGACGGCTTTAGATATCAGGGGCGGCCATAAGGGGCGGCTTCTGGGGTAGTGCCGCTCTACTATGTCACCATCTGTATGAAAAACGAAAGAAAGAATAGGAATTGCGCAAGAAAGATCGTTTCTGAGTATCTTCTCCCTCGTGTGAATAGGCGTGTTAAACGCAAGCGCTCTGTCCTGGTTGTTTTCCGTGGCTTGGCGCCGATTCCAGAACGGCACCATCTACGCTCATAAGCGCCTGTGTTGAGGGCTAGGATGTCTGCTTATACACGGCTTCTTATGGGAGAAGGTAGTGCCGAGATTTCTCTGGCGCAGAACTTACGCTTTATCCGCTAGAATGCAGTAAAGCACGGGAGTTAATATAACTGTCTCTCTGTCGCGAAATCGTACAAGAACGTTTCGTATCACATTCTCTACGAACTGTATTATCAAACTTTTACTGTACTCGTTACACCTGCGCGTAACAAGAGTACGGATGTAATAAATATATATTGCCGTTTCCCTGCACGTTCTGTTTGGTACAGTATATTATAAAATAGGATTCATTATTGATAATATTACATAAATCGTTCGAAATTGGTGCACATATTTATATTTTAACAGCACTTATTTATTTATTTTTATTTATTTATTTATTTATATACTTAGTTATTTAAGTATTCATTCAAGTATTAATTCATTCATTCATGCATGCTTTCAAGTATTTATTCAAGTATTCATTCATTCATTCATTCATTCAAATATTCAGTCATTTAAGTATTCATTCATTTAAGTATGCATTAATTCATTCACTTAAGTATTCACTCATTTAAGTATTCATTCATTTATTTATGGCACTGTCAATACAATAGCTCACCCGCCGCACCTGGTGGCCATATGTGGCAATTCTGCACCAAGTCGCAGGTCCGTGTTTCGTTGGGTGTCCGAATTCTAAGACGGCAGGGACTGTACTGAAAAATGCAAAGGCACTGGGCGTCCAGCAACTGTACGCACCAAAGGACAACCAGCTTGTCAATGACAGAGAACAGGTGAACCACATTTCATGAATTAGTGTAGGCAACAGGTCTATCACAGGGAATCCTCCACACCTTAATTCATGAAGATTTGATGATGAAAAAAGTGTGTGCATAATGGATGCCACATATCCACACCAATACGCAGAAACAGAAGTGTGCGAAGGTATGCGAAGGTATGCAAACAGTTGCTGCAACACTATGGTGCAGATCCAGAAAAATTCTTTGCGAAACTGGTCACCGTCGAAGAGTTATGCTTTTTCCACGAGACTCTGCATAAGAAACGCTAGTCTATGGAGTGGAGACATGCTGCGAGCCCACATCCCAAGAAGCCATGGCCAGGATTATTCGATCGGAAACACATGGCAACTGTGTTCTGGAATCAGGAAGGAATACTGCTGTTGGCTGGCTCCCTCCCAATATGACTATCAACAATTCACTGCAACAACTCCACCGACGCATTCAACAACATCGCCATCAAACATTGGGTCATGGTGTTCTGCTCCAACAAGTAAATGCACGATCACATACCAGATGCCAGACCATGGCCACCATTCGTACACTAGGGTTTCCTGTGCCACTACATCCGATTTGGCTCCTAATGACTATACCCTATTACACTCCATGAAAGGGATCATACGGTTTAAGAAGTTCACCACTAATGACGAACTGTATGCAGTTGTCCATCAGTGGCCCCGAGATACCCCAAAAATGGTTTGCTACGCAAATGTGGAAGCTGCTAGAACGATGGAACAAGTGCATAGACATTGACGGGAAATACTTGTAATGTTACCTGAATGAGTTTGTTCAACAAATAGTTCCTGGAAACTGAAAAAGGTTGTAATTATAATCATTTTAATTACCTTATTACTTTATCTTAGGAAACTCTCGGTTAATATTTTCTGTGATGCATGTATGTCACGAGGGAACAGCAAAAAAGGTGCCAAACGAGGTGTGCTGATTCCTCTTTAATTATGTACATAGAAGGAAATGTATCAAGAGATTTTTTAGATGGATACTGGGGCAAAACAAGAACAACTGCACGACAAAATTGTGTACTGCATTGGTGGATACAGGAAAATTTCAAAAGGTGAAGCACTTCTTCCCTATCAATGCTTGTGATGGACTTTTCTCTGATAAAACGTCTTTCACGCTGGAAAACGCTGTTAGTTTACAGTGAAACCTGTTGAAATAGACGACATCTGATTTTTTCCAAATTGTGGCCAAAATTCTGTATGAAAGGAGGATTGTCTCTCGACTCAAGAGGTAGAACTGTTCCGTCAGAAGCTAGAAGTCCTTTCAGCCAATAGCTCTCATGTATTTTGAACACTGTTCTACAAACCATAAACTTATAAAATCTCCTTACATTGGCGGAATTGCAATGCATACTTTTGATTTGCGATTTTCTGCAACTCAAGTTCAGCTCCTATTTACAAAGGCATATCACGACCAAAGTCCTATAAACGCTTTGAAAATAAATTATATACGTCGTCTAATGATATTTATCCCTGAATAATTTAAATCATTCAATGAAGAAATAGTCTCCTGGATTGTGTAAAAGAGAACGGCAATAATATTTGTTTTTTATTATATTTCCAGCATGTATGAAAAGCATCATATAAAAACGGGATGCACTCTTCCTAGCAGACAGATTTCTGTTCTCTATGTAAATACAGGGAAAAAGTAATAAAGCATATGTGATGAAACCATCTCAAGCCACACTTAACTTTTATTAATTTTTTCCTTGAAGAAAGAGCTTTATTTAAAAAATTAAAACCCTTTTTCAACTAGGAAGTGCGTGTGGGATAAGATTAATATATTATCTATAAATTCTTTTCCTATCAACTAATTTTTGGAGATTTTATAATATGTTCAAATTATTACACAACCCAGATACACTTTTTGTTCATTACCTGAAAAATGAAGATTTTGGAATAAGATCCTTTTTATGACAGTTTCAATTGTTTATTTTCTCATAGATTCGTTTAATTTGTTTTCACTAGCAAGCCATAGTTACGATATTTTAATTATACATATCATATATTTTCATAGTATGTGCACATATCTATTCGTATCTGTGAACTTTTTTCACTTCATAGTTGTACAACTAAAGCAATAACAAAAAATTTACTTTATAGAGAATTGTCAAACTATTTAAAGTGAGGTATATTATATATAATTATAAGTAGCTGGCATGCTTTAATTTATAAGAGTACTCATTCATACTAGTAGATGTTCAAATGTTTCTCCAAAAACGTTTTTCGATCTACTCAAGAGTAGTAGCAGCAGACCTCGCTGAAGATAGTCCCGAAGAGATCGAAAAACGTTTTTGGAGAAAAATTTGAACATCTACTAGTCTGAGTGACTGCTCTTAAAAATTAAAGCATGCCAGCTACTTATAATTATATAAAAAGTTACCACTTTCGAAAAATGTTGGTTGGTTACCAACACGCCCCAAATGGTAACCTTGGCCTTCGGGGTAACCTCGCCCCACCACGTGATGTCTGGACCCATTTCTTAGGTGGAGCCACTCAGAGGGCGGGTCCATTACCTCCAATGATAGGGTGATAGTGAAGATTACGGTGAGGCGAGAGGACCTACAGCTTACACCGTGGACTCGGAACCACGTTGGGCATAGGGGATACTTCACAAGTGTTAGACCGACTAAAATCGCCAACCCCAGAGCCGGGACCCTTTGCACGGGGGCCGCGAACGAAACCACTGCACTACCCCTGCGCCCCTCTGCAGAAAAATGTAGATCTTATTATGATTTGACATCTTTTCTACAGGCATTTGTAGCTATTACTCTGAATTTTTCATAGTTTATCATATATTTTTGGTGGACTAAATAAACATGCTTTTGTTTCTTCCGTTGTACTGCAAACCGGGAAACTTTCTTAAATATTTACATATCGTTTCGGCTTGTTTCATTCCTTCATTTTCATTTTTTCCACTTCAACTGCAGTGGTCATATCGGCGTGTCACATTCACTTTATCATTCATATCTCCAGATTCTGGGGAAGATGAGGAATTATCTTAGTCGGAAAAACATCCCCACCCCCACCGCCGGGAATCGAACCCCGGACCCTAGCACGGCAAGCAAGTGCTCTACGGACTGAGCTACGGGGCTAGAAGTTTTACTCATTCTTTATTTGTAAAAAGGTAAACCTTTCTTTAAACTTTATATCGAAAAAAACTGAAATACTTGAAAACATAAGATATTATACAAACAATTTATGCAAGAGATTAAAGTAAACAATGATGGTTTGAATACATCAAATCGTATATATACGTGTCGACTATGAACTCAATAAACAGTGATATAAAGTGTTTTTTTGAATGTAAGGTTTTTAAGTTTTTGTGTGTGTCAATGAACAATTAAGAATGACATCTTCTCTTTGCAAAAGCATATATTAGAGTTCCCAAATTTCCTATGCAACTTCTGAATGAGTAACGGTATAATAATCACATATAGTTCTGAACTCTTGCTCTGTATCTGTGCTCATTAGTTCAAACAATACGTGCACATTTGTCATGTAAATAAACACTTTATTTTGACCACCAAATGAGGATTAAGTTCGATTTAATATACAGAGGCCGACATAAGTAATCGAACGTAAACATATTTATTACTTATATTTTAAAACTACGTAGAGCATGTGTAAAAACAACTGGTACAAAATAAACTTCAGTCTTCCATTAAGCATATAAATTCATAAATAGCAAATGAAACTAATTTGCACTATAAGGAGAAATAAAACGGTTACTTTACATCTGGATAAATATTCGAACAGAGAACAGCTAGTATTTAGTTATCATCCCCTTTATTTGAATTACTGCTGATAATCGTTTGGGCATTGTCTGTATGTGTTGTTTAATGACTGCAGAGTCCATATTTCTCCATTCCGTTTGAAGAAGTTCTTTTTAGATGATCCTTGCTTCTGATATGCTTCCTCACACGCTCCTCGAGTTCCTTCCAGAAGTTCTCTATGGGATTTAGATTTGGAGACTGGGGCGGTGTCCTCAAAGTGTGAGGAGTGTTGTAAACGATCCAAAACCTTACAATTTCAGTATACTCAGATAATTGTCCTGCTGGAACTAATAATCATGCCTAATCCCAGCTTCTCTGCACTCTTTTTAAGATTGCTTTCAAGAATCCTCTTCAAATTTGTCCATGATCCCATCTATGAACACCTGTTCCCCAAATGAACAGATGAAGCTATGCAATTCCATACCATCACACAACTGCCAGCATGTTTCACTGTAGCTAATGTTTCTTAGGTTCCCGTTCTGTATTTAGCAGTCTCAAAACTTTAAGATGTCCATCACTCTTGTATAAGCAGAATTTGCTCTCGTCCGGCCAGAGAAGCTTATCCCAGAATTCTGTTGGTTTCACCACATACTGTTTAACAAATTCTATACGCTTTTTCTTATTCGCCTTATTAACATTATGGTTTCCTCCTAGAAATGCGGGCATTGTATGCCATACTATTTAAAATGCGTGTAACGGTTCTGATGTGAACCACAGTGCCAGAATATTGCTCTAGGCATCCTCTAATTTCAGATGCAGTGACTCTCGGATTCTGCTATACCATTTTTATTATTTGCTTCCTGTCTGTTGTGGCGAGTTTAGAAGGAGTGCCATTTCCAGGTTAATTTACAACAGTATTTGTCTGTTTCAAGTGTTGAACTATGCAGAACATTGTAGTTTTTCTTCTGTTAATGGTTTTGGCAATTTCAGAGAGAGATTTGTTTTGTTTGTACATATTTATCACGATATTCCTCTCTGCCATCGTTGTCTCCTTGCCTTTACATCCCATATTACCCGAGAGTTCACAATCGGCTGAATAACATTGAGCACACTGTCTCGAGACGTAGCATAAACACAACTGATTTGCGGTAGGGGCGTATAGGGTACGTCCAACCACCTTTCTCTCTGTTCAACTGGGTACGTTCGATACTTATGTCCTCCAATAAGAACGACAATAGAATAAATACAGTACAGGTTGTGTAATAAATACTTTCAAAGTGATATTTTAAATATTGTTTCCGAGACACAAAGAGTAAATGTTTACATGTTTAACAATGCAACGTTACAAAATAAATATTACAGTATTTATGGTACGTGCAATGTTACATGTTATATTATTCGAATACTTCTGTCGGCCTCTGTATATTCACGCACACTTATATATTTATAATTAAATGGCAAGTGTTTTGCTACAAACAATATGCTAAAACAGCAATCAAATGTTTAATCGCGCTAACTTTAGGATAGAAGGGAAAGAAGTAGGAATGTCAAACGTGCTACGCCCAGTAAGTGCCAGCTAGAATTGCTGCTTTAGAATCCGACAAAATAACAATATCATTGGATTGTTACAGTCATATAAGAATGCTTTCGAGCGGAAGATAAATAGCTAAAAGTTCAGGATAAAAGTTTGTACTGTATCTTCAAGCATGTTTGTAGAACATCATGGCGACTTGTAAAACGTATGTAAAGTTATATTTCAGGTAGGTCATGTGAATTAACAAACACACCAACTGTTTTTTGAAGAATAAGTTCACTCTAAATTTGTATTGCATTTACGCAGTTTTATTATCCAACTTGGGAAACGTTATGTCGAAGATAATACAAGAAAAACGAGAGAAGACAACACAAAAGAGACAGAGAGAGAGGGGGGGAGTGGGGGAGGGTGGTAGTTTAAAGAGAAATATCATCATTCAGGGAGTAAGGCGACTGAGCTGCTTGCATATGTGTAATCTAATAAAAAAGTAAATGAAAACAGAACAACTTCAATCTGTTTAGCATTTTAGAAGAATAATGGTCGCTCATACAAATGGGAAATGTAGAAAGGGCTCATCTTGCACAACAATTCAGAGCAAGAAGTACGAGTGATTTAAGAGATAACTTGAAACTCCCTTTTTTGGTCTTTTAGTAGCAGTGGACGGAGCTTAGTTTCATTCTTGTCGGTTTGATCCTTAAAGATGACCTAAGACCATTTGGCACATAGCCTGCGACCCCGTGAGGTCGAGATAGAGCCTTTGCTGAGGAAAAGATTCGATCAATCCATTTCTAAGGAAACGGAAACATTATTGTTTCTGACAGACAGCGAAGAACACTTTGAAAACGGAAGCAAATGGAATCCGATTTTCAAGTCGACGTCTGAGGTAGGCATCTGTCCCAGAAGTTGTGCCAAGATCTATTTTACAGATAGCATCCGAAAGTGATACCAGGAAGAGGAACTACGCCGGTGATTTCTACATAAGACAGGATTCTGCTTTTGGTTGTGACCTCGATCGAGACAGGCTGCCATTAACCTTCCCTTAGCTTCAACGTAAAAACTATCTACAGAGTTGGACGTTTTAGTTCGTTCTTTTCTTTTTTAATTGTCTACTACATCTCTAGTAGATAAAGATATTGCACTCGAGCCAATATTCAATGCTGTTCCAGAAATAGACATTTTGAGACTTCGCAATTGCAAAGGAAACCGATTTTAGAGAAAGATTCGTTTTAGTGAATTTGAGAACACCAAGAACGTAAATACCATAAATAAGAAAGTTAAATAAAATCTGCGTAACTAATAGCCCAGTTTCTAGTATCTATATCAGGCCATATTATGCAAACCTCGTTTTTAACATTATTAATTTTTAAAACACATTATAGAAAACAATTTACAAATTTTGCAGATATAACCTACTTCCCACCTTAACGACCTAGCTAAACCTACAGATTTCTGAATTTCAGTAACCTTACAAATTACTCATTAATCTATCTAAACTAGTCTTTCTTCTACTTAACCTCTACACCAACAACATAAATCTAATCTCCATTTCTACTACAGCTTTAATTACAACAAACTATGAAAAACTGTTGCCTACAATTTATGCAACTGGTATCCAAAGCTTCCTACTACTGGTATCCATCTCCTAAAGGGACTGGCATCAGTAGATGGAGCTGGTTCGTCAGTTCCAGATATCCGGGTTGTTATCTTTCCTCTTCTACATAATCAGTTCTCTCTGGCTCTCCTGGGATTCTCCTCGTTCTTTGGTTTCTGCTCTTCTTTCCGATATTCATAACTGACGTCTTCTACTTAACGGTTGTGGGTATTAAATTAGGTCTTCCAGTTCGGTAATCTGTATCTTTAGTTCCTCTTGATCCTATTTTCCTCCGACGAACTGTTGAGTAATATTCTTTCATCGTAGATTGAAATGTTCCTACATTTCTTTCTTGAAGTATTCTGTCACTTTTTTTTTTTTTTTTTTTTTTTTTTTTGCAATTTATGTCCTCCAACGTTAAGTCATATCGGACGATGAATGGAATGGGTGAAATGATGCTCAAATGAGTCCGGGGTCCATGGAGCTTAGAGTTACCCGACATGCGTCTACCAGGATAAGGGAAAACCCCGGAAAAACCTTATCCAGGTAACTCGCCCTGGCCGAGATTCGAACTCGGGACCTCTTGAACGTGAGGCAGACATGCTATCACCACGCTACCGAGGTGGGCCGTCACGGGTCATATATTCCTCTAACACCTTGGCGGATGTTATCTGAGACATATTTTCCAAATGTGCATAATTTTCATTTTCCTTAAGATTTCCTTCGACCTTCTTCTAATAGTTCACTATATTTATTACACTCAAAAATAACATTTTCAGGCAAATCTAAACAGTTGCATTGCTCACATAAATCTGAGTTATTCTTCCCTATTACCTTTAAATACCCATTATATGGGCCATGTCCTGTAATAAAGTAAAAAAGTTATTTTCTTGGTTTTATATGTTCCAATTTTAGCCTCTCTTTAATGCCCGGAAATAAATCATGTACTCGTTTTCCTACATGTACATTATTACACTCTTTTTGCTGATTCTTCACTTGTATCTTATTATTGCACCCTTTTTCCCAATAATTATTATAAACACTTCCATATTCTTCCTTCCTTAGCCAGTAAGTTGCACCCCTTAGTCTAATGATATAATCATTAGGCCAAATTCCCGTTGCTATTAGTAGGGCCAAAGTAGATGTCGTTTTTGTAGTTCCACTGCTGCGAAGTAGCGTAAATACTATAAGTGTAAATAAATGAAAATGTAAGTAAATAGCCCATAACATCCCTTAAGAGCAAGGGCCTCACACCCACTGTGGAGTCAGCTCGGCCGTTTCTTACGGGTGAGCAAATCCCTGAAAGATACCAGTTGTTTGTACTGGTTGTCATTTATTTCCTAGTTATATATCCTTAATTAAAAGTAATGTTATAACTTTCTGCCTTTATCACAATTTTTGTTTCCTAATTCTCTTCATTCCTCTCCACCCTAGCTTAATTTAATCTAAGGCTTCTGTTAATATGTATTTACACTCATATTTACTTTTACTTAGTATTAGCCGTATCACTATATTACTGTAGTAGAAATGGCAATTCATTTTCACTTTCACCTTCACTTTAACTTTAGAGCTGCTACCACTTGCTTGCATTGACATCTGTCTGTCTTTCTAATCCACTTTGCAACTAGCCCAAGCTTGGACTCTTGGGACCATCGTAGCCTCGGACGTCCTCTGCTTCTCCTCCCTTGTCGCACATGCCATACTCTTACGGCATATGCGCATCTGTCTTGATGCATTGTCGCTACATGTCATGCCATTGCCATTTGATTGTCTTCGCTCTGGTGGCTGCATCTTGCCGCTTTTTCTTCGCAACACTTCATTCTTCACGTTATCTTTTAGGCTGATGCTCAGGACCTTCCTTTCAAATGTTCCGTGAGCATGTTTGTAGCATCAGAGTCAATGTGACAACCGTACAGTAAGACTGGAATGGTGTAGGTTTGAATGGTTTCTATTCTAATAGCTGGTCTTAAAAATGATCATAAGTTTACCTACCAAAATTTCAACATGAAGATTTCCAAGGAAATTCCTGGACATCAAGTCCTTATTTATTAGAAAATTTCTTCAAAACTTTCAAATTTCAAAAAATTGTCAAATTTTACAAAAGTGACTACCGCTTTTATTAAAAAAAAATATATCTCAAAGCTTTCTACATGGATGGTAAAATTTGAAGGTGTCTTCATTAGGAAGGAACTTTGTATAATATTGTGTAAATAATAAATTCTAAACGATAGAAAAAGAGAATTCAGATCCAGATAAGTGGGCTAAGTGTCAAATATCTAACCTAACAATGAGAACTCAATTTGGATTTATACAGAAGTAGGAAACTTAGTAGAAAAATTAGAATATATCAAAAAGCAAAAATACCATAGTACGTATGAACCCAATTGATAACTTCAGCATTAATTAGAATATAAATTTAAATAACTTCATTAGTAAAAGATAAACTCCTCCGGACACGGTTGAGGCTATACACACAAATTACTATATATGGACAATTTACTGTAAACTGGACACAGATTAATACAGATGGCTCTCTCTAGATGAACATGGAGCTGGAGTTGGTGGAACGTGCGAATTCTTGTCTTTCTACAAAAATGCTGGAGGGAATTCTACAAATTTTGATGGTCAAGTTTTAGCTATTCATCTTTCGCTCCGAAGCAATCTTATTTGCCTGCAGCATTACTAGAGCTAGCTAACACAAAAAAGAGAGGAATAGTAATAGAGAGAATATTGAAGTTCTGGCATAAGTGTATTAAAGGGCAGAAAGGGGAATTATTAAATCTGTGCATGAAGCAACAGAGAAGCATTAAAAACACAAATAGTTGGTGGTCGGAATTGGAAAGAATGATATTAAAGATAGGCATGGGAGATCTATGGAGAGTAAAGGAGATAAATTATAGCGGTTTGTGGAAGGAAGTGAGAACTAGAGTACAAGACATAGATAGGCAAGAGATATGGGAAAGTATAGAAGAAAAGAAATCTTTGAAATTTTATAAGCGATTAAAGAGAGAATGGGGTAGGGAAAAATATATAGATCAATGTGACAAAGCTGGAAGAGCGGGCATAGCATGGATGAGAGTAAGAATAATATATCTAAAAGGGTTGAGAAGTAATGAGGTAGGAATATGTAAATTTTGTGGAGATGAAGAAAGCACTGTTCATTACCTAATAGAATGTAAGGAGCTAACAAATTACAGGAGAAATGGGATAAGAAATGGGACAGTGTAAGTAAAGAGGTAGTGCCGTTACACATATTAACGGGGATGGGAGAAAGAAAAATGGATGTATAGGAGATTTCTTGTAGAGGATAAGAGACAAGTGGATTGGGGTAAAACAAGCGAAGGTCAAGAAGAAATGACACCAAACTGCTCAGGAAAACCAAAGGCTTATGGCCAGGGGACTTGAGTCAGTGACCAAACCTTAGGTAAGCTATTTCATGTATTTATACAGAAGGTGCTTGGCTGCAACGATTCAGGAATACTGTTATTTTGTCGGATTCTATAGTAGCAATTTAGGCTGTAGCACCCACATCCTATCAAAGATGAAAAAATTCTAGAAATACAAAATATAATACAGATCATTAAAAAGCTAGGAAAACATGCATTTTTGCAATGAATTCCGCTTTATTGCGGAGTTCAGGGAAATGAAAGCGCCAATATATACGAAAAAAATGATGCAAAGTTAAACAGAAAGAAAAACTGCCTTTTCATATGAACCAATTAAAAGGATTTATACAGAAAAAAGTCATAACTACAAATCTGGACTAAATGAAAAAAGTTAACCCAAATAAGAAAATACATCTAGAAAGTTTCTCTGTAATTCCGGAATTGCAACGTAAATCTGCCGTTGCCATGATGAGACTTATTATAGGACATGATTGCCTAGGGAAACATCTCCAAATAATTGACATACTAACTTCTCCAAATTGTGTATTGCGCTCTCAAGGTATAGAAGTGCATAGAGAACATCTATAAAACTGTGCAGCTTTGCAACATTATAAACCTCAAACCTCTAAGTACTGGGAAGCCAGAAGAATGACTTCGTTGTTATCTCCCGAGCAATAGCGACATACATACATTAAAGTACATAATTTAATTTAAGTATCTTATTGCCCCGTAAGTTATTTTATGCATCATATTATTAGCAGTTCAAATTCTTGTATTCTTCTGTATTCCAGGGTACAGGTGAGAGACTCGCATCAAAGCTTCTATTTAAGTATTTCAGTATTCAAGAACCATTGCAGGGCCTATAATTATGCAGCAGAGTTATATAGTGTTCTATATAACTAACACCGTATCGGTATTTGATGGGGAGCTTCCAGGAAAGGTGGTGCTCATTATTAGCTTCTCAAATCAAGTTTGTTTACTCTGCAAATTTGCGTTGGTCTGGCAGAGGATTCCTGCATCCTGTTTGCTACATTCCTCTCGTGACGACGTGGCTGCAAGGAATGTGTTTGACAAGATTAGGTTTTCTGAGAAAGATGACGGCTAGAGTATCAATATGCCGAACAAGGTTTATTAGAAAACATACGCTCTTTTGTTAGCAGTGCTGTGATACTGTTATATTGAGGTCTTAAACAAGTCGTTCCCAGACAATTCAAATACACATTTTATTGGTGATCTAACTGTAATTGAAAATGTAGTATTTAATATAATTAGTAGCTATTTTAGAAGGAATAAAAATTAAAAAGTATTCCATGTAAACGTCTGGTATTTATTCGACTTTTTTCTCAGTTACAGACACACACATACATACGCCTATAGAGTATTTTCTAAAAAAATATTTTAGGATTCAGAGGCTCTAGGATATAATATATTCTCTGTGAAATTGGGGTATTAAATTTTGGGTGCAGTACAATAGGTACCTTCTTTACCTAATATTTTCGTGGTAGAGAAAGTAAAAATGAAAATACCTCGCTCACAACTAACTCTTTATTTGTATTCTTCTGTTTATTTATAATAAAGCCCACGCATACGATGGAGATCCCTCGATTATCTCTATATATTTCTCTCTATGTTTGAATGTGGACAGTGTAATAAGACTTGAAGCTCTCCTGGCGACGAATGTGTTCAAGATCATCTCTGGGAACAAGTCAGGTGAAAAGACGATTAGAAATCGACATTTCAGGACATCTCTCCCATCAGGATATTCATAAGAAGTGTTATAACCACAAAACAGATATAACACAAATATCAACAAAGACAAAACACTACAAATACTCGCATCACTGAACAAAAGACTGCAGTAAAACAAATGCAAGGTCAGGAGATGGCGTGAGTCTAGAAAATTAATTAGGTCAAAGAAACGTAATTACTTAATTTTGTAGCTGATATTTTATGTTATTCTTGTGGCAACTGCTAGCGTGAGTTTCGGTGTGATGGTTTGGAAGCGACATTCAAAACACCATAGAGTAAAAAAGTCATTTGATCTTATAAAATACTATTGCTTGCATTAACTTTCTTAAACAAATGACTAGCAGAGGTAACATTCTTGCTATGCTAAACAAATGAGCAGCAGTTTACTATTAAATTCTTCTGCATGTAACCATCGTACAGACGTGTGTATGTGTCTGTCTGAAATCTTGCAGATTTGTTAATGCATTTATGATTCATGATTTGCCTGTGTCCGCGAGTATATTAAATAGTTAAGGGGCCAGGCATTCTTTAAGAACGGACAACTTTACCATTATTTGTAAGGTAAAGGAGAAAGTTGATTCAATAATTTTAATTGAAAACTGAATTGTATCGACTAAAAGAGGAATTATTTTGTAAAGTGTTCACATTAATTTCAAAATATTTTTATAACTAAAACATCAGTTATCAAACGAAATAAATCGAATGAAGAGTAATTATTTCACTATCTCCGTTCACAGACTACGACCCTGGTTGCAGAGATCATCGCTCGAGAGCAGCCGTGGTGAACAGTAATTCTGCAAGAACTTCACCAAAGGTGAAAATCTCACCATCAAACACCTTCATCATCCAAAATAAACCGCTGCAACTTGATCAAGCTGTATAGATCTGTGCTTCCTAAGCCTACTGATTTCCATTTCAATGCCGATTTCCAAAAGGAGCTGAACTGAAATCCGGCATCACGAGTAAGCGTGCTCCTCTCGAAGGAAATGGCAAAGTGAAGAGCGCTATTGGTTAATGAAAAGAATTCCATATCAAACTTGAACGGGCCCAAATGACCTTGTTGTCGACGGGCCCTAAAACGCTACACACTCACTCACTCACTCACTCACTCACTCACTCACTCACTCACTCACTCACTCACTCACTCACTCACTCACTCACTCACTCACTCACTCACTCACTCACTCACTCACTCACTCACTCACTCACTCACTCACTCACTCACTCAAACTTGAAATTAATGTTCAGAATCTTCAGGATGCAACACAATATTTAAAGAATGGTACACATCTGTAGGGTAGATGGTAGCGTTATCTGCTGACGTTCTGGAAGTTCCGAAGTCGAGTCTCATTTAGCATGGTTATCTAGCCGCTTCACCGATGGCCATTTAAACCCTTCAGGGGCCGGAAACGGATACCCAATAAACAGAACAGGACATTTAAATTGTTAAATGCTGTAAAAATGCATCATAAATACAATTCCGTATATTCCATATTTACTAAGTTATTTAAGCGAAACAAGAACTAGTTTGAAACTCATTAAAGGCAGTATACATCTACAGTAACAATAAAGTAGAGACTACATCAGTAAATCGTTGAAATTTCACTACTTTGTTTCACTGTAGCAAAAGTAATTCTTTGCGCCGAACGCGCCCAACAGTTGAATCATTTTGTTTTGTGTGTATACGAACGAATGTATGTATAGTTACGCAAAGGACTGCTCCGGTTCAAGTTTAGTTTATTTATGCTATACCAAGCGATAACCATACGAGTATATGTTGCGTTACACTGGAAAGAAAACTCTCTGTCAGCATCTGTTATTACAGTGTTTCTCAACCAAGGTTTCTGGTAGCCTTATGTAGCTGTTTTCGCTCAGTATTTTAGTTATTTATACTCTCTTTGTGTTCAGAGTGATTTTTTATAGCTATCAAGAGCTAAATGAATGGCACATTTGAAATTGCTAAATTTCAATGTTAACCATGGCTTATCCCGGTAATATAGCAAATAAATTAGCTTGGGTATGATGTGTACAGGCTCCTGATATTACTGTAGAAAATCTGGAAGATTTGTTGTGCGGTTATGAAGGAGATCTTTAGGACATACGTAGCAGTGAGTGTGCTGGTCTACAGATGACATGTTAGCTACTCCATTGTTTGGGGGAAATGGCTGGTCAAATATGGGTGATGCGGATCAGCTATTACTAGCTATCCCTCTACGAAAAACAGTTAAATGGTAAAAAAAAGTATTTTTATACCACTGGATGTAACCATGCACAATTGTTTAGTAATTTTCAGAGCTGTAAATTCATGTAAGACATTCATCTACCTGTACTTGCACTTATAAGGAGCTCGTAACCTAATTTAGCACTATAATACTCAGAAGCCTCATTATACTGGGGGGTAAGAACCAGCCTTCATAGTTGAGAGAAAACACTTTCCTAAAAGGATACCACCCACAACCAAAAAAGTAGCAACCATTTCGAAAATGTGTAGTGTGTTGCTAAAAAGAAGGTCGCAAGGAAACCAATATTATTTGGTGTGAATCTGCAGATGTGCCCTTGGGTGTTTATCCAGGTTTGGAAGTGTACAATTCAAAAAGAAACCTTTAAGGGTACGTTTGTATCCCTTATAGAACTAATTTAAATTTATTGTAAAATAGGAAGATTAAAATAATTGGCGTTAAATGAGCATTAAGTGCATGTATGCGCAGGACGTCTATACACGTCCATATCGGTTTGGGGCATTTTAACTTGGACGTCATATGACGTCCATATCGCTGAAATGGCTAGATAAAGTTTTTCTGGGCTTTTCCCTTAACTTGAAATATGAATGTCTGATAACTCTAATCCCTATGGACTCTTTAAGCATCATTTATCGTCCGATATGGCCTACCAGGTAAAAGGCGTTAATTAAAACTAAACCATTTCTTCAGCTACATACATAAGATTGAAAGAAGAGGGGAAAGATACTCGTAATATGTGACTATCAGCTTCTAAGGAAATGCTACAAACTCGTCATTCTGTAATTATTTGTAATAAAAACATATGGTAACAGTTCATTTTGTGCGTACACCAGTAATTTTTCTCGGTTCAAGCCATGAAGGCCCGTTCCCTCCCTCAAAAATTTTAAATTAAAAGTGTCCTATTCATTTTTTTCTTGGTCTACCAATATTTATATTATCTGCTGGTTTGTAATCAAAACTAATTTTGGAATGGGGCTATCATTCATTCTGTCGAAATGTTCCTTCCAGTTATTTAGATATTGTTTTATTCTATCCGTTAGCTTAAAATATTCAATTATTCTCCAATATCCTCACTTCTTTGTTTATCTAGAAGATTATATCCTGCTAAATTTCTTAAACGCTTCATTTCAGCGATTTCAATCATTGTTTTTTTTTTTTTTTTTTTTTTTGCTTAAGTCCAAAATTCAGTAACATATAATAATATAAGAACTGACATTACTTTATAAAACTTTAATTTAGTCTCTGTTCCCGTAATTTTAAGGTTTTCTTTATGGTTCAATATATACCATTAAATTTGTTGATATTTAAAATGTCAGCATTTTTAAAATAAGAGATATTGCAACCTAAATAATTACAGCAGTTGACTTTTTCTACGGGTTTTCCTTCAAATAATATTGTCGCGAGGTATTGTTTGGCTACTGCGACAGAGAGAAGCGGGGAGTGAAAGAGAGAGATAGCGCCCCAACCACGCCCACAAAGTGGTGAGCGTTAATCACTTGCCGAGAGAGAGAGAGAGAGAGAGAGAGAGAGAGAGAGAGAGAGAGAGAGAGAGAGAGAGAGAGAGAGAGAGAGAGAGAGAGAGAGAGAGAGAGAGAGAGAGAGAGAGAGAGAGAGAGAGAGAGAGAGCAACAGAAGGAGAAAGAGATACAGTTCCATGGTGTGCTCACTACATCACGAAAGATCGTTTGGCTTCTCCAACCTTCGAGAAACAGCGGATCGTGTATAAATGCAACTAAACTGGAGTCTGCTCGTCATTGGATGGAGTTGAAGCTGTGCAGTGACGAGAGGCTAGAGAGTGGAGAACTGATAATCGTGCGTGTGCAACGGTGTAGTGATTTGAAAGTGAATTTTGTTGTTGTTTCCGTGTGATGAAGCAAAGAGAGACCTTGGAGTTGCATGTTTGTATGACATGTCATTTTAGAGCCTGTAAGAGGTATACAAACAAACTTGTTTTACTGAAATAAAGAGCGGTATGGATTTCTGCAATCTAGACTTTAAATTTTACGAAGCCACAAGCAAAATATTTTGGCTCCTATGGTAGTGGATCCCTTGAAGCGTAAAACTTTAGTTTTTCTTTTAGATATTGTTAAACTATATTGACAGTGTTATTTAATATATGTAACGCTTTTGGTAGGCCATTTTGTGAGCTAGACATGCGAACTTGATCGTCTGAAAATAATCAAGTATCTAAATATCTACTTCCAACTACAAAATGCAACTCTAATTTTGTCTTCCATTCAGATACGGTATCGTCAATATAAATATTAAAAAGTGACGGTGAAAGTGGACACCCTTGTCTTACTCCTTTGTTTATTGTTGCCATTGGATCTGTCTTCATTCCAGTTTCTATCATAAATTCATTTTCTACGTATAAACTTCTTATTGCTGTTATCAAATGTTGGGATACACCTTTCTCTTTCATAATTTATTTCTATTTACCTTGTCAAAGGCCTTCTCGAAATCTATAAATGCCGTATAAGTAGGTAAATTGAACTCCCTATGTTTCTCAGTTATTTGACTAAGAGTAAATATATAGTCAAAACAGGATCTTCCTTTTCTGAATCCATTTTGCACCTCCATTATTATATTTAAAGGGCATTTCAGAATAGAAGCATACATTTTATATAATGTATTTAAATGGCTTATGATTATAAATTTTACATTTATGACAATCACCTTTCTTATACATTGAATATATTTTTTCAATTCCTCATTCTTCTGAAATATGGCCGAACATCTAACATATATCTATTAAGTCTAATAGTCTACTTCAAAAGTTATCAAAGTTTAAGGCGGAATGTTTTTATATATCACCTAAATAATCTGGAACACTGTGTTGTATAAGCTTTCGTGCAAGCAGTTTTCTAGGAGTAAAGTTGATCCCAAATTAGTAATTTTGTTTCGGCCAATTCCTTAACCGATGTAGCAGCACTCTTTTCCAATCCCTTCCTCTAAGATCAGGCATAAAAAGTATATCACTGTCACTTAATACAACCCAAATTCCGTACGTTTCCGGACCCAAAATTGAAAATGTGTGTCATTATATTTTGATGTGCCTTTGACGCTGGAACACGTGTTTCAAAGCAGGGGTATATATCATCCTGATAATTACAGTTGTGATTAATGAGCAGCTGTTGCTTTCATGTTTGACATTCAAATTCCGGCTGTTCTCAGCGTATTCTATTTGTGTAGTTGAAAAGGAGGATACTTTTATATGTGTCGCCAATGTTACTTCTGCGCCTGTTATCTATGTCGGGAAATAATGTACAAACTTGATTCGTAGCATAGACTACGCTTTATCTATGGGTTACCATTTCAAGATAGATAATGGTATTGTACTTAACCTAGCTTTTATTGTCACATACTGTATGTTGATATATCACCCAATTCGGTTTTCATTGTCACTCCTCTTTCTTTGCGCGTAACGGGTCGCCAAACTCCTTCCGCTTCATTCACTAGGGCGTCGAACACAACACCTCTATAATTTCTTGTACTCACAACCTCGCTCTTACAAGCAGCATTTCGTATTCCTTCATGGACAACAACCTATTCACTCGCGTTACAAGCGCGAGAGACGAGCAACGGACTTAAAGAAAAATCTTGTTATCCCTCGATAGTGTATCTGGTGTTTACGTAAGGGGAGAGCGCTCCTTCTCCCTTATCGCTTCACCTGGACATTTGACTGGTCGTTCGACGTCTCCTGTGCGATAAGGGAGACCGTAGCCTCGTCAAAATGTTAATAAGAGAGTTACTCTAATAAATATCTTTGACGTTAAAGTGTGTTGCCATTTGAAAAATACAAGATGCGATATCAACACACAGGATTCGTTTCGTCAATCAGTTCCTGTTATGAACTCATACAAACATTGGAAGGTTTCGTATTTATGTCAGAGGAGAAATTATATTAACGTACACTTTAGCCTGAAAACTTAAATGGATGACAAAGAATATTTCGGAAAAGACAAATGGTAAACTATGTTTTAAGTCAGCTGGTATATTTTAATGAACTTGATTTCTTAGTATAGCAAGTATTGGTTAACTCATATAATATATCCCTATGTATAAAATAAATTTTGAATGAAGAGGAATTTGCAGGCATACACAGACACTGAATGAACTTATTTGAACTTCGTCCCTAAAAATAAAAGCGAAATGATCTAAATTTTGGATCAGCTTCAACCAACATTTTTAAAAATAAAAACTGAACAAAATTAAGTAAAACCACGAAAAGCCTTCCCGCCAAGGAAAGTTTTTTTTTTCCCCAAAGGAGAAACTCATGAAGTATTTGTTTCAGTATATTATTGATACGGCTAAAATTCTGATTTGTTGCAGTTACATAACGTATTCTACTCTTGTGTAAACCATTCTTCCGAATACTTATTTTTATAAGCAATATTAATTATAGGACTTATTTGTAAAAAAGGTTTCATTTCGTTTTTCCTTCTAGGTGGGATCAATGTGGGGAAGAAATACGGTAGGCATAGAATGTTTAAAGATCTAGTTCATTATTTGATGACCTTGAAATTCCGTTGTACTTTCATGAACAGGAGAAATAAAATATTAATTTTGTGTTAAAAAACCTAGGTACATTTTCTACGCAGTAGAATTTTGTCTATCTCTTACGGTTCATCAGTTACAGAAAAGTAATTCAGAGTGAAAAGAACTTCAGCGACTATTTCCAGATAATTGAAGATAAACATTTTAGTCGTCATGAACCTCTGACTAGCATTTAACCAGAATCGTCAGTAACTTTTGAAAATTAGAAAATTATCAAGAGAGTATTGTAACGAAAATATATTTCTTGTTCTCCACTCAAAGCCGATAGGAAGCACGCCAACTTTTTGTGAGATCCAGGTCGAGTTTTGATCAAATAAGAGTTATGAGACCTTTTCTCAGGTGTGGATGCGGATTTTTGGTGACAGAAATAAAATTTATATGAGTCCAATTTTGTAATATATTATTTAATTGTATAATATGAACTACGATTCACTCGTTTCTATTACAAATGTCAAATAACACTTTTTGAATGTTATTAACTTTCCTTTACAATTATATTCACCGCAACATTTTTTATCGTTGTGAAACAAGACTGAAGATTATAACGCTTTTCTAGATTATTGATTTTCTTGTCACTATAGTTACTTTTGCTTAATTTGTGATTGGCCGATCCACTGGTACGTCACCACATCACGTCATACCACGTCACACCACTACTACTTCGGCCAATCACACAACTACATACATTTTTTATATATTTATAATTCCTCCGAACACAAAAATACTGTTACAAATGCCCCTCTTCAAAATATATGGAAAATAACCAAACAAAGGAATTAATAATCTGTTTCCATATATTTCGAAGAACAGCCCCAATTAACAATTTCGTTTACACCAATATTACATAACACCAATACAACATACATAAAATATAACAATATACATACATTGAATGAAATATAATAAATGAACATTTAACAACTTAGCATTACTATAACACGTTTTTTTTTAAATATATATCCTTGTTTTTATAAGTGGGGTGTGCCCCGCCCCAAATTTGCATTAAAGTATTTTTTATTATTAACATTTTTAAATTATTTAAAATGAACAAAATATAATACAACAATATAAAGAATATTTTAACATAACAATTTGTAAACGAATATATATAATTAAAGTGAAATAACTGAAATTTTAACAAAATTATATATACAATTTATATACAAAAGAATTCTCTGTTTTGATGTTCATGTTGGGTGATTTGCCCACATAATTAATCTTTTTAGCTGTCCTGTATCTATGACAAAGTTCATACTCATAACTTTTGAACAGTTAGTGTGATACATTTTCTTCAGTTGGCTAATCTGATCTTTGCAAGCATCCAGAACTTGATAAATACATCTTTTGTTTTTATGTATATTATAACGTTGTTTGAAGGTTAGGTTAGTTGTGTATGAGGACATGTTTTTTGTGTTTCTGTGGTAATTAATATCATTATCTGGACTCACAAAATCACTACATTCACTTACTATATAACCAGACTTCTGATGATTGCTTAATTCACCTGGTAAGTCACAATCGTTTATATTTCTAATTCTAGACATTTCTTTCACATTATTTACTTTACTAGCCTGTAATGCAATTACAACTTGTGTCAATTTTTCTAAGTTATCCTTCTCTTTTACAAAATGTTCTTTTACCTCTTTAATTTGCAAAATTACTTCTTCTTTTGCTTTACTTATCTCATCAATTTGTAACTTTATTTCCTCTTGGTGTGTCTTACTTTCATCATGTTGTAATTGCATTTCAGAACAAATTACATTGATTCTTTGTTCTACTTTATCTCCTAATTCTTCTCTTTGTTTTTGTGTTATTTCTGCCTGTTGTATCCTAAATGTTTCTAACTCTTTGTTTAATTCCATTCTTATTTCTTGTTTCACAATGTACTGACCTAACCTAGTTTCCTGAATTATCTCTCTCAACTCATTGACTTCCTTTCTATTCTCATCCTTATTAATCCCTATGATCTGCATGAGCCTTTCCATATTATCCCTACACTCTTTCCTCCCTTCTCTAATCTCCTGTGAAATTTCAGATTTTAATTCCTGTTTTAGCTTCTGTAATAAATTAATTTCTAAGTTACTCACATTTTGTGCTAGTTCCTGTCTTACTCCTACATCTAAATCATTCATTTTCTTAGTTAAATCATTTACATTTTGTTCTAACTCTGATTTCAGTTCTGATTTTAAATCTCCCATTCTAGAATCTAAATTACTCATTTCTGATTTTACATCTATTCTAGAATCCAAATTACTCATTTCAGATTTAACATCTCCTATTTCTGATTTTACATCTCTCATTCTAGAATCTAAATAAATCATTTCTAATTTTAAATTATTTGCATTTTGTTATAACTCTGATTTCAATTCTGATTTTAAACCTTTTGCATTTTGTTCTAACTCTGATTTCAATTCTGATTTTAAATCTTTTGCATTTTGTTCTAACTCTGATTTCAATTCTGATTTTAAATCTTTTGCATTTTGTTCCACTTTAGAATCTAAATTACTTAACATTCTCGTTATTCTTTCCAACATTGACTCATTATCTTTGCTTAATCCTGCATCCTCCCTACTCATTCCGACACTATCAGTAACTACTCCTACCACTATTATTTCTGTTCTACTCGCCATTTTTTAACTATTTTCTGATTTCTTTGCAACATAAATCTACTACTACTATTTTTTTTTATTTCATTCCCTTAAACCAGTTCTCGTTTTCTTCTTTCTTCTCTCTTCTTTCCTTTTATATTCCCACGGAGCTGTACGATTCTTTAATCTCCTCTTCTTTATCCTATTCGGCCACACGTTGCTGCGTCATTTGTAACGGGAATATATTTCTTGTTAAATTGCACTTCTTGATGATTGAATTTGATTAACTATATATTATTTGATTGTATAATCCATTCGTTACTATTGCGAATATCGAATAATACTTTTTAAATGTTATTAACTTTCCTTTACAACTATATTCACCGCAACATTTTTTATCGTTGTGAAACAAGACTGAAGATTATAACACTTTTCTAGATTATTGATTTTCTTGTCACTATAGTTACTTTTGCTTTATTTTGTGACTGGCCGATCCACTGGTACGTCACCACATCACGTCATACCACGTCACACCACTACTACTTCGGCCAATCACACAACTACATACATTTTTTTTTATATATTTATAATTCCTCCGAACACAAAAATACTGTTACAGTATCCTTTAAAGGTGTAGTTCGGTATTAGGGATTGTTCCAAATATTTTCGCATTGAATTCCTGAAAGAATACACTTATTTAATCACTCATTTTAGTTTTTGAGTCCATTGTTTACACGCAGTCACATTCAGTCATATCAATTCTGAATTCTTTTTTTTCTGATTCAGGGTGCCGCCTAAGCTGCGTTTCTGGTTGTCTCGTTATGAAAATTTTGTCTGAACTGTAATGCTTTATACATTTACATTGAAGACTTAGTAGAGAAGGTGAAAAATAAAAATATATTTAAAGTGGGTCGAATTTTATTTAGAGGATACGCAAGTTTAAAAAAAAATTGCGTTTAAGAACGATACAACGCTTAAGTTTTTAAACTGATTTAATTATCTGCGTACTTAGAAAGTGGAATTAGATGTTCAGCTACATTCAGAGATAAATGCTTTCGCAGGTGCAGGTTTCCTGTATGCAGAATAGCCCAGAACAACATTATCTCAGATCTGCGGTTCCCACAATGGCACAGCAAGTTCTCCGCCATTGTGGGTTGCAGCGCAACAGGCGTTATCGCTTGTTCTGGCATAAACCCTCTGGGGACATCGCTACCACAATCCGTAAAAAAGAGATATCGCGACCGATAATTCATACACACCACAGAGACAAAATTAGAATTCAGCAAAGAAAATTCTACAACCACGCGCAGGAGGCAATTATAAGGCATTCACAATTGCGTCCATTTAGTTGCTGTTTTGAAACGAATTAATGTGCCTGCAAATGGGCAAGATTTTTATAGTCTAATAGCCAGAACTGAGTCATTGTTCTCGGAATGTACCATGCCGTTATATTCTCTGTGCATATAGAAATAAAATACGTTCTACCTTGAGGTTTCGCCTACCTTATATTTGTATAGTGAATTATTGTTTAACTTTGAACATGTCTACCAAAGCTTAACTGTTACAGTGTGTAACAATTACAGTGGTAATATTTTAGGCATATAAGTATTTGATATTACCATAAGTGTTCAACTTTTCAGCATGTACTTTTTTATTAACCAATGCGATTTATTAATGCTCACGATAACCACCAAATACGATTACTTATCGTATGAACTTTAGCACGGTGATTAAATTTTTCTTAACTAAACTGTTATGGTTATGATACCTCGAAGAATTATGATCTCACTCGACAGAGGTCACAGCTACCCTACAGCGAAACGCTATCCGTTCAAAATGAAATTGAGATATCAAAGAAAATATTACAATAAACTCATAAATAAAAACAGAAATAAACGTTCACAAAATTTGAAATGCTCCAGGAGGAAATTACGCAGTACATTTCACAAATTGTACAATCAGTAATGAGTACTCCAAACAAATGAGGTATTTTTAGATTGGAATGAAATGGGTATTAATCGAACTTCAAACATTCTACTAGAATGAATTCCCCATACAACTAATGAAATATACGTATTTAAGGAAATACTATTCTATGTAGCTTAAATATTATCACAAGTTTAATTCATGGAAATTAATTGTTCTTTCACACTGGCCGTGTGTAGGCTTAAGTTTGGAAAGGTAGTATCAGACTGAAAAATTTAATGCAATAGCCGGGATTTGAACTACGGATCTTCTGGTTGCCGTGCAGCCGTTCTAACCATTGAGCTACTATGGCCAACGCGCCGATATGACGTTAAATTCTCCAACTGAAGTAAAGTTACGTTGTAAAAAAAAATATGTGGTCATTCCTTATTTAACAGCCCTCGTAATTTGAAAACGTGTTGATATCTTACAGCTTTTCTAAAAGTATCACTCCATAAAACTATAACAATAAGGCTACAAACATTGTTATTTTAACTTGTTCAATGTCATAACGGACAATGAATGAAACGAAGCTCAAATGAGCCCAGGTTCCACAGACAGGGTTACCAGAAGTAATCCTCCATTTTGTTATGATAGTTGCTCTATCAGTGCTGCAAACGGAAAATATAAATACCATTACAACAGCGAACGAAACGGATTAAGGTACTTTTTATTTTTTATGTGTTTGTATTTATTTACGTCTTTCAACGTTAAGTTATATCGGACGTTGAATGAAATGAGAGAACTGATGCTCAAATGAGTTCAGAAAAATTTGAGAGTGATACTACGAAATCTATGTGGGTGCTGTAAGAAAGAAGCAATTCATATTTAGAAAACGTACGATGCATGAAAATGTGAATATATAAGTGTAGAAATATGTTATTTTGTACTCAATGTTACATCAGGTACTGAAATTTAATTTTTCACCGTTTTTTATTCCATTCCAATTTTTCCACTATGCCAATCCTATTCATCCTCCAATTGTGAACCATTAGGATTTGTTTCCTCTTGGAATAAATATTAAAACAGAAGTTTACAGAAAATTTTCAATAACAAACTTAACAGTCAACATAATCTAGAATGTCCAGGCTTCTACAGGGTGAACATAAAGTCTCGATCCTTTTTTGAGAAAGGCGTTGATTTTGAATTTCTATTACAGGAGATCTGAAAGATGCCGTCAACTGAAGAACGAATCGCTTTTGTTTCTGCACGTTCGAGGGGATTTGCATATCAGGAGGTTCAAGCAGATTTTGAATGAAAATTCCATAAACCCGGTCCTACAAGGGCTAATATCAGACTACTTATACAGAAATTTCAAAGAACAGGTAGTGTACTAGACGTGAAACGTTCGGGTAGACTTCGGTTGACCAATGAAACTGTGTAGTAGGTAAGCGATGCTGTGACCAGAAGGCCGAAGGCATCAACCAGGAGGTTAAGCCGAGAGTTGGATGTACCACAATCGAGAAGTGTGGAAGATTCTGCATTTCATTTAAAAAAAAAGGTCATAGCATTTGACATGCACTGGAACAGAAGGCTACTCTTGTCGCGAGGCAATGTGTTACGACCTGTTGAGGGCAGTTGAAGAACCAAATTTGTTACAAAATGTGTTGTTTAGCGATGAGCCCACCTTCCACACACGTGGCATAGTCAACAGACAGAACTGTAGAGTGTGAGAGGATGGACAATCAAATGCTATCATGAAGTGGGAACGAAACACCCCAAAAGTTAATGTATGGTTGGGACTGACAAAATCGAAGGTGTATGGTCCATTCTTCCTTGGAGAACAAACAGGGACAAACATTTCGTACTTTGAAATGCTACAATTGTTCCTTTAATAACAATTACAGCAGAATGGCAGTTTGGAAACTGGTTTTCAAACAGGATGGAGCCCCTCCTCATTTCGCACTGATTATTTTCGGGAGTACCTGGATACCACATTCTCACGTCGATGGATTGGTAGTTCACACCACATATGGGCGCCACGTTCCCCAGATCTGACACCTCTTGACTTTTTTGCATGGGGCTACGTGAAATAACAAGTCTACAATGTTAAAATCACTTCCATTGCCATTCTTAAGGGGTGTATCAGGCGGGCATTGAGGAACATCACACCTGCAATGCTGAACAAAGTGTTTGAGGCAGCAGTGCATCGCTGGGAAGTCTGAATGGAACTGCATGGTGGTCATATCGAATGGGACCAAGAAAAAATATTCATGGATTATTTTTTTAGCATGTAATATGGTTTAAAGTTTCTGTATTTGTTTGAATCTATTATTACGTTTTGTCGAAAATGGATCTAACCTTTATGTTTACAAGGAAAACAGGAAAAAAACCGAAAGGAAACACAGATGAAATTTTATAAGATAATGGCAGTCCCAACGTTAACATACGGTTCAGAAATATGGACACTGGCAAAGAACCGACGCAAACAGCTAGAATCGGCAGAGATGAGATTTTTGAGAATCGTGGCAGGTTATAAAATAACAGACCACGTAAGAAACGAGAAAATATGAGAAGAGCTCGGTATTTTTAATTTAAACAGTAAAATTATAAAGAACAAAAATGAATGGAAAAATCATATTTTAAGAATGGACGCGGAACGACTTCCAAAAAGAGTTTTAGATTATATGCCGAAGGGAAAGAGAGATGTGAGACGCCCAGCTCTACGCTGGAAGGATCAGTAGGCTCTTGAAGAGAACGGAACGGACCACAAGGCCCAGTCCTTGAAGATGATGATGGATATTCATCCTGTATACGAACTAAAAGGTTTCATATTTACGTAACAAGTAGGGCTTTTGTGAAAGATTTTCAAAATGATGATCCGATAACCCTCGATGACCTTATTTGTGCTTTTTATTTATAAAATACATATTTCAAGATTTAAAAAACAACGGAGGACATTGCTTGACGAGACAAAGGGAGAAAATTTTAAGGTGTTGTTGTGTTCAGTAAAAGTTACTTTTATACGAAGAAAAGAATTTAACCAACTATAAAGGAAACCATACTCGTTTTACGTCAGGGAAATAAAGTAAATATTACCACTTACCTAATGAAGTTTATAATTTTATTTCTCATAAGAACAGAACACTTTTTCGACACCAAACTCTGAAATTATGTCAGTAGTCAGTGTAAAACAGCTCAAATAAAACTGCTTATTAATTCTGGACTGTCGAACGTTATAAGTACACAAGAAGGCTGATAATACTGAGAAGCATTTCTGTGTGCAATGAAATTATGTCGAGCTGAACAATATAACTCCTGAAATGCTTCTACTTTGCGTCTGACGTAGGTGGTAGAGGATTAGATGATCCATGAAATTGATTTCATGCAATACTGCTTTAATGTGAGTGATCATTCACGTGGACGAAACCCCGGATGGAATCTTGTAATGCTACGAAGTTGTATTGACTTATTTGCACTTCAGTAAATACATTAGAGAACTTAGCAGTACATACTGCAAGGTCCTGAGTAATTTTCATTATAAATTTTAATATTTACATTTTGCGTAACGCAAGCAATCTGTCTTTCACTTCAACAGTCTCGACTACTCCATAAATATTTTCCATTACAGACTCCCTCATTTTGATTCAGGATTCTGATGAAACTAGGATTTACTGTTTGTCACAATATCCATTAAAAGGTATCGCATTTATTTTGAAATCTTTTTAGAAGGTTTCGGGTGATGACTTTTTTCTAAGGTTTGTTAAACAAACGTGGGACCCAACGGTCATAACCGTTTCGAAAACTAAAGCTTTCTGTCATTTCTTGCAGTGCGTCATGCTCATCATTAATATTTGCAGTTTTTGCTTGTTGGTTTCGCGGAGGCAGTTCGAGGGCACTAAAAGGCTCATCTTGTCTCTTTGAAATGTTTCGCACATCTACTGCAACACATACAGAAATATTGATAAGCATGCTGAGGTCTTCTGTGAATTTCAGTAGTAAATTTTCGCCTTAAGCATGGAATTCAATTGTTTTGTGCCGCGGCATAGTGAGCTGGAGCGTTGTACTCCGCTTTCTTGTTACCGAATACGCCCCCATTCGATTCTACCTGTAGGGATGCGGATATTATATCCCGTGTATAGAACCCATGCATTTGAGAAGTAGCAATAAGTAGCGAATCCCAGTCCATGAAGGCAAAATTTCCGGCTGCGGGGGGTGGGGCGGTGATACTGACAGACCTCGTTGGTTAGATGATAGTCCACGTCTACCTTGCGTATCTGAGCGTCAGGCCGTCAGTCGGCTTGGAGATCTAAGGCCGAATCAGTCTGTACGCCGTGCTATTTTAGGCCCTCCACCGTTAAATCATATCGGACGATGAATGGAATGGGTGAAATGATGTTCATATGTGTCCAGGATCCATGGAGCTTAGAGCTAAGGAAAGGCCCCGAAAAAACCTTACTCAGTTAACTTACCCTGACCGAGATTCGAACCCGGGATCTCTTAAACGTGAGGCAGACACACTACCCTTTACCTACCAGGGTGGCCATCGTGGGTTATCATCATTATCATCATTATTATTATATTACGGAATTTAATTACAGCACGATATTAAAACAAATGCTTAATATCCGTCATTTTGAAAATGCTGCCTCTGGTCACCTGAAAGAGGTTAATGACGTCACAATGTGGCAATATTGCTGTAAGGTATATAGATTAAATCCTGAAATCACTTTTCTTACATTTAGAATTTGAACTATGAAAATGAGTTGTTTGCGATGGGTACACGTTTTACAATAACACAAATTTATTTAACTTAAAATTCTATAAATTATGAATACTCAAAGGAATTTTATAAAAAATAACGGTAATAAAATTAAAGGCAGTGTTTCTTCACCAAGAACTGTTTGAGCCACTTCATGCAATCCACCCAATGGAGCATAATTTTAATTACAAGATCAACTCGCTAATATTACAGTATAAACTGAGTGTGACTCTGGTATATTATTTATTACAGTAAATTTATATTAGAAATAAAGCACGTGTTTTTGACATTTAAAGGAAGCCTGCTGGAAGTTATTCTTTAATGGCAAATCGTAAAATCTGTGTATCTCGTTTTCATTGCGTTAGTACTTAAGCTCCAGTTTATACAGGATACATTAACGTATCCTGATTATATAGACGTAAGCGTTTATTTTGTCGAATAATAATTTAAGTTAAGTACTTATTTATTCTAGCCAAAACCCCTGTACAGGGATTTTACCAGAAATAAACATTTTAAGATTATCTGAATAAATAAAATAATGAAAAAGCTTCATGTCAGTGCCTTTTTCTATTTGTCTGTCCATTTCTTTGTAAAGAGAATTAGTTAAAATCATTAAATAGCAAATTTAGATATAAGTTCAATATCTTCTAAGGACACGATAGGAAGATTTTCAGTAAAATCCTCTTCCCAACAACATTTATAAATACCTACAATTTGCAGTGTAAAACACTTTTCTAAGAAAGTACTTAGACAATTTTTTAGCTCTTTTATGTATCCAAAGTTTTCTCATTCTTTGGCTATAGGCCTTCTTTCTCTCGTTTGTCCACGTTGTTGCTGTCTTTTTCTTTGGTTTGTCCTCTTGGTCAACTTGCCACTTACATACCTCATTTTAAATACGCCCCTGTCTTAACTGATTCCTACAAATTTTACTTCACTAAAATTTGCTTCTTTCAATGCAAAAATCACTATAAACTTCTAAGAAAAGATCTCACATATTCAATGAATTACAAGGTAGCTTGCCATACCTAATCTGTCAACTTTGGATACCTTCACTCCTCACTTACGTAACCAACCGAACTAATACAAATTTACCTGAAAAACAATCGCTGCTAATTACAGTACTTAATGTCACCTTACCCCACACCAATACTCATAATCCATTGCATAATCTACAATCCCTTTATATTTAACACGAACGCACAAACTATTCAATATATCAATAATTTTAGTAACAATGGGGACATGCAAACTCCTCGTTGTGGATCTTATATAAGCATAATATGTGATTTCATTTTATGAGGTTATAAACCTTTGGTAACAGTATACGCTAACAAATTCTAAATGAGCAAATATAGGTAAGTGAAACTCTCCATTGCAATTTAATATGAAGCTTCAACAACAATTGTAATGGAGGTGCTACTTGTGTTGACTGCGGGGAAGTCAAACATGAAAATGCCAGCACTTCACCTACAACATGTATTAACTGCAGTGCTAATAATTCATCTAACTCCAGAGAATTCCCACGTTTAATGGAGGAAAAGGCCGATCCAAGAGAACCGGGTAAGAGAGAGAATGTTCTCCTTGGAAGCCCCAAAACTCTTGCCTATTCGACAGCCCTCTGTACCTAGTACCGTTACTTATAGTGCAGTTGCAGCTAAGCCGGTACCTAGACGTGAACTCGCAACACAAACCAGCGAAATAAACGGGGAAGTAATATCCGAAAGATCAATTATAACCAAGATAACACCTAAAGCAGCAAACACCAGCACGAACAACAGTTAGCGCGTCGACCAGGTCCAGTCCTTAGAAGGCTTTAGCCATATCACCACCGAAAACATCTACTTCAAGAACCTGTGAACCGGTAATATATAATGAATCGCCAAGGAAATTTAAGACCTCATATGACAGAACTGACTTCCTTTAAGGAAAATAGTAAGACCAGTGAAAAGAAAGCTAGCCAGCACAAAGGTTCGCGAACATCTCCGCCAACATCTGAGGAATCATCTGGAGAGGACGCCGATCGGTGACTTTCATCTTCGCCGGTCGCAGTTGCCGATCGTTTCGAGAGACTTGATTCGAAGCTACCAGTACGAAAGCCGTCCTGCACCATTGAGGATGTGGAGAGCGGGTAGATCCTGTTCTCACTGCGCAAACGACAGTGAGGAAAAGGCATAAAAAACTTGCTGAAAGTGCTAGGCCAACCCCAAAGAAAAGGAACAAATTGCTTCGACCACCACTGGGCAGGTAGCTTTTATCATACGTTGCTATTGAAATTAGTAATTGTTATGCCTTTTGATATTTTATTGGTAATTATAGCTTTTTATTGTTTTACCCATTTGGTCTCATTTATTTTATTGTCATTTTGTTTTGATCGCTTATTTAAATTTTGAACATTTATATCTGACTATTGTCATGAATTAGATTTTTTAAGGGCGCTGATGACCCAGCAGTTGAGCACCTTATATAAAAATCATCAGCATCAACTACAATTTATGTTATTTGGAAATATATGCGATATCTCATACCATTTCGTTAACTCCCCTCAATACTCCAGAACATGACGTCATCCCTGACAAGTGGAATTACCTGTAGACCTGACAGCACTAGCAGCGGGTAACAGCGGTTCAGTTCGAGATTGAACTCCAAGAGACGCTCTATTCATCTATTAGGGGCAACAGAGGCGGTAGGACTGCAGTGTTAGGGATCACTAATTTTCGGCCTATTCTAAGTTCTTCATTTCGAGACCTTTTTGGTAGTATTAATCAAAATTATTACCAAGTCCTTTTTGTATCAAAACACACAACGGGAGAAAGTACAGAAGAACTTTTTTTAGCCTTAGATCAGCAAGTATGCTTTACAGATGTTTGTTATTCTGACACTTAGTAACAGTACAAAAAAACAATTGAGATAGCCGTGAACGACTCCTCCAGCTAAATATGGTAGGATCTCTGTAACACAAATTGAGGACTTTAAGTTTGATAGTTATTACTCGTCTGGGTCGTCTGTACTAGAGAGGTCACTCAAGAGAAGATCTTGTGGCAGTCTGCGCTTGAGGCGAGGTGGTTGGCGAGTGCGAGCGCCGAGATTGTACGTAACAGCTCCAGGGACCTCCTGGAGATGGTAAAGGGAAGTTCGTGCCAGTCGAAGGATGTACTGTTGAACGGGTAGAAGACCAAACTCGTGATGAAGTTGTTGGTTTCTGACGAACCATGGAGCATTTGTAACTATACGAAACACCCTGTTTTGTAGTACCTGCAGTCGGCGGAGATTAGTCTTGCTGGTGCCACCCCAGACTGGAGCTGCATAGGTAAAAATGGGACGGACTAGAGATTTTTGAGGAAGGGAGGATTCATAACCAAGTGAGGTGTGTCTGTTGAGTAAAGGGTACAGTTTTGAGAGCCGTGCAGACGCAAGTGTAACACACCGAGAGATGTGGGCGTTTCAAGTTGGTCGATGTCCGGTAGCCCTCAAGATATCACTGGCACACTGGTTGGTAACCATGAGAGTTGTTCCTCGAGCAGTTGTAGTGAAGGAGGATCCCTATAAGGACGTAAAGAGAAAATCTTAACCTCTGTCTTGTTGGTGTTGAGGAAAATGCGCCAGTTAGAGAATTTAGCTAGTTAATTCAGGGTAGCTTGTAGTTTATGAATAACATGATGGATATTGGGGTGAGAATAAAAGAGAGCAGTATATAAAGCTGTGCAGTTTGGAGCTATAGCAGGAAGATAAGTGTAGATATTAAATAGGAGTAGTGCTAGTACTGAACCTTGAGGGACACCTGCTAAAATGGGCCATCGGTTGGATGGGAAACTAGCAATGCGCACCACAAAAGTTCTATCTGTGAGAAAACTTGCAATGATTTCTAGAAGATAAGGGAGACCAATGCGATGTGCTTTAAGTAGTAGCCCAGTGCCATACCATATCGAAACTGAAGAGCTTCTAATGTATTTTCAGTCAAATGTGTAATGTATAAAAGGGTGAACGTTGGAATTAAAGAAAATATGTATTTATAAAACTTCTACACTTTTGGGAATAGAGTTACAAGATCATTTAAATTATCTTCTTTTATTTTGAAGCTGATATTGCATACATGGATATATTAGGTAAACATGGCCATCTGTAATTCAACTTAGGTTAATAACCAAGCAGGTCATATAGATGATGCATCAAATGCTTAGGTTTATTGAAATCCCAAATTGTGACGTAGGACGAATCAGAATTAAGTATTGCGGTGGCTTAGCAACAAAAACAGAAAAAGGAACCAATGGTTTTATTCTTAAATATTTTATTCTGGCTTTAACTCTCGAGGAGGGTAAACGTGTTTTCGATAAAAGACTTCTTGTAACTACGAGAAGCTATTGGAGTTCATCATTTATGAACGTTTAGTAAACTTTTAAAATATACATCGAATACGCGACGCTACGATAAATAATTTAAGTAAAATCCGTTGCATCATTTATAAATAAAAGGAAAAAATTAAAATATAATAAAGGTCTATATACATAAATGGAAAAAGTCGCATGTAAAGAAGAAAATGATGTCGAGAAATATAATTCCAAGCAAATTGAAGTTGTATTATTTATTTTATTCCATTTTATTTGTTTTATTTTATATAGTTGTCTAAAAGTGAAAAAACTTTTGTATCGATAGCATAACTGAGAAGTTTTACATCTCATCGCTCGCCGAAGCTGCCGGAGAGAGGATTTGTAGGTATCTTCGAGAACTTCATCTTCACGGCTTTTAGAGGAAAGGTTCATCGTTTCTACATCAAGGTAAGGTTTCGCTTCTACAGGCGTCGCCACACCGAGTGAACGCGAAACTTTTGCGTGTGTGGGGCGTACACCTCACGACGGGGCGAATCCTTCTTCAGATAAGTCACCGCATCGTGTGATATAAATCCAAACCACAAGGAGAAGAACCACTCCAATTTAATAAATTCCTCTCATTTCTCTTAGGATAGGGATTTTTCTTTTGAGTTGCCCAACACGTTGCAAAATGGTAGCAGAGCGTGGTTTCGATCCACGGACCTCTGGATTATGGGCCCAGCACACTTCCACCTTACGCTTAGGTCCTGATATACGAGGCATGTTTTTTAAGTCAGTACCGTTTTGTGATTCCGCCGCCACAGCGCTACGGTCGGCGTTCCGCGCATGCACGCTGGTTACCTACATCTCTTATCTACGCTCTGACACCATTACAGTCTGATTCTTCATTGTTTACGTTGGTTACTGAGTGTTTAATATGCCTCCGACAATCGTGAGTCCCGCCGATTGTGAAGTACGGGCTGTTATACGATTTCTTAGTGCTAAATGCGTAAAACCTATCGATTTTAATCGTGATATCTGTGAAGTTTACGGACAAAACATTATGTGTGATGGAATGGTAAGGAAATGGGTGAGAACATTTAAAGATGGCCGCACAAATGTGCATGGTGAAGAACGGAGTGAGCGTCCTTCGGACGTTACTGAAGATTTGGTGTAGAAAGTGGACGAAAAGGTGAGATAAATCAGACACTTTATAATTTCATCATTGTGCGACTGTTTTCCTCAATAATCTCGTAGTGTTTTGTATCGCAATGTGACCGAGAACTTGAAGTACCGGAAATTGTGTTCACGTTGGATTCCGAAAATGTTGACGGATTTGCACAAAACCCAACGTTTAGGCAGTGCATTGACTTTCCTTGAGCGGTACAACAATGAAGGTGAAGATTTTTTAGACCAAACTGTTACTGTTGACGAAACATGGGTGGCCTACGTCACACCAGAATCGAAACAACAATACATGGAATGGCGAAATTCATCATCACCCACAAAAGTGATGTATAAGCAAACAATTTCTGCCCGGAAAATCATGGCACAGGTTTTTGGGATAGAAAAGGAGTATTGCTAGTGGAGTTTCTGCCTCGTGATGAGACAATAAATGCAGCGTCTTATTGTGAGACAATGAACAATCTGCGCCGTGCAATCCAGAACAAAAGACGTGGCAAGTTGAGTAAGGGTATCGTTTTGCTGCATGACAATGCCCGTCCACATGTGGCTAATCGGACCAAAGATCTCATCAAATCTTTTCAATGAGAAAAGATCTGGCGCCCAGCGACTACCATTTGTTCCTGCGCTAGAAGAAACATCTGGGCAGTCAGCGTCTTCAAGACGATAACGAAGACAAAACAGTTGTGATACGGTGGTTAGCATGTCAGGCGGCAGAATTTTATGAGGAGGGTATTCAAAAACTGGTGCCACGTAATGACAAGTGCCTCAATATTCATGAAGATTATGTAGAAAAATAGATTAAGGTACAGGCTTTCATGTAAAAATTAAATTATTGCGATATCTATGCACGTCTTTTTTTAATTCCAAAACGGTACTGACTTAAAGAACACGCCTCGTACTTATAGCACGAAAAATAGATGTAAATACAAAACTGACTTCATACTGCTATTGTTCAGAACAGCAAACTTCATCAGGATGCAAAACATTTAATTGAAACCAATGGGTGTAAAACAAAAATAAATACAAACAATGCATATTGGCCGATTAAAAGTGCAATACATATTCCATGCCTAAGAAGAGTTTGCTTAGCCTTTAGTATAATAAATTAAATGAATTTAGATAGAGGAGAAGCAATAATCAAATCACATGCGCCGTGCGTAAAATCTAAGTAGTAACGCAATTAATCTAATAGGCTCAACGACTGATTGAACACAGAGTAGCTTTTAGTAGTATTTCCCAACAGATTCTCGTAAACTCTCGCTGCAGTAAACCCCCCCCCCCCCCCAATCTCGCTGTGATTCGTGCATTCCAGCTATAATGATTGAGTGTTAATGGGCCTGCATTTATACATATATAATAAACAATCAGACAATGATAATGATGATGATGATGATGATAGTAGCCCGAGAAAAACAAACATCAGTAACATTATCATTACTTCTAACTGGATGTTTCTCAACTAGCAAAATTCTACAGGTTTGTACCGTTTATTTATGCCACATTTTTGGGTTGATACAATTAACTTGGAAAGCTTTACTTAGAGAGGCGGTATTATACAGTTATCTCTCAGAACTCTGCGACAATGAGAAGGTATGCACAATCCATAGAGGTACAAAATGAACACTTCCAGCATCAACTTGGCGCATACATTGTGTGAGCCCCTGACATATGTTCGAAGGCCGTCCAGAAAGTAACAGAAGTTTTGGCTTATCCTTGTGATGGATGGGCTAGACCCTTCATGTTGGTTTCAGAACGTTCCTACATTAAGTACGCATCTAGATGTAAAAATATTTGGTGTATGATAAAATGTGAGTCCTGTGTTTGATGCAGAAGTTGCTTGACCCACGATTCATTACACCCCGCGTGCAAAGAAAAGTGTACCAAAAGTGAAAGCTGAACTACGTCATCTGGAAACATGAAGCGACATTAAAAACTGAAGTAAGTAAAAATAAAGTATTCACCCTGTAAGCTGAATAAATCAGACTCATTTTGGAGAAATTACGAGGGTTGTTCAATAAAGAATGATCACAATTTCTTTATGATAACGTACCTTTACTCATCCTCCTAATTTTGATAGTCCTTCTGAAAATAGTCTCCCATAAATGATATGCACTTGTCCCAGCGTTTCTGCCAGTCTTCAAAGACATGCTGGAAACCATTTTTAAGAGATGCTTCAAAATCGCCTCCGTAGCCTTCGCCACTACTTCTGATGATCGGTAATGCCTCCCACGAAGGCCTTTCTTCAAGTTAGGGAATAGAAGAAAGTCACATAGGGCTAAATGCGGACAACGAGGGTGAGGGATGCACTTCACATTGATTTCTGCAGGATTCTCAGCAACAACATTGCCAATATGCAGCCGCGCATTATCGTGGTGGAGCTTCAAGTCTGCTTCACGGAAATGTGGTATTTTGCCCCCTGATATTGACTTGTAATGTTTTCAGGACATCCCTGTAGTATTTTCCATTTACTGATGTGTGTGCAGGTACAACATGCTGATAAACCATTCCATGAATATCAAAGAATTAGATGAGCAAAACTTTCCCAGCAGAAGCAAACACTTCTGCTTTTTGGGGGGTTGGTGATGAAGGAGATTTCTACACTGAGCTTTGCTGTCTGCTCTCAGGATCAAAATAATGTAGTCAAGTTTCATCAGCAGTGATTACGTATTAAGCTAACAATATAATGAGATTGAATTTTAGTGCGAAAAAATATGACCGTAAAAAATTATGATCATTTTTTTTTGAACAGCCCTCATAAAATATGCTGCTTCAAAACATCTCACAATTTATACTCTGTTATTGATAAATTTCTTAATTGTGCCGATAATAAAGTCAATTTTCCTTGCAGTCGCCATTTCAATTTATTTCAAATTGCTTTTTTACTATGTTCTCCATCTCGCTATCGTCAGTATCAAGTGACATTTACGTACCGGAGTTGTTTCAATTTTGTTTGACAAAACATTTACATTTTGTAGCGAGACGTTTAAATAAAATAAGAAGCAGCAGCAGAATGTTTCGACGGACGTACTAATTGAGTTTTCCAGTTTAATGTCTCAACTTTAGCAGGAAAGACGTATCGCAGCGTTTGTAAGGCAAACAGAGATATATCTACTTTAAACGTGTTTTAACGATAGAGTTAAAATTGCTTCGAAACACAGCTTCCACTATCTTCTGCTGTGTTCTATTGGGAGGAAAAGAGAGAGCAGTAAACGTAAAGATCTCTTCTTCTGCGTTCTACCAAAGACAAACCATTAAATGTGCTTTGAGAGTTAAACAAACATTTTATTACCAGCAGGAAGTTTGTCAGTTATCTCTGGTTTGTACGAAACCTCACTGAAAGCTTTATTATAGCCCAGGGCGTTTAAAGCTCTTTACATAATTATGGACTACGAGGTAAAATCCACTAACATTACCGTAATGGTGCCACGACAACTAACACTTAGCCTTTTCACATCTTCATATTCATTTCCACATTCACTTGAAGCACACATCCCATCTCCGGATATTGTTTTCCAACTTTCGCTCACGTTCATTGTAGCTTTCCTTCATTACTTCCATATGAAAACAAAGTCTAAAACCTTAAAACAAAATGACACTAAGCGTTTGTGCATCATCCAATTGAAATGATGATAAGTCCATAAAAGCTTAAACTTTGTTTCCTAACAGCACTATGGACTTCAGTCTATATTTTTTATTTCCTTGTTATTTTAAGTCTGTATTCTTCACCTGCAACCTAATACTTTTCTAATAATATTACGTTCTTCTTTTTCCATATCTTCGATATCCGCTTTTCTTTTCAAAATTATTATGTGTTTTAAATGGGAAGAGTTCTGGAGTCCAGCTAATGAGATGCCGTATCACACTCAGCGTTGACAGCTTCTTACCCCACTCTATTCATATTTCCCTCTTTCTCGCACACTCATGCAACATGCAATTGAAAAAAAGGATTTTCGCAAATTATGCATATTTTAAAATATTATAGCTATAATTATAGTTCATGAATTACCTGTTTTTCTAATCCAATGAAACCGCCAGTGGCTTATCCATATGGCTGTCAATGTCACTTCCGTTAAGAGACAATTCGTCATTGTCACTGTCTTCAATGTCTGAGTCTTGCAAATTTATCATTATAGGTTCCAAAATCTCGTCATGTGCTATTTCTTTCTTAAAATCATCTACTTGAAGGTTTTCTGCGTGCCTCACGCAGTTTTCCCAGTCCTGTTGTGTCACCTTGTCAATTTCTTCGTGAAAAAGTTGTTTAACGTCCGTCAGTTTAAAAGTATTATTTATTTTTGCAATTACGCTTTTTATTGGAGCCCACACCAAGGAGGCGTTTTATCTCGTGTCACGTTTCAATTGCAAGTTGATCCAGCTGATACACTTTTTCCGTTTTTTTTAAACAGAAGTACTCTTTGCAATAACTCATTTTTAGTTTCTGTTTCCAAAAAGCTTTTGAAGACCATGTACACTTTAAAAATAATACTTCGAGCCTGACTTCACAATACCTGCCTTTTTGACTCGCCACTAAATTCACTGCAAGAAGCCATTGCACTATTTAACTCTTACTCTACTGTTGTGTAAAGAACAACTGAATGATATTGATCTGAACTCTCCAGATTAAATAAACACTTCTTATCCAGCATTCATTTCATAAACATAAGCATACAACATTCCACAGGCTCACAGGAAATAAAGTGTTTGCTCTTTCTCGAATTTAAAACCTTGACTTATTCACAGTAATTCTTTTATCCGTCATGTCAGTAGTTTAAATTTCAGTTCTGAGTAATTAAAAGTATATGTACATACATACACACCAACCACTCTGAAATCTCTAGAGTAAATACAGATTACAAACCATTCATAAACAAAAATATAATGTGACCAGACACGTTCTGCCAGGGTAGCAGAAAATTTCTTTCCTCTCGCTCTAATTGGATTATTCAAAGTAATTCTTTCATCACTTCATGTCAAACATTTACGTTTCAGTTCTGAGTAATTACAAATATACGTTCACGCATTCATGACAACTAATAATGATATTCATTACAGTGCTTACGTCGCTATTTATTGTTATAATACAGGTAATAGAAGTTTATTTATTTGTATTAGAAAAACTACTTGAGAGTTAAAAATATGGGGTTTTCATGGTTATGTTAGATATATTACTCTACCTTCCACATGGATCAGTTTCGGCAACATCTGAATTTTTGTCTTAGCGAGAATAGTATTTCATACAGATTGATTAGGTTGGCGCTCCTCACACACCATTTAGCGGGAATGTAATGCGACAACACCTCAGGATTCCGATTGGTTGCTCACCTAGTGGCACTCAATGACAAACACCTTCCCATTTGAAACACATAATAATATTTGTGCTAAATAGAAGCACTCTCGTTCGATTACAGTGTTATAACATCTTAAATTTATATAATTATATGTCTAATTATAATTAGACATACATATTTATTATGCAGGTTGTTTCAGAACGACTTTGGACGCTATAGCCGTTGCGTAGTTTACAACTTAATCAGTCCGAATTTCGGAGTCGCAGCATTAAAAATTACATTATTTTTTGATTAGGCAGCGCACGAACAACTGGTCTGTGAACCTCAAAAGTTGTGATTTGGGACGCACCAGCCACGGAAACAAAAGCATTGCTTCTTGCTCTTTATCAGTGACCCTAGCCTACCTTACAGGTAACGGAGCAAAGGGAAGTTACTTGTGAAAAATTCGACTAATAACTCGGACAGTCGCAAGATTGCTCTTCAGTGTAAAACTACACATTCCGTCCTAACAGGGAGGTATTTGCGCGTACTTAGATAGCAAATCCAAGCAATATGGAATGCTATACAAACGCCGAAATGATGGATATGGTTTTGATGTATAGAAGAGCTGAAGGGAGTTCAACGAACGCACGATTAATTTAGTTTCATTAAAAATATGAATTATAAAATAATTTAAACCAATGATAATAGTTATTTGTTTAAATTCAGAGAATTTTGTTATGATCTTAATTTTACAGTACCTTCAATCACTTACTGTAAATACCAACAGCTTCTTTTTCAGCTACAAATACTTTATTTAGCGTTATCAAACACGTAAAATCAAATGCTCGTCTCATTATATAAGCCATTTAGTTTGGTTTAGTTTATCTATAATTCTTTGATGTTATTTTCTGTTCTTTTTATCATTTAATGCTTCCGTCCTCAACCTCACTAACATTAACTTCCCTCTAAAGGGTATAAGTTTCATATGTCCACGAACTTATTTGCCATCCAGCAGTAATTAAGCTACAGCTTATTTATTGCCATTTCATAAGCTAAAGAAATTCTTAATTGTAGCACGCTACTACGGAGTATGTCGGTATGTTTACGGTTACAGCACGCGACACGGCGTATGACCTAAGCCTGCGAACTCTGACAGCGTGAGGCACGCGTCGTTGTTCTTGTTCCTGCCTAAACCACACTCATTCTGGAGCGTTTTCATGAGGCTATATTGGCGGTAAAAACTATTTATATGTATTACATAGAAGCTGAGCACTTACTTCTATATTTTCGTTCGCTGTCGTTTTGAAACGCCGTTTCCAGTAAGCCGATATGCACTTTTCATATGTTGTCACCTGGTATTGCTTGCTTTAGTTTCGATTTAATTTTCTTGAATTACTTCCCCAAGATATTTATACTGTTAAACTCATTTAATTTTTCCATATTTGTATGCATGTATTTTGTTGCATGTTTAGCACGATTTACTTTAAATAAGCTCCCAAAACAAGTTATGGAATGTTAACGAAAATAGAAGTAAAGCAAAGCACATACTATCATATGGATTGGTGATGTAAAAATAATTTAAAACTGGCAGGAATCACTCAAGACGATATCCTAGACAGGGACGTCTTTGGAATGGCATAAGTGGCAAGTTGACCAAGAAGACAAACCGAAGATAAATACTGGAACGTGGACAGACGAGAGAAAGAAAGAGAATTTTGGATTCATGCAAGTGCTAAGAAACGTCTCTAAGTACTTTGGGTATTCATACATAGGTTCATTGGCAAACGAAAATGATAATTTAAGCAGCAACAATAAAATAATACAAATAATAAAGATAAATAAATAAACTAATAATGATGGTGATGGTAAATGGTAACAACAACAAAAATAATGATGATGATAATAACTCAGATTTAGATTTAATTTAATAAATTGTATTTACTTCACGCTCATGACATTCTCTGCCCACTCCACCATAAACTATTCTTGCACAAGCTTATCAAGATTGAAGCAGTACATTTGTAGTTTGGGCACACAGGAAGAAGTAATGTTAACTATACCAAGGCAGGTAAGGAAGGGTCGGTCAACATTCAAAGAGGGAAGGGGTAGTTAGTGCTAGCTGCAAATCCAGGAGACGAGTCAATGCTTTTACCTGGGGCACACTTGTTCTGGACGTCGACGGAAGCAGTGGTGTTAGGAAGGTGATGTAAAACTTAGCAATGTGTGTAGGCAAACGCACGGGTGTGTGAAACCCCAAGCAAGAAGAGAAAGCAGTATCGAATAAAGGAGTGTGGAAACGAAGTAGTCTGATGTGTATTACTCTGAGATAAGAGAACATGCAAAGATCCTAAGCTAGATACGAACTCAGAACCGCCTCCTAATAAAGTCCATGAAACTAAGTCTACCCTTGTTCCCTTCCAACCACGCATACCGTCACGACATAAACCTATTTACACGTTCGCTCACTTTCTTCTCGGGCAGCCAGCCAGGTGGAAAGAAGACTATATACCAACGTTTCGGGAGTGTGCATATCTCCCATCATCAGGATATTTATAAAATGTTGTAACTACAAATGAAATACTGGATATAACACAACTATAAACGAACACAAAATTCGCATTACTGAACAAAAGACTGTTTTCAGTAAATTAAATGCCAGGTCAGGAGATGGCGTGAGTACACTGGGGCATGCTGTATATCGCAAGCCTACACACACCGATCTCTATCTGAATACTCATAGTTTCATTCATAAGTCTCAACGACTGGGAGTTCCCAATACACTGGGCCACAGAGCTTTGTCTATCTCTGATCCCAGCCACTTGAAACTAGAATTACAGCTCGTGAGACTCACTTTCCGTCAAAACGGCTACTCCGAATATGACGTTGAAGCCTCGATCACCAAAGCTAGGAAAGAGAAACCTGTAATACAGCAAGCGTCAGTTAAGCCTACCGCTACAGCCTCCATCGCGTTTACCGGCAATCTATCCGGCAGAATCAGCAGAATTCTAGCCAAATACAACATCAGGACCATCTACAAGCCACCTCCGAAGATTAAACATCTGTTGAGACCAGTGAAAGACAAACTGGACTTCCAAGTTCCGGGAATGTACGGCATTCCCTGTGAATGTGGGACACCGTATATATAACAAACCGGAAGGGCCATCGCTACTAGAATAAGCGAACATGAACGGAGCATTTGTTTAATGCAACCTGAGAAGTATGAGCTGGCAGAGCATTCTTTTGATAAAGATCATAGAGACAATTTTTGGGAGACGAACATCTTGGCAAAATGCAACAGTTACTGTCAGCGGAGAATTAAGGAGGATTTGGCGATTTCCTCTGAAAGGAGCACGCTTAATCGTGATGCTGTATTTCAGTTCAGCTCCTCTTGGGAACCTATCTTAAAATGGAAATCCGTCGAATTAAGAAACAAAGATCAATACAGCTTGATAATCAAAGTAATTACATTTCTTTGACACAATTTTCAATACTCACGCCAACTCCTGACCTGGCATTTAATTTACTGAAAACAGTCTTTTGTTCAGTAATGCGAATTTTGATAGTGTTTTGTCTTTGTTTATAGTTGTGTTATATCCAGTATTTCATTTATGGTTATAACATTTTATAAATATCCTAATGATGGGAGAAATGTACACTCTCGAAACGTTGATATCTAATCATCTTTTCACCTGACTGACTGCCCGAGAAGAAAGTGAGCGTATTTGTCGCTAGGAAAGCTTCAGGTGTTATTCTATATTCACACATTTCTCTGCATTTATAACCAAAATAAACTTAAGCATAATCATATTATTTAACAATTTATTAATTGATTTATTTCGTAGGTAGCTATCGCTAGCCTTGATATTAGCACTCTTTGTATGACCAGCACTCTTGTTAAACTAAATAGTGATCTACAGTTTTCAAATACAGTTGTTAATTAACGTCTTCCAATGAGCCAAGGATTCAAAGAGCTTAGAGTTATCCAGCATTCATCTTTCAGGATAAAGGAGAAAACTCCGGAGAAACCTCATTCAGATAACTCTTCCTAACCGAGTTTTAAAATCAGGAGCTCTTGTACGTAAGCCAGACATACTGCCACCCACGCTACAACGGCGGGCTTGCAACAGTTTTAAATCCAAACCATAAGAAATGATATCCCAGAAACGTTTAAGCTCTGAATAGAAATATTTGATATAAGTTGGGTAATAGATTTTCTGTGCAGCAAATAAATAACACATTTTCATCACCACCTACACCAAAATATTTTGATTATATTCCAGAAAATTTAAGATACGTTTTATTTGTCATGTAAGAATCGTATACATATGGTTGGTATTTTAACAAAAGTTGTTAAGAGATACTTCGAGGGCAGAAATTAAAAAAAAGAAAAACAAATATTTTCTACCGTGAATGATATTCTTGAAATTCTTCCTGTTGTATTCTTAAAAATCACTGAAGCTACATAACATTTATAATGAACTGCTTTTAAATTGCATGCAACTCTTTGAAGTAATCTGAAACACCACCTAACCATTTCTGTAATTCGGTCACCAACGGAAGACTGCCCGCCTTGGTAGCGTAGATGGTAGCATGTCTGCCTCACGTTCAAGAGGTCCTAAGTTTGAATCTCGGTCAGGGTGAGCTACGTAGATAAGGATTTTGCCGGGGTTTTCCCTTCTCCTTAAAGACGAATGTCGGGTAGCTCTAAGCTCCATGGACCCTGGACACATTTGAGCATCATTTCACACCATCTTATTCACCGTCCCGTCCGATATGACAACGTTGGAGGACGCAAAATTAAGAAAAGGAACTCTTATTCATAAAAATGGTTGCAGTTCGTATAATGTTTCACACAGCTGAAAACTGTGCTGTTAGGTGTTTCCTCTAATCTGTGTTACAAGATTTCAATCCAGTTTGAGTACGGATGGACATAGGCTATTTTATTCTAAATATGGCGAAACAGTTATGTATCAGTGCAATGATAGGTAATAGAACTAGTTGTAATATTGGTAAGTCTAACGTCGTGATATTATTTTGTGTACTCGAGCAGTTTTCAAGCAGCAAAATGTGAACTTCTCTTGCAGCTCATCTCTTACAGCGAACGTCAATCATCCAAAACTGAAAGCATAGCATGATTGGAAGAGCTGAAGAATAAAAAGAGAAAGTTCCGCAACAGAAACCAGCTCACTTTGTGTACATGGATGTAAATTTCCCTTACACGTCTGGAAAGGGAGATAGGTTCACAGGCAGAAGTAGGCCCCCAAGGAGTCGTTGACTGAAGCGCCAGCTGCGGCTGATATATGCGGAAATGTGTTTCAGTGTATCAGATGTACACAGCGAAAACAAGCTGGAAATAAGATGTGCCTTACTTCCATAAGAAATACGAAAGCTTATTTATACAGCATTCCTGAGTTACGAAGAAGCCTTCAGCATTCTCCCAAACCTATATTCTTGTTCGTTTTGTAATATTTTGCACTTATCATAAAAAATAATTTTACTTTAGTTAGATTGACAAGAATGACTATGGAATTGACAAGCTGCAGACTAAGAATGGAACAGGACTTATCGATATGTTTATTGTAGAGAGGGGTTGAGACAAGCAGATGTGCTATCCACACTGCTGTTTAATTTAGCACTGGAAAAAGTAATCTGACAATTACTCATAAACCCTGGAGGAACCATACATTCCAGATCAGTACATGGCATATGCTGACGATGTGGCAATTCTCGCAAAGAATAGAAGAGCTCTTGGGAAAGTTATGTAGTGCTGGAAGAGATAGCACAGATCTAGGATTGGTAGTGAAAGTTAGTAAAACCAAATATATGAAGATGGGAGGTGATGGGAATGCAAGAAGAGAACCTACAATTAAATTCCATGCCAAAGAATATCAAAGAGTGGAAAAATTTAAATGCCTGGGATCCATAGAAAAATTAAATAGTAAAACATCAGTGGAAATTCAAGAAAAAATAGCAAGTGGTAACAGATTTTGCTATGTCTTGCAGAATATGTATAAATCAAGGAACGTTGTTAGGAGTACTAAAATTAAAGTATATACAACTGTACTGAGACCAATAATAATGTATGGTTCGCAAAGTTGATGTTGTTTTCAAATGCTAGGCTTTGGCAATGAAGCCATTAGCTCTCTTGCTCTCCAATATTTCTGTGTAGTGTGTCCGACAGGTAAGGCTTCACAGGTTAAAAGATGTTCTTCAGTTATTTCCCCTTCTTTGTTGCACAGAGGACAATTTGGACTTGTATAAATTCCTATTCTGTTTAAGTGTTTGACCAAATAATCATGTTCCATAAGTAATCTAAAATTTGCTACTGCAGCTTTACGTGGGATTTCTGGAATGATTTCTGGATTTTTAATTAAAATGTTCCATTTTTTATATTTGGCTTTGTTAGATATTGATTGGTTTTGTTTCTTTTTACATTTTTAATCAATATTTTTATGGATGTAAAGGGTAAGATTTTACTTTTGTTCTGAATTAAATTTGCACCTTTTTGGGCAAGAAAATCAGCTGATTCATTTCCAGCAATTCTACAATGTGCAGGTATCCACTGTAATATAATTCTTTTGTGTAGTTCATGAAGTCGTTGGATCATTTTGTGACACTCTTTAATTTGGATTGACTGCATTTTATATGAACTTATTACATATAATGCTGCTTTAGAATCAAAGTATGACAGCATTTTTAAATGTATCTATTCAGTACAGAAGGGGTTGGTTCTTTATTTTGGTTCAGAAAGTTGGTTGCTGACAACCATAGAAAAACAGTGGTTGTTAGGATGAGAAAGGAAGGTTTTGAGAAATATATTTGGAGTGATAAAGGAATTGGACGGATGGAGAATGCAGACTAACTCGGAGTTACATTGCCCATTTGGACAACTAAATATAGTAGTGAAAATTAAACAAGGAAGAATAAGGTGGATTGGCCATGTGCAGAGAATGCCGGAAACTAATGTAGTTAAGAAGATATTCATAGGAAAGTTGGATGGCAGAAGGATAAGAGGAAGAGCCAGCAAAAAATGGGTAGATGATGTAGAAGATGACTTGAGAAAGTTGGGAATTAAAGGCTGGAGAAGAAAAGCAGAGGACCGAGTAGAATGGAAGAGGTTGGTTAGGGAGGCCAAGGACCCATATGGCCTGTAGTGCCTACTAATCATCATCATCATCATTTTACTTAAGTTCAATACTACCTCATGTAAGTATTTATTTCACTGTATGGAATTGTTTTCAGTCAAATTTGACAAGCTAGCGGCCGTTCTGATGTGGCACAGCGCACGTATGTTATCTGGCCAGCACGGCATCAGTCTGAAGGTACTAATGCAGTAAGGACATTAAGGGGTACCGAAGTGCTAAAAGCGATTTCCTAAACTACTAAAGCTAGAGTCTCAATTTTTTGTACAGATATTACTAGCAACTAAGGCGCGTACCACTTTTCATTCCAATATGTAACTGCATTCTTCATATATGAATTGATTTATACAATTTTATAACGTAAAATCAAAATCTATCTTCTTCGACAGATATTATGTAATAGATTTAATTTTGTTATAATTTCCTTAGTACCTTTATAAATTATGGGATCAAATTTCTGAAATTCTTAATTGCTATTTTTTAAAAATTATTTTATGTGTCAATGCGAAAGAAAAAAACTTAAAATCAGTTATTTTTTAAAGATTAAACTATGAGTAATATCAAAACTCTCATTAATCAATTTGGTACACAGCTTTAGAAGTGTATTGTGCATAATTTTAAGAACTTTAGCTGTAATATTGTGGGAGAATATTGATTATGAATGTGACAAAATAAAAAAAACGGACCTTTAGAAAGTGACTTTAAAGTTTTGAATACGGTTTACATAAAACATATTTAATTTATTTGTATTAGTAAGCTCAAGCACTATAACTTACATATTTTTCCCTCCCAGCAGCCTCTTGAGTCTTAGGTTTTAGATGTATTCACTGAAATAGTAGTTTCTGCACACTTTTTGCATTCAACTCCTAATTGAGAAGCAAAATCAGAATTGTGAAGCATATCCAGGTTCAGAGTTTGTGAAAACATCGTGGGCATGCTAAATCTTTCATCAATTCTCTCAACTGGCCAAAATCTAAATTAAAACATGTTAATCTTTCTCGCAAAGCGTTACCATTTCCCACAAATAATGTTTATTTAAGCAAGGGATTTGCAAAACTCTCATGTTAAGAAATTATCCCTACAAACTGCTACGTGTTGCTTCATGTGTAATGCTGTCAAGTTTAAGCTGAACGCTGCACTTGCTAGGCAAATTCAACACCCAGGGCACACTATTTCTGCTGACCGATTGATAGAGCAAGCGGATAAAAAACTGATGTCTGTTTGTAATGAAAAATGTCGTCTTCACACTACAGATGTATTATTCTATCTTGACAGGAATCCTGCGCGGTAGGGATGAGTAGCAACTGTGGTGGAGATAGTGCACCTATCGCTACAATGCGTCACACGCGTAAGATTACGAGAGGGGAGGGTGGTGCATAAGGTGTCTAAAAACAAATTTCATTCTCAAAGCCAGTTTTGCAGCTCTTATAAACTAAGTTGTAATTCTTACTATGGTAGTAATCCCCACGCTTTTATTGGATATTAAATAGTATATAGACATTTGGAACAAAACCTTGTTCTCCTCCAGCAGGCAAGATCAACAACTCTCGGCCTTTCAATATCGCTGCAGAGTCCCTATAACGTATTTCACTGCAGGCATATGGTCCAGTATGTGCTGTATTTATATAACTTTCATCCATATAAACTATATAAACTTCACTTCGATATTTCCGAATATTTCGTAAATACTTAAGCGTTTTTGCACATATGGCGTGATGTTCGATTAAAATTTGTCTGTCACGCTTAGTGTTTTTTTTCCTCAAATAATCCTAGCTTCAAAAGAACTCTTCTTAATGTTCAGACACTGCCTTGGAAGTCAGTAGAATTTTTAGCTTCTTAAGCACTTTCTTTAAATTTGGTCTTTGTTTTTCTGTTCTTTAAAAATTATTCATAGTTCGCCTAACTACTTCTGAATTAAAATATCCAAATTAGATTTTGTGCATGTTCTTAATCTTTGTTTACTGGACATAGAGAAGGACGATGTTGCACTAGAACCAATGGCTTTTCTTTGCTTAATAACTCTCCTAAACTGCTTTCAGACACAACTGCTGCTTCAGATACCCTTCCCCAGATTTTTATAGCTGACCCAGACCATTGTTGCCTTTTTATAAATCTATGGATATTGGTTATTACTTCTCGTGTTTTTAAATGTAGCACTTTATTTCCTAATGTGCTGCTAGGAGGCGTCATTTATAAATGCCCTCTTGGAACCAGGAGACAAGCACATTTTGAAACAATCTGTAGTGTTACCCAGTAGCTCTGCACGTGTTTAGTTGCTCGCAACTGGTACGAAACTGACCTGCCTTCCCCTCCAGTTACAACCTTTCTGAGGTGGACCCGTCCAGATACCACTGCGAATCGCTCTGCACTTTTCAAGGAAAAAAAAAAATACATCTGTAAGTCTGTGCATCGAGGTGTTCAAGAATTTAAATGTATCACATTTCCAAATCTCTTACATAATTATGACATGTAAGTTTTGTCTTATCAGTTACTTTATTCAAGTGTAATGTGCTATGTTATTTTGCAATGCTCTTATATGTCTACTGCTAATTATTAATTGATTGCCAATGGGGATTCGCTCTGTATAGTGTTTGTACACTAATTCAATATAGTTGTTTAAGTTTGCTTATGCTTGAAATTCCCTAGGACATTATTATCCAAATGATGAATATTAGATCTAAGTATAACATATTGGCAGCAAAAGCTCAGAAAAGAAAAGGCTGCTCACTTCGTAAAAACAGGATCTCATGCCTGATGAAATAGTTTTAGGCCATAAAATTACGTCATTTCTTCAGTAATTTCACATTGTTTGAGATCTCGTTATGTGGTTTTGCTTTTTTTTTTTTTAATTTACGTCTTCAAATGTTGTCATAACGGATGACGAATGAAATGCGTGAAATGATGCTTAAAGTTACTTGACATTCTCTTTCAGCATAAGGGAAAAATTATCTAGGTTACTCAGCCTGACCGAAATTCGAACTCGGGACCTCTTGAACATTAGGCAAACACGCTACCATCTACGGTACGAATGTGGGGCATGTAGTTTTAGAGACGAAAGTTTAAGGTATGTTCGACAACCTACATTTCCCCTAAATATATTAAGTTTGATTAATTGTAGCTGTAAAGGGAACTTCGGCAATATTTTGAAAGTATGTATTAGCATGACATGCCAAGGAACAAAGCTAGGTGCTTTCTGCTTCTGGGATAAACACTGTATGATACAGAACTATCAATTAGTAGATGCAAGTAGTGAAATCAGGTATGATCTGAATTTTGACCATTTATATTGAAGTATTTTTGTGCACTAGTTACTAGGCCGACTATGCGGCTAGTTATAGAAATAAAGAAAATAAAGTCAACGTCTATATCTCTCAGATTAAATCTGCAGAGTAGGTATATAACTTATTAAGAGGAATTTGAAATTGAAGCTCATTCCATTTCTAATGAGTCGCGACACATTTATGAACCTGAAATATTTTAAATAATTTCTTTATACAAAATAATGATTAAATATATGTATTTTCCTATGAAAAATGTAAACAAACTCTTCATAGTGTGCTTCGCATTTCGATACATTCGTGTGTGGTTTAAGAAGAACACTGCCTTATTTTATATATTTAAAGTTAGAAAATTATAGGAACTGTCTTATAAGTAACATTCTAAGAAAAATAATTAGTTTACATTTGTTTTGACAAGCAATTAACTAATTTTCAAGGTATAGATCATTTGATTCTATGGTCTTGAGCTATCATTATCTTACGATGGTGCCAGTCTATGGTTTTTGATGCGAAGAATTCGGTGACAGCCTCGGTACATTTTCAATGTGCCATGAATAGAAAAACGTGATAATCTGATGGTGCGAGATCAGGATTGTATTCTAGGTGAGCTAGAAGTTCGATTCCTACCAAGTCCTGAGTGTGTAGTGTTTAACGCCCGCTTTTACTACATACGGCACCGCAGGCGATGACACTGATGATACATGAGATGAAGATGGAGCACCGGTGGACTGAGATGGTGGGGGAACCCGGAGATCCCGGAGAAAACCCGCCCCAGCGCCGTGTTGTCCACCACAAATCTCACTTTGCGGTCGCCTGGGATCCCGGGCCGCCTAGGTGAGAGCCAAGCGGTCTAACCACTGAGCCACGGCGCGGCCTCAAGTCCTGAGTGTTTTCCATGGTAGTTCGTGCAGTACGGAATGTTGCATTGTCCTGTTCCAATTGAACTCCATTTTGGCAGCAGCAGCCTTGTGGTCGTTGAAGGAGTGCCCTAATCAGAGGAGGGTCCTTCGACTCTTGCCATACCGGGACTAGGTCCCTTACTGGCATAGTGATGGTTTGGTTTAGGCAGTGACGGTGGGTGAATGGTGGTATTTTGTTAAGGAAGTGAATAACTGGTTAAGGTAAAGATGGAGTATAGTGTAGCAGGATAAGGAGGTAAGGAGGTGTGGGGTCCTAGCACAAGTCTGGGTCTCTTGTATGCCTCACCTGTGTCGAGATCATACTCTCCAAGTCCACGGATCAGGTTGTTGAAGCTGTTTGGGAGGTTTGAATAAAAACTCTGGGATAAATGTAAGATATAGTCAGTGACTTTTGGGCAGGATAGGTCTGCATGAATGTTTGCATTCGGGATGTACCAGTCGGCTGCGACTGCAGACCGAAGGTAACGGTTTTGGAGGACTTGAGTTTAGAGAGATCAGTTTTGGCAGCAGCACCCCGACTTGGCAGGCGTAAGTGAAGACCGGCCTTAATATTTGTTTATAGATTAGTAGTTTGTTCTGAAGAGCCATAGGTGACTTAGGGTTGTAGAGTGGATATAACATGGCCATCCTTCTACTAACTTTGTTAGTCACAGCTGTTATGTGGTCTTTCCATGTAAGGCACAAGTCCAGAAGCACGCCGAGGTATGTTGCCTGCGTAGACCAGGGTGCATTGACATCACCTAGATGTAGGTTAGGTACATCTTGTAGTGCTCGCCGTGTGAAAGTGACGGCTTGGGACTAAGTGGCATTGAGTTTCAACCGCCAGGTCGCAAACCAGGCATACAGCATATCCGCGAATAGCTGTGCCGGTTGCACTGCGATGTCATGACGCTTTGATGCTGTTGTTATGGCAGTATCGTCGGCAAATAGGTAGAGGTTGCAGCCCCTCGGGGATGGAAGTGTGTTTATATATGTAAGGAAAAGCAGGGCCCAAGGACACTACCTTGAGGTACTCCTGCGATTATGGAGTAGGGTTGAGACACGATATCGTCTTTTGCGTCGACAAATGAGCGGTTTTGAAGTTATTGGTGTATTATGTGTATGAGGTAGGATGGGATGTTATATTGAATGAGGCGATGTAGGCGGCCTTCATGCCAGACAGAATCGAAGGCTCGGGATATGTCTAGAAAGAAGGCTGCAACGTAATGCCGATTATGGAATCCATTTTGGTTAACTAACTCTAAGTAGCTTAGCTTCAAAACTTCATCAATTCGCTCCAGTTTTTGAGAATAAAGATCCGAATAAATCTCCCGCCCGTTTGAAACCAGTGAATCAGACCTTCAAAATTCCACCACATAAACGACATTACTTTGGTACAGAATTGCTTTTTTAACGTGACTTTGGCAGGTTGGCGGGGATCAGGTCACTGTTTCGAGTAATACACCATTTTTCATCACAAGCGGCAATTCTCCTAACAAATCTATCATCCATGGGATTACGGTAAGCTGATGACATATCTACTCTGCGTCCAGTCTGTTGAAGTATCAGTTCATGAGGTACAGATCCACAACTTCTGTATAAAGTTCCAAGAGTCTTACTGTAGCAATATATGGTCTCTTTTGATGCACCAAGTTCTTCTGAAGGCCAGGATACTTTTAGCCCAGTGTCTCCTAAACCTCGGCGTGTATCCTCAATATTCCATACTTCAGGTCTTCGTCTCAGTTGTTGAAAATTTGGAATTGTGGCACACGTTCACTAAGGACACCTTCTCCTATCACTTAACATATTCTTCGAGCTGAGGCAGCGATTTTATAATCTTGTTTACAGTAGTGTTTTAGAAGGACTGTAAGTTCAAACTTTCGTATCTTCATTTTGTGATAGTTAATTAAAAATTGAGGACTGAAACATGGTCGCAAGGTACGAAGCACTAGCCAAGGCATAACATTGCCAAACCAAAGAAAAATATTCAATTTTCCAAAACACAAAAATCCAAAAACCACCTTTACCTATGAGACCACCTGATATATATCAACTTTACCTAGTAATATACCTATAGCTTAATTTCTCTGTTTCCGTAGTTTTTACGCCAAATTTGACATTAAATTCTTCCTTTGGCTTAACAATGTTCCTTCACAACTTCTGTGTTATCTGCACTGCAGTTGCCAAATTTTTCCAAAATTGTTTTTCAGCTAGTTACGAAAACATGCTAAATGGCAGTATTTCTCCCTATAGGGGTAAAATGTCGGCTCCTCAATCCTTACATTCTGCACACCTAATGTACAATCTCGATTCATTTTCATCGGCCAGATGGATTTTCTTTCGGGCGTAAAAATTTTTCGGAAGGAAAGTTAATCCGGTGGTCCGTGTCGTAGATTTATATAAAGTAAAAGAAAGTAAGAGGACTCCGAGGGAAAAAATATATTTTTCATGCCCAAAATAGAACGTAGAATTAAATAGCGTTCACAAATATTTCAGTTACTTGATTTTCACATAATGAAATATCACATTTAGTACACTTTATCCCAAACAGTTTTCTTACGTTTAATTGAAAATATCGATATACTCTTAATTTCTCTCTCTTTCTCTCTTTCTCTCTTTCTCTCTTTCTTTCTTTCCTTCTTTCTTTCTTTCTTTCTTTAACTTCCTATAACATTTCAAAATACTGTTACCTTAAAAAATATTCTATATGGAAATTAATTGTTCTTTCACACTATCCGTGTGTAGGACGCACTATGAAGGGGTAGAGCCACACCGAAAAATTCAATGCCATAGCCGGGATTTGAAACACGGATCTTCTGGTTTCCGTCCAGCCGCTCTAACCATTTGTGCTACTATGGCCAACATGCCGACATGACATTAAATTCTCCAACTGACTCGTGTTTTTCTCGGTAAACCACTTAGGAGTTCTCATAAACATATGAGACAGCTACCTTAATGGCGACTTACTATGCTGTAAGTACTTTAAGGCCCGGGTTTTATAGTTCGGACCACTATTAGGTACAAATAATGGAAATTAATTGTTATTTCACACTAGCCGTGTGTAGGACGCACTATGAATGGGTAGAGCCACACTGAAAAATTCTGAATATTCTATATATAGTGTACGTTTCAAAGTCGTTTATGCTTAATTCCAATTTAGAGAATAATTTGCCTCCATTAATTGTCTATATTGATCATTGAAATTTATTGATGCACCATTTCAGAAAACCAAATCGCTTCCTATTTTGTTTTCTTTATTTTCTGCGTAATCAGTGTTTAAAATACTTCCCTTTCCGCTTAATTTTATTTAAATTTATGTTAAACTACTAGCTTTTTGTGCCAGGATTTCCCAATTCACATTAGGCTACCCTATTACGAGCTGCTGTAAGTCATCCCCAACCCCAAATTATTAATAAAGCATTCGTTTTCATTTTGTGTACATCAGACATTTTTATGGTATTTCTCCACACCATTGGAAAGTACACAAATGTTATGCTATGCTGGGGTGCGTTTGAGCTTAAGAAAAGGAAGCGAAGAAAAACTCCCCAGACCCCTTCCGATGGCAGCGAGGGGCAGATTTATTTTCTGCAAACCGGGAGCAGGAAGCAGAAACCGCAGATTTTTTTCTCCCCTTCAGGAGAAATAGTAAATGGAGGTGAAGTGGTAGCAGGGCCACACATATATTCGCTTGCTGTCCTGATTTACGGTTCTGTATTATCTCAACGCGGTGTATATCTTTTTCCTCTTCAGCGACCATTCGGCTGGCTTGAGCAAAAGGATCTGCACCACTGCTGAGCTGAAGACTGAATTGAAGCATAACATCAGCTAGTCAACTTAGCTACTGAATAGCTTCTGTTACTAAACATATACTCACTTTAAGTCTCTTTACTTTTCAAACCATTTCAGATAACTACATTAAAATTGCTACACCTTAAAGATAATTAAAATTATTTCTATGCATCAAGTAAAAAATAAATAACTTTCGTTTACTTCCTCCATTATATACACAATTAGGTTGCAAAAGTTATTGCATTCACTCAAAAACCTGGCTACTGCAATTTTGCAATTTTGCTACTGGAATGATGTCCGTTGAATACAGAATACCTTGTATGTATGGACGTACAGTAGTGTTCATAAGTGTCTTGACAAAATGTTTTCTCAAAATTTATATTTAATTATAGCATTGATTTGCCTCTTGTACAATACGTAACTATCTATATAAGATAATACATCAATAATTACAAAATACAAGGGTGGCCTGAAAAGTGTCCGATCTCAACATGAACATGGTAGCACTTGTAAATAAAAGCTAGTAAATTTCGTTTTTTCTTTGTTGACAGTTACTCACCAAAGTTTCAGCCATTTTGGACTGTTCAATAAAGAATGATCACAATTTTTTTGACAACGTACCTTTACTAATCCTCATAATTTTGATGGTACTTCTCAAAATAGTCTCTCCTGAATGCGATGAACTTGTCCCAGCGTTTCTGCCAGTCTTCAAAGATATACTGGAAACTATTTTTGAGCGATCCTTCAAAATCGCCTCCGCAACCTTCACCACTGCTTTGCTTCTGACAATGGATAATGCCTCCCACGAAGGCGTTTCTTCAAGTTAGGGAATAGAAGAAAGTCATATGGGACTAAATCCGGACTATATGGAAGGTGAGGGATGCACTCCACGTTGATTTTTGCAAGATATTCAGCAACAACATTGGCAATATTCGGCCGCACATTATCATGGTGCAGCATCCAGCCTGCTTCACCTAAATGTGGCACCCAATGAAATGTTCAGTATTACAGAAAGTGATCTTAGGGTAATTTGTCGATCCTGTCTCACAATGCCAGCAGCAGTGTTGATGTTTCCCTCCGTGAGAGCAGTAACTGGAGAACCGGTTCCACCTTCCTTTGAAATTGATTGTCTCTCCTCTTTAAACATTTTAAATCACCTTCGAGCTGTGTTGTAGGGAAGAACAGACTCTCCATAGTGAAGCAGAAACCTCAGGTTCCAAGAGGGAAAAGATAACTAGAAATTAATACAACAGTAGAGATCATAAATAAGCATAATGGGAATAAAAAGGGAATAAATGATATAAGAAATAAAGTTAAAAATGTATTCGAAATAGCAATATAGTGTAAATGAAGGAAAAATCGGACAGGAGTTGCTTCTGAGCACAGAGACAAGGCAGGAAATAGAACAATAGAACAAAAACCCTCGAAGGTTACCCCGACATCGAGACGCCAGTAAGGTATGCGAAGCTTAAGGGAAATTCAGCCAAGCATGATAGAATACCTTATGACGCTGAGAGGTCATACAACCCAAAGGGGTGGAAAATATTACTGCTGCATAGGAAAGACTACGAAAGTGACCAATAAGAGAAAATTAAAGAAATAAACCCTGCCAATAAAATGTAGAGTAAACCACGTGATAGGCGTAAAATAGTAAAGGAATAGAAAATGGGCGGTGATAGGCGAGGAAAGCTAGAATAGAAGCTGGGAATACGACGGGGGAAAGAGCAGCACTCTGGTACTTAATACGACGGGAAGAAGACGTGTTATTGGGAGAGAAGTAGGATCCGATGTCGCAGCGCGAAGCAGAGTTATGGTCTTGAAGACAATGCAAATATAGGGAATAAAGGGAGTTCGCAAAGCAACGTAAAAACATCGTTAAGGGGAAAGGAAAATTAGGAAGACAACGAAAGTGTTAGCAAGAGAGTAAAGAGAGCCAGGTTAAAGAAAATAAAGGAATTGAGAGACGGTCAGCACGACTTTTCATAACCGAACCCTGAGAAATAGATCCCAGCTCACCGACAATTAGACAAAACAGCAACCTTTCCATCTCATCGTCAAACCCTTCATACTCCATCCCTAACCAAGCACTCAAAAGAACCCACACCAATAGGCTACCTGTAACATTGTATAGGCCTCAACTGAGGATTCGCTGAGACGACAGCAGAATTTCAAAGCTGCATATTGTATCTCGCGTGTTACCTCCATTGCAGCGATGGGCGATACTGAACATGTCTGAGATCACCTGGTTCTCACAGGCGACAACCAGGAGTGCCAACAATGGAGCTACTAAGGCGTGTTTGTTTCACAATTAGCTCACAGTATATAATGAGATTGAATTTTATTGCGAAAAATTAGGACGTAAAAGAACTATGATCATTCTTTACTAAACAGCAGTCGTAATAATAATATGCCAAACATATTAATGTATAAAAAAGTAAACAATATATTGCTTTCGTTTTCATTGGCTGTGGTTTCATTCATATCGTTTTCAATATTGGATGTGTAAACACCAGGGCTCATTTGATGTATAATGCGAAATATTCCCTCGTGAAAATTTCACTAGGCATTTGGTGTAATCCATGCCTCACAGAATGAGGGCAGTAATAGAAGCAGAGGGTTTACACACCTCAATTTTTATTTTTGCCTGATTTTATATATAGGAATAAAACCTTAATTTATTTTAGTTAGCTTAAAAGAGAGTGTTTCAGTTTTTATGTGTGAGCATTGACAAGTACCTATTTGACAAATACGACTTAAATAGCTCAAGACAATTACTTCAGAGGCCATACACTAATTTACGAACCAGTAACTCAGGCACAACTCAGTAGAAAGCCTTAGATAAATTACAGAGAATAAGTGACACAAACTTTTTTTCTTCAAAAGCTTGAATCACTTATTTGACAACATGTTCAAGAGCCATAGAAATGGATTTAACAGGTATAACGGCGATTTGCAATGGAGATATTAAGTGATTATTTTCAAAATAAAGGTAAATTTGACCATAAATTATGTATTCAAAAATTTTGGAGAAGATGGGTACCGAGCCAATTGGACGATAATTCTTTAAGTCTTTAACATCACCTTTTTATGTATAGGAGTTACTCTTGGAATCTTTCAAAGTTTTGTAAAAGTACCTTGAGTTAAACACAAATTATATAGAATTGTTAATGGTTGAACCATAAATGAAATAACCTATTTGCTAAAATAACTAGAAATACCATATGCATCGCAGCTACCTGACATAAATAATCTACCAACAGCATTCGAGACATCTTCAATAGAAATAGCCTTTCACTGAAATTGGTCGGGATGAGCATTATGAACATTGTTATAAAAAGTCATAGCCTCCACATTGTTGTGAGGTACAGATTTTGCAAAATCATCCACAGAGTTTATACATAATTCATTAAATTCATTGGGAGAAGTATCTAAGGGAATATTATTCTGTTTTGATCTCTCGATATTAATTAATGATCAGTAGCTTTGGATTTGTTATAAGCTTATTCAATATAATGAGGGTATGCTCTACATTTGGCTAATTTCACTTGCTGTTTGTATTCACTATTTAGTAATAAGTATTTACACTTGATGTCTTGATTCTGTGTGGTTCTTTTTTTTTTTTTTTGTAATTTACGTCGTCCAACGTTAAGTTGGTGACTGAAATGGGTGAAATGATGCTCAAATGTGTCCAGGGTCCATTGAGCTTAGAGTTACCCGACATTCGTATTGAAGGATATGGGAAAATCCCCGGAAAAACCCTTATCCAGATAACTCACCGACCGAGATTTGAACTCGCGGCCTCTTGAACGTGAGGCAGACGTGCTATCATCTACGCTACCGTGGCGGGCGATTCTGTGTGTGCTTGTACATATAATATAGTGCGATCCATATAAATCTGAAGCAATTCAGTGGGCTATATCTTTTGAACCAATAAAAGGACACACTGTAAGTTTGGGAGAATATAATACACAGTTGGGAGATTACATTACACTATTTACTTCTCAGAGAAAATGTTGGAAGTTTCTTCCACTAGCATCTATACATGTTTGTACTCGTCTCACCATATTCTCTAATGTTACTTATTTCGGTTCGAATGGATTCCTTAAGAATATCAGTTATCCATAGCCTATTTTTGTACACTCTACTTTTATATACCCCCAGAACGAAAGCTCCGTTGAGGTTCGGTCAGGGGATTGAGGGGAGCACAGACCTTTTGAGATTATTCTATTATCAAAGAAACCGGTTATATGTTCCATGGTGTCATTAGATGTATGGCACGTAGCTCCATCTTGCAGGAAATAACCTTCTCTCAATTCGATATCATCTTCAGAGAATATGGTGAGGCAAGTAAAAACATGTATAGATGTTGGTGGAAGGCTCTTCCAACATTTTCTCTGAGATGTAAATAGTGTAATGTAATCTCCCAATTGTGTATTATCTTCAGCTAAATTTGCACGTGTGTCGCACTTTACCCTTTAAAGTTTTTAAGTCAGCATTATACCAATTACTTTCCTTAGTTGTGAACTTATTCATTATTGACCTCAAAGGGAAACAGGAATTAAACAAATCAGTGAAAACATTTAGAAAAATAAAAAATACTAGTTCTTATTTGTTTGAAAAATCAAGTACAAGGTTCCAATTAATGGAACGATATAGCCCAAATGAAAGTGTCATAATTATTTACAGAATAGACCCTAGAAAGGGTATAAGTGGGAGACTCATGATTTAAAATATTACACTTTAAATTAAAAAGACAAGACAAAATGATCAGCTATATAAAGATTGATTACACTTGTGCTATAAAGACTCTGGTCAAGGTCAGTTAAAATATAATCGAGACAAGCGTCCTGTCGAGTTGCAACCATGGACGTGAAATTAAAATTAAAATATCTTAATATATTTTGGCAAGAAATAACATTATTAGATTCTAAACTAAAATCTAAGTTCAGATCCGTGGCAATTATGATATTTGTGCTAAATTTTGATAGGTAATTCAAAAGATTTTAAAAAATAGATGAGAAGTTCAAAATATCACCACTAGGAGATCTATATAAAGAAATAGTGACTAGTTTGTATCATCTAAGATAACAGCATAAGGTTCACAACATTTCTCCAAACAGAATTTGGAAATATCAGGTGTACGAAATTTTATGTTTTAAAAATATGCAACTACCACCATTCTGAAACAATGGGCGACAGCAAACACTATCCAAGACATAGTTACAAAGTATATAATAGTGTATTTCTTGAACAGTTAGCCAGTGTTCGTTTATACAGATTACGTCCAAGTTACGATTTTCAATTTCATTTTCGAAAATTGAAAATTGGTTTCTAAGACTTTTAACATTAATATGCACAAGATTAAAATTATCACTGTCGTAATTAGTGTTTGAATTTGAATATTTCACATGATTTATTTCAATGAAGGGAGCTGACCCTTTTGACGTATGAATAAAAAACGACGAATAGTGAACATTGCATGGGGACACATCGGCCTCCATTAACCTATCCTTGTAAATACAGTCATCACCCAGTTTAAAACTACTGTATAAACCATTAGATTCAGTTTTTCTACAGTTATATTAATATTAGGGAAAGCTGTCTTTAGAACGACTAATACCTGTTCGCTGGTGGTACCGCCTTTTAGTCTTCCAAGATGAAACCATGCTTTTTTAACACCGGTTAGGAGAGTTGATATATTGCCTACTCTTAAATCCTTGTTTATGTGAATCGTCTTTGGTTTTAATGGACTTTTCAATTACACTTTCACTATATAGTTTTGTATTGGCACTCACAACACTGCATGCGTTGCGAACAGCTGAACAGCTACTGTGCCTTTACTGCATGGAAATGGCTTGGCTGTGGAGCTGATGTGTGTCCCTTACAATGAGGTAATTCGATACCTCAAGGTCAGATGCGGTAGACATCTGTGCTAATGTTTTGTCCTTTAACAGTTGAATCACTAATTCTAGATCGTGTAGGCGTTTTTCATTTGCTCGTTTAACTTGTAAATAAGCTTCACTTTTTCAGTAGACAGCATCGGTACATGCAGATCGGAGTTGATCGTTGTCGATGGAGTAATCACAAATCACAAATAGCCGGAAGCTGTTGACCTAAAAGTTCTCTAAAAATGAGCTATATAATGTCCTTAAAATATAACGAAATACACATAAAATGTAAAATAATGACGTAATAAAAATTAACAATTTCTTTTATGATAAATTAATAGCTGTCACAGACAAATAAAGAATATATGGTTCGAATAACCACATTTTAAAATTAACTTTCTTAGTAAATAATGCAATTATTGCTACTAAATAATAAATTCAAAATTCATCAGGTCATTTTCAATTTTATAAAATAATTTACTGTAGCTATTATTTAAACCTTCTCGCCACTTCCACAGATGTTATAGCTGCTGTTAAATCCTGTTCAAAAATATCTGTTCTGAAGTTTTCTCCTGATAGATATTGGCAATCTGACAAACTGTTAGGTATTCTTTATTTTTGTCCAACACAAATTTTAGTTTGTCTAATTTTGTCCCCAATCTCACCTTTTACATTTTGTATCCTCTCTTCCGCAATCCTCACTAACTCAACCGACTTATCCAATGTCATGCCACTTTCTTGAAGGCGGGTTATGTTATTCGTCAAAAATGTAAAATTTTTATTTAGTGAAAACTAATTTACCTTGGATTTGAGTATCAGAAAACGGATCCTGTGCGCTCTCAATTGCCTTAGAATCTACCCTATCAAAACTATTCAACACTTCCCTCACTATTTGAAAATTGTCACAGTGCAGTTTACCATGTACCCCAGCGTGCTAAAATTGGTGCAGGGGGCAAAGCTATATTAGGGGCTTTTTCTTTGAAATACATAGTTCGGGTTAGTCTTTCAAAAATATTTCCTTTACTGTGGAAATCAGGCTATCTACTTCTTGAAATATTAATCTGACCTGTTCTGCAATTCCACGAAAGCATGGGACAAACACGTACCATGCACCATCTTACTGTAAAATGATTGGATCGATTTTGCCGCCTTTACCACGTAAGGCGCCGCGTCTGTTAGGAAGAGGAGCACGTTGCCATGCTGTATTCCACCAGGCCACAATAAATACATGGACTTATCTAACAGTTTGCATACCTGACAGTGGTTAACAGCTTCCATAACCTCTGAGGTTAGAAGAAACATTTGTCCGGCACTAGCAGCTTCTAGCGTACCATTGACCACATAACGCCCATATGAATCGGTTGTCTCATCAATTGATACATAATATTTTTTCCCCATTCACACATTCACGTATTCGGTTTAACATATATTCATAACATTTTTGTAGGTAAATTTTACGCAAAGTTGATTTTTTTTTTGGAATTGTATGACCAGCGTGACGTTCAAGAAAATCTTGTACTTTGGAATTAATTTTCCTAGCGGAATATTTGTACTAACAAACACTTCACATAATTGTTTATAAAAGGAAGATGACCTGTTACTTGACGTCGAAGCCGTTTCTTTTAACAATAACTGAAATGCTTGTCTTTTTTTTTTTTTTTTTTCATATTTTGCAGAGCTCGCGAATGTTTTTCTGTGGATGCAATCCACACGTATTGCATGACGTAATCGGCGATTCCTCAAATTGATGCGTCATAAATTCACATGAACTGTGTTAATTACATGTTTTCCACACTTAAAAAGTTACCATTTCATAAAATATATATAAATAATCTTGTAATCACAGATAATTTTAAAATCCCCCCAAAAAACCCACGGGTCAGTGTCAGGTCTGCTATGGGAATCGAATCGGGGCCTCCCGAATGTGGGCTATATACGCAAATGTGCCCGCCTCGGTAGCGTGGTGGTAGCGTTTCTGCCTCACGTTCAAGAGGTCCCGAGTTTGAATCTCGGTCAGGGTGACTTACCAGGATAAGGTTTTTCCGGGGTTTTCCCTTATCCTGAAAGATGAATGTCGGGTAACTCTAAGCTCTATAGACCATGGGCTAATTTGAGCATCATTTCACCCATTTCATTCATCGTCCGATATGACTTAACGTAGTAGGACGTAAAATTACAAAAAAATTAAATAAAAATATGCAAATGCCCAATAGTTTCGTGAAAAAGAAAGAAAATGACCGGAAAATGCATCTAAATGTTAAAAAATGACTTTATTATAAAAGTGTGGAAAAAATGCATTTTCATAATTTTCATTCCAGAATGAACTTAATTACCAATAAGCATCGTCTATGACTACTCAGAAAAAAAGATTACTTTACCTCAAAATCTGGGACCTAGTTATCACTGTTAGGTAAATGCTGATTCTTAAATAAATCGTGAAAGAAAACCTTCACCATTTCATTTGCGTCGGAGGAAACATTCCTTATAACTAGTACATCAACTAACACTTTCTTACTCAGTTAATTTAACTCAGTAGAGAGCAGCTCAGGTTTTGCGTCTATCTCCAATGTTTCTATAATTTGTGTGATACTATAGTGACTATCATTTACCTAAGAATATTTATCACCTTCAGCACAACTGTATAATTTTACTCATCTAATATATTTCTTTTAAATTTTCAAAATTAGTTGTGAGTGAGTAATTTTGAAAGCTATAGAATATGTGTGAGTAACGTACAGTTATTAAACTAGAAATATATTTGATTCAATTTCGTCAAAATTGATTAGAAATTGAAGGATGAAGTAAAGATCCTTTCAGGTTAAAGCAACATTTTCGGTAAAAAAATAAGATATGTGAAGTAGTACTGTGCCAATTTGTCTTTTGCTGTTACAACAGATGAAGGCGGTATGTGATATAGGAACGCTGCCTTCTTCTGTTTGGGTGTCGTGTCTTATACGGAGGTTGGCTATACAGCCGAGTTTAAGAGATTATACACAGACTTGCCGCTATGTGCTCACTAAATAACCTTTGCGAGTTTTTCACTTTAGATATGTATTCATTATTTAGTTTTGGTGTCTCTGATCGTCTCACTTTTGGAAGTTCGTCTATTTGAATTGTTTAGTAGTTCAAAGAACACAAGAAATGACTAGATATGGTCTTAAATTCTTCACTTGCAGCATTAAAACTGCATATTATGACTTTGTAAGTGCAATTGGACCAATTTACTGGTGACGGAAACCTGTGACTTCATTATCTAGCATCAAGCAAGACGTCATCACTGTTAATAAATATATAGATCATTACCAGCTTTGAAAATTAAGCCAGCAATATTGTTGCACTCGTCCAACTAACTCATTTTTTCTATCTACAAAAGTTTTCGTATACTTTCTCATTAGAATCTTTTGATTTTGTTTTGTTTTGGAATTAATAGCCCTGAGCAATCCCAGTGTGGACTCTAACGTGTTATAGTTAAATCCATTTACCTTTAAAATATTTGAAGTCAACACATTTCCTCGTGGTCATATATTGCATTATCTCTCATTTTCTACGTATTTTGTAGATTTGTAGCTATTTTTACATATTTTAATGCTAAGATTATACATGTTGCTTTTGTTATTCTTATATGACGGCTAATTTTAAGATGAATTTTCTAATATTTTCACGTGTTTCGCTATTCTGAGTTATGCTGTTTTACTCTATGGTGTGCAAGGCCATTACTGTGTTGATTAGATAATGTATGTGCACTTTGACAGTGTTTCTACTACTGTAATAGACCAGGTGCCCATATTTATTCTTATCTACGCAACTCGCAGGTTATAGTGTAATGTGAAAACTTTGACCCTTTTAGCACAACGGACGCTATTGCAGCTCTGTCCTTCTAATCAGTAATATAGGACCCAGCATTAATACTTACAGCCCTAAATGAAAACCAAGAAGCTGCGAGAAGCTTAAATAAACTATGATTTTTTATGCATATAATACTAGCAAGGTGATAAACGAATGCTTTCCCAACGAGCGATATGGAATACGTGGGGCAGCTGGTCGAAGTGGTTAGCTGTGGGCTTTTGGTGCTGCAAGGCTAAGTTCGAAACGACGTGATTTTTTTTCCTCCTTTCCCTTCTAGTCTTTATTGTCTGCATTTTAGTTACTAAAATACAAACAAACAATAAACAAAACAAACAATAAGCAAATCAAGACAGTAAATGTGTTTATTGTTTCTATTGGTTTTCTTGTGAACCAAAGACAAAAGAATGAGAATCCAATAATTAGGGATCATGTTTAGCTTTATGGCCAATTATAGTTTGTACCTTATCTGGTGTTTTATACCATATTACGTATATAGCTAGCTTTCATTTTTTTTGGAACATTAAATTGTTTCATGTTTATATCTTATGTTTCACTTCTTCTACTGACAAATGAGTTGTGAACGTATTAACTTCTGGGTTAAACAGATAAATAAATTGTCAAAGTGTGGATTTGATCAACGCAGTAAATGTTGAAAATAAAGACCCCCGACTGTATTTGAGAGGTTTTAACTGCCGAATACCTACTTATTATGTGTTTCAAATGGGAAGATGTTTGTCCTTGAGCACTACTAGTTGAGCAACCAATCGGAGTGCTGCGGTGTTGTCGTATTGCTTTCCCACTAAGTGGTGTGTGAGGACCGCCAACCTAATCAATCTGCATGAAATACTATTCGCGCTAAGACCAAAATTCAGATTTTGCCAAAACTAATCCATGTGGAAGGTAGAGAGAGGAAGTTTATGTATCTAACACAACCATATTTTTAGCTTAAATAGTTTTTCTAATACAAATAAACAAACCACTATTACTTATAACAATAAATCGCAAGTAAAACACTGTATGAATTTAGCATGCATAGGTGTTCGTATATTTGTAATTACTCAAAACTGAAACGTAAATGTTAGACATGGCGTCATAAAAGAGTTACTTTGAATAATCCAATTAGAGCGACAGGAAACAATAAATCTCCTGCCGCCCTTGCAGAACCTGTCTGGTCACATTATATCATTGTTTATGAATAGTTCGTAATCTCTGTTTACTCTAGAGAGTTCAAGGTGGTTGGTGTGTATGTACGTACATATACTTTACATTACTCAGAACTGAAATTTAAACTACTGACATAACGTGATAAAAGAATTACTGTGAATAAGTCAAGGTGTTAAATTTGAGAAGGAGCAAACACTTCATTTCCTGCTAGCCTGTGGAATGCTGTATGCTTATGTTTATGAATGAATGCTGGATAAGAAGTGTTTATTTACTCTGGAGAGTTCAGATCAATATCATTCAGCTATTCTTTACACAACAGTAGAGTAAGAGTTAAATAGTGCAATGGCTTCTTGCAGTTAATTTAGTGGCGAGTCAAAAAGGCAGGAATTGCGAAGTCAGGCTCGAGGCATTATTTTTAAGATGCACACATCCTTCAAAATTTTTTCGGAAACAGAAACTAAATATGAGTTATTGCAAAGAGTACGTCAGTTTAAAAACACGGATAAAGTGTATCAGATCAACTTGCAATTGAAACGGGACACAAGGTAATACGCCTCCCACCTTACCACTGCCAATATAATCCAACTGAGTTGGTGTGGACTCAAATAAAAAGGGGGATTGCAAAAATAAATAATACTTTTAAACTGACGGATGTTAAACGACTTGTTCATGAAGAAATTGACAAGGTAACACAACAGGACTGGGAAAACTGCGTGAGGCGTGCAGGAAACCTTCAGGGAGACGATTTTAAGAAAGAAATTGCACGTGACGAGATTTTGGAACCTATAATCACAAATATGCAAGACTCAGGCGATGAAGACAGTGACAATGACGAATTTTTTCTTAACGGAAGTGACATTGACAGAGATATGGATAAGCCACTGGCAGTTCCATTGGATTACAAAAACAGGTAATTCATAAACTACAATTATAGTTATGGTAGTTTAAAATATACATAATTCGTGAAAATGCTTTTTCCAATTTGATTTTGGCAACTGCATCATTGTAACAGTTTGTAAAATATAATTTTCTTATCCTTACGTCTGCGCCAAGCAGACGTGCATGTTGTATGAGCGAGAGAGAGGGAAAATATAAAAGGAGTGGGGTAACAAGCTGGCAACGCTGAGTGTGATACGGCATCTGATTAGCTTTACTCCAGAACTCTTCCCGTTTGAAACGCATAGTAGATAATGAAGCGTTCATTTACGTCAAACATTGACGCAGATGCAGGTACCTAAAACCATTTTGCATTTATGAAATCTTTGATACTTGGTTGAATGGGTCATGCGCAATATCTACTATAATAAAATATTTACTATGAACAATAAATTCATATCTAACGTACCAATGGAAAACATGGTGATTATTGTATTTTATAAACGGGTATAATGTTATAAAAATGTTATTTGTATTATAATATCAAATTATAAGACACAAGAGGTAAAATAAAGGGTAAAAAATTGTGAGTTGAATACGAAGGATTTGAACCCAACTTGTAGTGGGTTCCTGCTAGTCTTCATTCAGGGTCGTGTTTAAAGTTGTGTGTGTGTGTGTGTGTGTGTGTGTGTGTGTGTGTGTGTGTGTGTGTGTGTGTGTGTTTGTGAACTCACCTAAAATTGTTACTGGAGCTCTCTGTGTCTGGGTATGATGTTTTTATAGTCGACATTCATAGTGATTGCTTTCTGTCCCATACAACACTTATGCACTGAGTTATCTACTCTTTCTCTATAAACTGCTCTGAAAATCGGCCATCACAATGCATTCAAGAAAGGCATAAGTCACATATGCCGTATAGTAGGTTGCATAAATTAAAAAATAAATAGGGGCAGGTGACTCACCTGGTATGCAGGAAACATTTTTTACAGTTACTCTGAATCAGCAAAAGGCATCTGAAATATTAATATATTGATCATTGCATTATCACAAAGAACAGCGAAATGTGTACATTGATATGCACCAATAGCTACTGATAATAAAAGGTAATTTATTCAATTACCGTATTCTTGCTTTTTTAAATTTGAATATTTTTATAGTTAAGTGGGAACTTATTTTTTGAAATTTTAATGTATTGATCCTGTTTTGGGGAACTTTATAGGAGTTTCTTCTACATTCAAATTTATCGTAAGAAAATAAAGTGAAAGTAAATAAACAATACTTCGGTACGACGGTTTTCGGTCTGCGGACCTAATGGTGGGCCGTTTCCGGAACACGGCAAGTGGACTGGACTCATGGGGGAGTTAGCAACTTGTAAATAGCAGGAACACTGCCCTCTACACTGTCGTGACTCCTTGGATCGGCCGCCTTCTGTATCCTCTCGCCTCATCCTTCCTCCTGGGGATGCCCCACTTTGGGCATAGGTACAATGGATCAAGACTGGTCGTACTACCGAATCCTCTCCGTACGTAATTCAATGCAATTCAAGTAAATACCACAAAGTATACTACTCTCACACGACAATCTGGAATCATTACGCAAGATGGCGCATTACAATGCTGCACGCTTATAAAAATGTGTACTTGTAGTCGTTGAGTGTTAATTACATTGAATAACTTTACCGAAAACAGAATTCAAATTAGGTAATACGAATTTAACAGCAAAGTGCGGAAATAGCAGTCAGCTGTTTGTGGCACAAGTCAGTCGCCCCCTCTGGCCACGCTCGCTAATGAATCCGCTTTGGCGATTTGTGGCTTGAGGCACTGTGTGGTCGACGGCCACGAGAGAGAGTGAGTGTGTTTGTCTGTCTTTAAAGTAAAAAGTAAAACAGAATAATCAACAGACAGGAAACTGGCGAACACAAACAAAACAAAGAACAATGTTTGCATTATAATTTGAATTTTGTTGAAAATGAATCCACGCTATGGAAAAGAGTAAAAGTACAAACAGTATGCTGTGTAACACTCATATGGTTTTTCTAATCAGTATTCTAACAAAAACATATTTCTATTTCCTGTTACTACAAATAAACCTCTTTTACATATTTCATTGTACGCTGAATAAAAAGAAAATAAATTAAATTCATAGTGATATCTTTTAAAAGCCAATGGCTTTAAGGTTTTGTTCTGTTCATGTGACAAACAGGAAAAGAAGAACAATAGCTTAAGTTTTGGAAAATTCAAATCAATAGCACTATCTTCTAAATAATGATATTAACAAATGCGCACAAATAAAACAAGTTGACGTTAATTACGTTTCTAAGATAAACTGTTATGGTTTCTCACTATGCATAAGTCAGTCCGAAGGAAAAAGTACTTTACTGGCTTGTTCCAGAAAATACAGGATGTACATTTCATAATGTATAACAAGTAGAAATGAAGATCCTGAACATCAGCTTAAAATATAAAGTGAAGAATGAAGTGTTACTAAGAAAAAGAGGCCTAGAATATGTAGCCACCAGGACGAAGAGGATCAAATGACAATGCGCAGGACATGTAGCGAGAATATGTCAAGAGAGATGGGCATACGCCATGACAGTATGGGACGTGCGACAAGGGAGGAGAAACCGAGGACGTCCGAGGAAACGATGGTCCCCAGAGTTAAAATATGGTCTAGATGCAAAATGGATTAGAACGACAAAAGACAGACATCAATGGAAGCAAGTGGTAGCAGCTCTAAAGTGAAAGTGACACTGAAAATGAACATGTCGTCGTGAGGTCTGCCTGAACGTCCAAAGACTCCGGCCTCTATCTACGCGGGAGCGATGGAAAGCTCCGGAAATGAAATGTGTAGTGTTTAACGCCCGCTTTTACTACATACGGCACTGCAGGCGGTGACATTGATGATACATGAGATGAAGATGGAGCACCGGTGGAATGATATGGCGGGGGAAACCGGAGGTTCCGGAGAAAACCTGCCCCAGCGCCGTGTTGTCCACCACAAATCTCACTTTGCGGTCACCTGGGATCGAACCCGGGCCACCTTGGTGAGAGCCCAGCGGTCTAACCACTGAGCCACGGCGCGGCCGGAAAGCTCCGGGGTTACCCTTGGGTCTAAACAGCCTCCCCATCGGGTGGAAGTGGATACGCCACTTACACGCGTCAACCCTGCAGGGAAGGCTACTGATATGACCTCGGTTGGACCACCTGGTGATCTAGCAAACCTCTTCTACTTGCTCTACAGGCCTCTGCTCTCAGGGCTTCTTAGGCAACCCTCTGCCCCCTCCGGGCGGCCGAGGGCTTGCCGGAGGTACCCGATCTCCCGCAGGTGATGGGAAAACACTGCCCCCTCCGTTCCAACTCAATCCGAACAACTCCCAACAGGGAGGGGCTCGAATGGTCGGCCCGAGGTTCCTCTGGTAATGTGAGAAGTACCACGAGTGCTAAGTGTCCACAGCGCTCGCACCACAGCTCTAAAGGGGACGGATTCCCTCCCATACGTAAGTGAAAATGACAGTTAGTTAAGTGCAGAGGTTCTACTCCCATTAGTCCTGGACCCGTAGGACCAAGGACGCGGGCCTCCTTCTACCCGGGAGCGATGGATACTCCGGGGCTCTTTCCATAGGGCAATACCTGATTTCTTAAAAAGCCCCCCGCTGAGCACAACGTCAAGACGGGATGGAAGTGGATACGCCACTTACGCGCGCCAACCCCGCAGGGAAGACTACCGATAACCTCGGTGGGGCCGCAGGTGATCTAGCACACCCACTTCTAGCTCTGCAGGCTAGCACCCGGGACTATTAAGGCAACCCTCTAACCCCTCCGGGCGGCCCTGGCGGCCTGGCCGGAGGTACCCATTTACCCGTGGGCTAACGGGAACCATCTGCCCCTTCGAGACCAACCCATTCCGAACAACTCCCATTCGGGAGGGGCTCGGCTGTTCGGTCCGAAGTTCCTCTGGTAACGTCTGAGGTACCACGAGTGCTAGGTGTCCACAGCGCTCCCACCACAGCACTAAAGGGGACGGATCCCCTCCCACACGGAAAGTGAAAATGACAGTCATTTCTAGATATAACGATACTGTATTAAGGATAGACAAAAAACTGGTATCTTTAAGGTATTTACTCTTCCTGTAAGAAACGACCGAGCTGACCCCACCAGTGTGTGCGAGGCCCTTGCTCTTTAGGGATATTATGCACTATTTATTTATTTTATTTAATAAAAATAGATTATGTGATAATTTAAACAATTTAAACAATTGGTGAAGAGCCACTTTTGAGAAAATAAACGTTTTCAAAAAAGGTCTGAAAAGCGATGTTCGGTATGGAGGATTATATTGAAAACCTTTGTCACATCCTTGGAAGTTGTTAAACCTACACGTACAAAGTTTGTCTGTTCTTTATGCTAAATGACTATATTTTTGAGAAAAAATATTCCTTGTTATTTATTTGAATTTCCTCAGACCTGCTTTTCAAATGTATAGTCGTTATTGATGTTATCTTGTCTTCGTCGTGCATTGTGAACGGAATTTCAACGTCATTGTATACGACCAGCATTTAAACATTTGAGTATAGCTTAAAACCTACTGTACCCCCATCTATTCCTTGCATCTATAAGAAAATCAGCAAATGATTATCTGTAGTAGTAGGAAAAGAATAAGCCCTTTCAAAAATAGAAATCATGTGATTCTACAGCATTGGGGTTTTCCATTTTCCCATAAGTTTCAATCTCTTATGGATCCTACTTACGTAAAAGCATTGCATTTTGAAACAAAATAAAAGATGAGGAAAACGTTTAACGCAAATTAAATTAATAACTAGCAAATATTTATGGAAAGCTTAAGAATAAAGAATGCTGGACAAAAATGGATCTGTTATTCTATTAACTTATGTGGTCAAATCCATATATATATATATACCGCAGGCCTTCGCAGCCAACATTCCAAAGTAATCTTTCTAATGGTAGGCAATACCATTATCCTCGAAGTATATAAAGTAAACAGAAACGACAGCTCTAACGTTTAATGTGAAATAGAATAAAACTAAATATTTGCAAATATGTTGCCTATTTAAAGCATATGTCCACTTAGTCAACGACCACATGAGTAGCGTAGACTGCAGTGTGTCTCACGGAAGTTCTAGAAGCCACAAGTTCGAATATCGATCAGGTTTTGTATCTTCTAGTACCACAGATAACACACATTACATCGTAAATAATTATTTCAACTTTTGGAAACAGAAGAAGGTAACTTAAAGAGGAAAAATAAAAGAAATAATAGGTTTCAGATATATAACAATATGCTTTTCTGGCATAACCTCTACTCTACAATTAATCTATTGAATTCGTACACATAATACTGTTGAGGAGGCCTCTTCTAAGGGGACCTCTGAGGAAATTAAGAATATAGAATGGGGTGCTGAAAACCGCAGACCTTAAAGAGCGTGTCTAAATGAATGAATGAATGACTGACTGACTGACTGACTGACTGACTGACTGACTGACTGACTGACTGACTGACTGACTGACTGACTGACTGACTGACTGACTGACTGACTGACTGACTGACTGACTGACTGATGAAGCAATATGATGATTGGCGAACGAGGGTTACCACAGCTCCACGTTGTGCGCCAATTTTAAGCAGAAATTATATGTGGCGAACAAATATCTAATTGTTGGCGAACAATGAGGTTTCTCTCAGGGTATGCGTGGATGGTGTGAGAAGGAGATTTTCACAACACTGGAATGCCCGTCTCCAAATTATTTATTCACTGCTTCTTCTTTTCAAATATCAAAATGGAAGTTGCCGACCTAGGGTTACCAATCTCGGTTTAGAGTTATTGGATGCAAATTGTTTATTACTCGATAAATTTTTATGACCCGACAAATATTCAAACACAGAACAGGTTGACCGCCCTAATAGGTTTCAAGCCTCGTCTCTTGTCTCAGCGGCTGCACGCCGAAGACCCTTATGATCGGCTTCACGCCGAAGACTGTTTATAATGGCTTCCTAGCCGCGAACTAGCCAAATCGGCTACACGCCGAAGAGTGCCCCCTAACCACAGCTGCGCGTGTGTATATCTCTAACCTTCACTCTCAAACTTCCTTTTCAAACAAAGTCCCTTTTTGTGGCTGTTATGGTCGCCATTGTAAATGATCCAAAGAATTCCCTATTCATACACGTCAAGTGACAATTCCTTTAGAAACCTTCTAACGACCCTGCTTCTTACATGGCTTTGTTATACACTTTCCCCAACTCAACTGGCCTTGCCCTGGTCTTGACAAACAACCAACATTCCTTTGATATCTATCATGACTCTTTGCTTCTGGCAAACCATAAGTTCGGTATCACTGACTAAATAAATACATATGTATATATAACTAAATAAAGAAATAAACAACAACGACGACAACGACAACAATAATAACCATTTCCTGTACAGTTGGTTGGTTGTAATGAATTTGAAATTCCGTTCTGTTTAAAAGATAAAAAACAACGATTTCCCATTTGAAAAGTTATAAGTATTTTAAAATTCAAAGAAATATTAAAAATGTCTCAGAAATGTTTAACTGAAGAAGTGTTTGACCTAAATTGTGTCCTTTAACAATATGAACATGCTTTGTATACCAAGATTTTGTCTGTTCTTTATCTGCTACTGGCTGACCCGGCGAACTTCATACCGCCCATAGAAGTTGTCTAAATTTCTCTATATAAATAAAACAAATTTGGGTTAGTTAGATATTTACTCTGCAATTGGAGGTGAAGTTTAAATACAACACAGTTGCAATTAAGTTAATCAATTTAAAGCTTTCTGATAAACAATACTTTGTTTTTTGTTTCGTAAATATACGAGGGCTATCCAGAAAGTAGATTACGTTTTCGTCTGTTTCCGCTAGGGGCGGGGCTAGCGCGGCCATCTTGGGGTCAGAGCGTTGCGCAGCTCAGTCGGCATCTAGCCGTGCTAGTGAGAGGTTCGTGCTGTGCTCCGTTCAGATACTGTGACGATTTGAAATGTCTGCGTTAATTGAAAATCCCGCGAGCTGCGAGGTGCGTGCAGTAATAAGGTTTCTGACTGCAAAAAACTGTAAACCGATAGAAATCTATCGGCAGCTTTGTGAAGTGTATGGGGACAACATTATCACTGAAGGTGGAGTGCGTCAGTGGGTCATCAGATTTAAAAATGGCCGAACCAATGTTCACGACGAAGATCGAAGTGGGAGACCCAGCATAGTGACTGCCGAACTTGTCGAAAAAGTCGATGCTAAAGTCCGTGAAAATCGAAGGTTCACAATAACGGAACTTTCTTTGAGTTTTCCACAAATTTCGCGAAGTTTGTTGCACGAAATCATCAGCGAAAAGCTTGGTTACCACAAGTTTTGTGCAAGATGGATTCCAAAAATCTTGACAGAGGACCACAAAAATCAGCGAATGGCTGCAGCGTTGAACTTTTTGGACGTTTACCATAAGCGCAGAGGAATGTTGAGCTCTAAGATCTTGTTGATTCACGACAACGCCCGGCCCCACACGACAAATGTCACTCGTGAAGTTCTTGAATCTTTTAAGTGGGAGTTGTTTCCTCATCCGCCGTACAGTCCCGACCTGGCACCGAGCGACTTCCACCTATTCCCAGCAATGAAGAAGTGGCTGGCTATGCAGCGTTTTGATGACGACGCACAGCTGCAAGAAGAGGTAACGAAGTGGTTGAAGGCGCAGGCGGCCGAATTTTTCGACGAAGGAATTTCCAAGCTCGTACATCGCTACGATAAATGCCTTAATTTGAATGGTGACTATGTCGAAAAGTAGTATTTGAGTGTGGTTTTCATCTGTATATAATAAAATTTGTTTCCTATACTTTGTTTACTTTTTATTCCAAAACGTAATCTAATTTCTGGATAGCCCTCGTATGTAAATATATAAAGATAATATTTCACCGACGCACGAACACGCGACGTACAATTGTCAGTAAGAGGAACAGGGAAACTCCAAATTAATTTTACAAACTTCCATCGACTGCCCTTGTGATTATGGTTATCGCAAAGGTCAAATGCATAGGAAATTGTAGACGCTTAAAATACAAAGGTATATCTGTTGGAATCATCGGAATACGTGGGATCAAGATATCCTCTCCTTTGTACTCTCCCTTGTTGATTGTTTTCTTGACGTTATTCATTAGCTTTTCCATAGTTAATCTCGTCCATTGCACAGTCGTGGTAGTTAATGTTATGCAGCATGATCGCAACTGATCCTACTTTCAATTTTAAATTGTGACAGTTCTAATGAATTTAAAACTATGCGGGATAATTCACTGTCATAACTGTGTCAACTGATTCATACGAAAACATTTACTCCGAAAGAAACAGACACTCTAGAACGCAATTCATATATACCAGCACGACTACACTGCGTCTCGCCACTCATCATTGCGGTCAGCACGTGAGGTACCTGGTCCCACATTTGCATGACATCTATGACCTAAGTCAGATCGTCTTCTCCTTGGCATAGTAAAAAATGTTTCTTCAAACTACACAAACCCACAAAGGAATTCAATTAATTTTGTGTCAATTCAATTTACATTTACGAATTCACAAACACAGAAAGTTATCCAAGAATTCACCAATATTTGACAATTGTCAAACTTATAGTGTTATAGTGCCTTCAGAAGTTAACTTCGTTTCAGTCTTGATAACAAACGACAAACGTTATTTAATAAAACATAGTAAGTGAAATAGCTTTGAGGACTTTGCCATTGAGAAGAATAACCCTGTTCTGTTTAATGCTTTTGTTTGTTGAAAATAAAAGAAGGTGTATGTGTTCCGTAAGAGTTTGTATAATTTTATAATATATAGTTTATAACCCGGTCCATTATCACTTCAAGTTTGTTTCCCCCCTGTTAAAGCTCCCTTGGACTTATAGAAGTATTTCAAAACCAAAATTAGGAAAATCCTTCAGTTGGTTGCGAGTTTATGTGAGACTAACAAACGTCAATTCACTTTTATATATACGGATTACCGGTTTTTAAGTCATTCATAGTGTAGAGGACTTTATAGGCTATTTTCAGAAGACATAAAATACATTTTTATTTATCGTGAAAATATCGTAAACGTATAGAAATTACATAACAATTGGCAGTCATTTTATGATAAAATCTAAATTTTGGAACGTTTTTCCATATGGAGAATGGTCTGATTATATGTATTTTCTTGGAAATATTCGGGTACGACGGATAATGTTGATCTTAAATAACACGTTTGGTATTTAACTGAAAAAATAGGAGTTATACTTCTCTATCTCTCTTTCTCTCTCTACACATACATACATAAATAAAATCTTTATCGTAGAATGCTATTTTTATTCAAGGAATCTCAAGGCAAGTATCAGTATTGAACTTTTGGATGTAATACAACACCGCTTTGTTTGTCTGTCATCAAAACGTGCACGTATAATGACAGGTCGTAACACATAATACAACAAAATACAGCTGTTGATACATGAACCAAATATTTTTTGGCCACACCCATCTGTGTGCTACATTCGCATATACCATCGCTAAGTTAATTGATGGAAATTAACCATTTCTTCACACTAGCCGCACAAAGTTTCTGATAGATAGAGACGACATTAAAAATTAAATGCCACGGCCGGGATTTGAACCACAGATCTCCTGGTTTCCGTCCAGTCGCTCTAACCCATTGAGCTACCATGGCCAACGTACCGTCCTGAGATTACATTCTCCATTTGACTCGTGTATTTCCCCGATAAACCACTAGGGGCTCTCGCATTCGAGATACACCGTTTGTGGCGACTTATTATGCAAGTACTTAAGTCCCAGGCGTCATCATTTAACTCTTTTTATTTTAGTTAATTGATCTAAATTAATAATTTCTTCACTCTAGCCGTATACAGGGAAGGGTTTTGATAGAGTCAACATAAAAAATTCAATGCCACAGCCGGGACTCAAGTACTTATGATAAGTAAGTTGCCACAAACGGTGTATCTCGAATGCAAGAGCCCCTAGTGGCCTACCGGGGAAATATATGAGTCAAATGGAGAATTTAATGCCATGGCGGCGAGTTGGCCATGGTAGCTCAATGGGTTAGAGCGACTGGATGGAAACCAGGAGATCCGTTGTTCAAATCCCGTCCGTGGCATTGAATTTTTCAGTTTGACTCCATCTATCAAAAACCTTAACCTATATACGGCTAGTGTTGAGAAATGATTAATTTCCATCAATTAACTAAAATAATAAGAGTTAAATAATGAAGCCTGGGACTTAAGTACTTACGATAGTATGTCGCCACAAACGGTGTATCTGGGATGAGAGAGCCCCTAGTGGTCTACCGAGGAAATACACGAATCAAATGGAGAATTTAATGTCATGACGGAAAGTTGACCATGGTAGCTCAATGGGTTAGAGCGACTGGACGGAAACCAGGAGATCCGTGATTCAAATCTCGGCCGTGGCATTGAATTTTTCATGTTGACTCTTATTAACCATCGATGAGAACTGAACACTGGATACTTAAGATAGCAGGCCATATTAATGGCTACTCTTCGAGAAATTTCATCTTCATTAATGTGCCTCCTGAGCAACAAGAGACTATAAAAGGACAATGAAAAATGTGAGTTACGACTTAGTTGCGAGCGAGCTCCTAGCGATGTGCAAGTCATATCCGCAAAACTTTAACGATCTTGGCGTAATAAACTTTTTTTACCAGGTAACCTGAACTTTAATTTCCCACAGTATTCCTGAGCAACAGTTTTCTTTCCCCAGTTCCTCTTGATGGTTTCGGCGATTTCAAACATTATGCTGCATTTCAAAGCTCATCTATCACACGAACAATTAAGAATTCTGTGACCTTGTGGGTTCGTAGAATTAAAAGGTCGAGTTGCAGAAATTAAAAGTCTCCTTTATTTTTCGTCGAAATACACTGTTCAATTCCCACGTAACAACATTACATCACATAATAACACAGTCTTCCAAGGTCGATGACAATAACAAACCGTGACAGCTGAGCTCTCGTTACAACAACTGACTCATCACTAGCCATGGCTTCTTTTTTATACACCCATTCGTGAATTCCAGACTGTTCTCGACAATCACTAGATGTTTCTCGAATCAACAAGGCCTCTAATGAGTAATCCGAATATTCTATCACCTTCCGGAAACGTCTGGTCCGTCAGGTCTTTTATCTCAGCTATCTTTGTTGCCGGCTATCTGTTTACACTAGCCGCGCTATCATCAACTGCTTACGCAAGCTCTTAATTACAGTGACACAATATCCGTCAGCTGTTTTCTATTTGTGCCGAAACTTTATTGCCTGTTGCCGCGACAATACTAAGAATAATAATTATGTGTCATAAGACGAAGAAATGTTTACACCAAAAGCGTTTTATTTTCGCCAAGAATGAATAAGTGAGTACCAATATACAGTTAGCCTTTTTCTTCACAAATACAGCACTTCAGGGTGTATTTAAAATGTTCTCTCTTCTTTTTTTATTTGTTCCATTTAACTCCAATGGTCATATCGGCGGTCGTTTTCCTTTGGAACATATCGAAGGTGCTAACTTATTTCCTTTGGGTTTTAACCATTGGATCAAGCACACATTCGCTCTCTCATTCATACTTACAGACTCTGGGGAAGATGAGGAAATATCTTGGTCGGAGAAGAAGCCCCACCCCAAGTCTCTGTAGCACACCCCTGTGCACCAGCTACCTGGTGGCAACCAGAAGTCCTCTCAGTTGACTTCATGAAAATGAGTGCATTCTAGAGCTCCCAGAGGAGAAAAGTCCCCACTCTGTGACAGTGAGTGAGTGAGTGAGTGGTGTTATAGGGCCCGTCGACAACGAGGTCATTTGGGCCCAAAGTTAACACTAAGAGCTAAAAGCCACACAAACTAAGCTAAATGGTAAAAGAGAATAAAAACACCCAACAATTAAAATTACATTCAAAGGTTAAAAAAAAGGCACGAAGCAGAGAGTAAAAAGCTAAATAACCAACCAATCACCGGACTAATAATTTAAAATCTCTAAAATTAACAAAGATAAAATCCAAATCAGACTTGTTTATTAAAACCGATTTCAGCAACAAACCACAGTGCCTTAACCACGGCTACTGGGTCGTCCCCTAAAACACCGAGCAAGTTTTTCCCCAAGCCCAAAGACTGGCGAACAGGAGAGTACTGCGGGCAATCGAGCAATACATGCCGCACAGTGAGGCGTACTGCACACGGATCACACACAGGGGCCGGTTCCCCTCTTAACAGATGGCCATGAGTCGCTCGTGTGTGCCCAATTCTCAGCCGGGTGAGTATCACCTCGGCCCGCCGGTTATCCCTGCAGGAAGTTGGCCAGGGTTGTACGCTCTCCTTTATCGCCCGGAGTTGTGTGCCTTCCTAAGCTGCCCAAGAGTGCTGCCAAGCAGATAGGAGTTGGCGACGGAAAAAACTTTGCACATCCTGGTATGGCACTGTAGTTGTTAAACTCCGGGGCAAACGGAGTTCCCGGAAATCCCCACATGGTATGGGGTCCAAGTAAAAGCAAAATGGTATCCGCGACTGAGCATTTGCGAAATCTGGGCCTGTATTTTTAAAACAAGGGTGTGAGCGACAGTGTGCTGTTGCAAGGCCTGAAGAGCACTTAGAGAGTCAGTACAGACGATAAAAGAGCCAGGAACTAACTTGCAAATAAAAAGGAGCAAATAGAAGATGGCATACAGCTCTGCGGAGAAAACCGAAGTGGAGTCCAGAAGGCGAAATTTATGAGCCTCACCGTTAATGAAGAACGCGCAACCCGTAGTGCTACCTAACTGAGAACCGTCTGTAAAGACCGGAACATAGTTAGGGTAACGGCCCAGTAGTTCGGCAAAAAGTTGTTGGAACACCGAATGTGGAGTAGCGAGTCTAGAGTTGCTCGAAAGAGCGAGATCGAACCGCGCACGCTCGAGCTGCCATGTAAGATAAGGGCTGATGGACGACCTCTCCACTCGAGGCATTCGGAGGCCATGCGAATGTAGGAGATCCGAAATCTTATTCCCATGGGGCGTGTCCGAGAACCAGGGCGTATATAACGGTGGACTAAATCTGGACACAGAACCGGTTTAAAACAAGGATGATTGGGATAACTTGCCAACTTCGAGACGTATGAGCAGAGTAACTGTGAGCGACGAATATAGAGTGGAGGTTCGCCTGAGTCTGCATACAGGCAGTCGACTCGACTTGTTCGGAAAGCTCTTGTGGCAAGGCGGTTACCAGTGTGATGCACGGTGTCTAAAAGGCGATATTCGATATTCTGTGACAGAATATCGAATACAAGTGCCCTCTGCCAGAGACAGGCGCACTACATTGTTGTCTGCTTTAATTATTCGCTTAAAATACATAAGTTAACACTCATTTGATTCTTAAAAAATGATTAACAATAAGTCAGCGTCAAATCTTCATTCACAAGAAGAATATACAGAGCAATTTATATAGAACTCACACATATCATTCGCTAATTCTTTCAAAAAGAATTGTGCTAGTGAAAACTTATTATACCTAAAATGTAGAGGAATTTTAGGAGATTATTTACCTCTATAGAAAATTTTGAAAATGTCCTCCATCCTGTATAAGGCACAACTCAACACGTCGTTCCATGTTACTAGCCAGATGCTGGAGGACTCTTATCAATAGCTTAAAGGTCCTGTGTGATGTGATTCAGATCATCCAATGTCTGCGGAAGTGTGGCGTAAACCCTGTCTTCTACGTAACCCCATAGAAAGAAGTCCGGTGATGTCAAATCTGGAAATCTCGGTGGCCACGGTTTCCTGATAATTATCAGGCCGTTAAAGAAACCTGCAATTAGTTCCACTGATTCATTTGATGTATAGCATGTAGTGCCATCTTGCTGAAAATATCATTGACTAAGCTCTACATCGTCCAGCTGCTCAACAAACTTCATGAAAATAAGTTGGTATCCTGCAGTGTTCACAGTCTGGTTAAAAGAAATTGGCCGACTTTAGCCGGGTTCATCGGTGCTCCATGAATGACGTAGATTTTCGATGACCCAATGGTGTGAGTTCTGTGAGTTCACATAACCGGATAAATGGAACCATGCTTCACCTGTGAACCATGTGATGGACAGTATGGCAGAATTTTGCACAATGAACATCTGAAACCAACGACAATAATTCTATATTTTATCCTTTTCTGGTTGCTATTGCAGATAAACAACCGTAACTCTAAATGGCTTTAGGGCTGCACTTTTCGTAGCTCGCTGTACCCTGTCTCCTGCGATAAACGTATTAATGTTTTGTTGGATGACTGCTCCAGTAGTGCTCTTACGTCAATAACATCCGTGGAAAGCCTAGATGAACGATGCTTGCCTTTTTCACTCACCAGAGATTCACTTGTTTACCAGTCCCAGTATTGTGTTTCTTTTTGGAGGATTGCGAACACCAATTTCTCTCTGGTACGTCCTTTGAGTAGCTATAATTGAATTCGTAATCCAGTATTGCTTCACAAGGTAGAGTCGTTGATTTAATGTTTACTGCATTTTCACGTTGATTAGAACAGAATGTCGAAAACAGCTGCCAAAAATAGCAATTAGAAATAAAACAAACATCTGCGCATCTAGTGACAAGTAATCAAAACCCCAGACATTTTTGCTAAAATTGAGACATTGAACGATTTTGAACGGAATAATTAAAGAAAGAAATGTGTGAGTTATATAAAAATCACTGTATATTACCGCTATCACGCTTTAAATGCAAATCATTTCTTCTTATCCTACGGCCAAATGTTTGCTTACAGCATCTCCAATTCACTATTTCTGCTTCCGACTGCAATGTTTTGGGGATTACCACCCATATTTTCAGTCACAAACTTGTTTGAAAACGAACGTTCATACTAAGTGCTACCATTTACATCCACATCTCGTATTGCTACGCTCAGTGTCTTCTAGGAAGCATTGGTGCTTATTCCTGGGATAAAATTAAGGTTGCTACTAGAATACCTTAAGTATTATATACCAGGTGAGTGAGCTGCTCCTTATTATCAAGTTTTATGTAATCCGCATTTTATACTCCAAGAGGAAAACCCTATTACTAGGTTCTACCCGCGTATTTAACAGGAATTTTAAACACTCGATAGAATTAGTACTAATATAGAAGTTATCACCATCGCTTGTAGTATATTCGTAATTAGGCAGCTGAAGTTTGCACGTCTGCAAATGTTTACTGGAACCAGTGAATACTGTGACTTTGTGGATTCGTGAAATTAAAAGTCCAATTGCACCACTCAAAAATGTTCTTTATTTCCACCGAATTACAATGTGAACACTTGCCGATTACACAGAATTATGTAATGCACACAATTACAATTCACCAGTTCGTCTGTCACAGGTCCACTGCACGCAGTTACGTACACTCCTCCAATGCACTTACACAGTCCGTTCCGTCACTGGGCGCTCCTCACGGCTGATCGACAAGAACTGAACTGACTCGCAGCAGACCAGCAGAAGAATCGAGTCGTCCGGGTTTACCTGGACGGAGTGTTTGCTGCCCAACACCTAGCCGCTTATTGCGGCTTTATCTGGGCAGTATAATAGTGTCGTCCTATGTCTCAGGCAGTTGTCTTCGGCAGTGGTATGTCTAACCTTATGCGCGCTGTTGCCTCGTGAGGGGTGTGTGCCCAGTACTGGCTGCGCTTTTCCGCCTGCCTGGGAGGCATCTGAGCGCAGTCCGCTTAACAAGCTAGAGGGAAAGAAACAATGTTTGGGGGTTTGAAGTCAGGAGAATGTGGCCCTGTTCAATTCTGGTTTCCCAAAACATCTTTGGGCAACCGGTAGCTTGGTCGGTGGCGAAGAACCCTGTGGTCGTAATGGCCAAGGGTGTTCACCAAGATATTGGGATGGGAGTCTAGCTTATTGTAGATGGTACGGGATCTCTCCCGCACCTCGTCCACGGGAGTCCGGAGTAGGTGTGAAGGATGTGGGACGGGAATCTCCGCCCGGTATCGTAGATCATGCGCAGTGCCCTGTTCTGCCCAGTGCATTGTAGTCTGCGAATAGTGGTAAGAGCCACTGATCCCCAGACTTCACAGCCGTACAGAATCAGGGGCGGTATAATCGCCCGATACAGGCGTAGTTTGCGGTGCGTTGGCATGGTGGATTTAAGTACAGAGTACAACTGCCTTAGTGCTGCATGCCCTTGTCCGGCTTTGACCCGGACGTGAGGTGCGTAGATGAGACCGCGATCGAGGTGGACGCCAACGTATTTGGCATTGGGAACCCAGGGGATTTGCCTCTGCCTCAACCTCAGCGACCAATCCGGTCGCCTAGCTCGGACCTTAGCCATGAAAAGAGCGGAGCTCTTCTCTAAAGCAGCCCCCTTTTTATAGGAATATCGCTGTTTCTCGAAGTCTCGCGTTTCAGTGAATCACTGCGAAGGTTCCAGAAGGCAGGGGGAGGGGAAAGAGACGGCCAGTGATGTTTTCCAACCGTCTCTTCTTTAGCGCTATAAGACAAATGGGTAGGCGTATCCGAATGCCTCCCGTCTGGCCGCACTGCCGGCCGGTTCTATAGGGAGTTCCGACGTTAAGGTTACAATACTATATCTTAGACGGAATGTTTAGCTTGCACGTTACTGAATAGCTCAGAACAAGCGCAAAACTGCGATACCATCTGTGTACTGCGAAGGTGGTTCGAATCCCTTGCACAAGAATACTACTTTTTACCGCGTAATATAGTTAACAAGTATTATTCCGAAATTTATTATAATTTTTATTTTTAATTGTTTTACTTATAACTTATAGTATTGGTAATTGCAACTATAGACAGGTGGAACTGAAATAAGGTTCATTTATACAAATTTGAACACAGAAAACAAGAAATTACAGTATTAGAGTTTAACGTGGAAGTTAAACACAACTTTGTATACATAGAATTATTGTGTTATTAAAAATGTCGTTTCAACTTGCTATGTTATGGCGCTGGAAATACCCTTTTTCTATTCCTGGAACACGACTACTCCAACAAAGCAAATGCTTGAATTGATGACCTTCCTGGGTAATGCACGCCTTCAGCGACTTTATAATTAAATTATTGTGAATTTGCTTTCCAAGTTTTGGTGACAATAAAAAAAAAAAAAATTACAGTGCTGAAACTTAAACCTGTGTCATTGGGGGTTAGGTCGTTGGAGACGTCATAATCGTATTCAGCTATTTTGGGACTTTACTGAAAGCACGTTCTGGGTTCAGTAGTACGACTTGTATGCCTGGCGCTATAACGTTGCCACCTCGTGAGTTCTCGTGCTTGATTTAGCCTTTTAATGCCCGATTTCACCAACAAATGTTAAGACTTAATACGAGTTCAGCAATAGTTAAAACAAAAACTGCATTTCACCAACAAATGTTAGCGTAACACTCGTGTTAAATCCCATGTTAAACTAACAAGCCGAATTTCTAATGTTAAGTCCTTAACAATTGTAAATAGTCAAGATGGCGAGCATGAACTCAGCTATTGATTTCGATCTGCTATATTTAAGACCGTCTAAATGGCATTCATAATAGAGTACGGCCTATGAGGAGAAATGATTTTGAGGAACTATCCGAAGAAAATTGTTTTACTGTCGAAACATGTTGCTATGAAAGTTACTGCGGAAGTACAAGAGAGGTTAGAACATACATTGAAAGGAATATGACTATCTCGCCTTAGCTTCAAGTATTAGTAACCTTGAGAATTTATCATTCACTGAATTATGTGGATAATACATTGTTCACCTCTCGTCTTGAAACGTTTAAGGCACTTGTTCTTCGCACCTCGTTTTAAATTTGCGTAATAGTGACAAGTTGTTTGGTGCTTGTAGTAGTGACACATGCATTTGAATTAAATTCGTTTCCAATATTTTCCCCGCGACATCTTTCTTTTTTACATTCGCTGCATTCGTCCTCTTATTTTCCACGATATCCTTACACTTCGTCACCATTTCAATTAAAAATTCTTTCTCCGTCGATGAGAAATTTGTCTCACGGCTTTATTTATGATTTTGCTCATCCACCATTTATGCAGACGAAAATGAAGACAAAAGCGCATCGGAGTACGTTCAGAAAATCATCCATAGCCTTCTATAGCTGTGATATTTACAAGTTTCTTGGCGTTAACACAGGTTTGTTAACATTTTAAGAAAACAGGTTGGTGAAATGCAAGAAATTTAAGATTAGTTTTAGCGCTGTGACAATTGTTACGTTACATTTGCTAACGTGGATTTTAACATCTGTTGGTGAAATCGGGCATAAGACAGTTTTAATCATATTTTGGGTGTTTTAATACTATTACTTAAATGGCAAAAGCTCTTAGTCTCGTTAACTGAGATGCACGAGACTTAGTTTACGCATAAATGTCAATAAACAGTTAATTAATAATATGTCCGTTTTTACTATACGGGTCCATGACGGATGAGGCGTGTCTCTAATTTTTTCCCAATTTCTGGCAGCCAACACCTGCTCCAAGTAGAGGAATCCGGCATTTTCTTTTTCATTGACGTTGTTACTGTACTTATATGATAGGTCCATTTTTTCCGAGGCGTTTATTGAATTATTTTGCCATGTATACTCTAACAAAGAGTTTGTAAAATCGGCTGAAAATCGGAGTTCACTCTCAGTAAAGGAGTTGTATGTTTTTGAAGTGTACTTTTGCGAGCAGTAGGTTTTTCCCTTAAGCTGCAATTCCTCTGAATTTAGTCTAAGAACGTCAAGCAATACAGTTTAGTAAGCGCAACACTGGACAAAGGCACATGTGCTGTTTGATGGGTGGCCTACCTTTCAAAAAACAAGGCCCGTCTGATATATAGTATATATCAGTATAGTATAGAGGTATTTTCTACTGACCAGAAATCACATGTAGTGATGTATGCTGCGTTTGTTATATTCTCCAACGCCACTGACTCAAATTTTCACACCGTACAAGGTAAGCCGCCATTTTCTGACATTTAATTAACATTGAGAGATCGATCTATAAACTGTACAGAACTTCCTAGTGCGCTAACAGCTGCACGCATTATAACAACGCATCTTCTTTTAGCTTGCAAACCTGAAGTACTTCTTCTCAATGTTTTGAAACGTGCGAAACATCCGTTGTTCCAAGCAACCGTTTTTATTCGCTAAAGGGTCGAATAGTGAGGGGAAGAGATAGAGAGGAAGAGAAGGATGAGAGAGGCAATTTCCGCCTACTCTACTACACGTAATACATAATCCCCCCTTCTACCTTCCATTTTCTTGTCAGAATCTTATCAAGTAAAGCAACACCGTTGAAGGAAAATACAAAATACAGCTAACAGTGGCGGACGAACTACCAAACAGGATAAATTTCTTGCTTAGACAGTAAATAGTTCAGAAGAGATTACGTTTAGGTTTAGTACTACTTGTCTATAATAAGCAGCTAGAGGAACTGACGTTCTCCATCATACAATTTAGCACAAATGAAAATGCACTGATGTTTTATTTTTAATATTTGCTCAAGTCTGAATTTATTTTTATGTACCTATCTATAGGTACTTCATTTAATAGGATAAACATTCCCAGAAATTGAGTTATTGGGTATATCTCTGTGGGCAAATAGGGAATATAGGAATATAACAACCTTTAAGCAGAAGTCAGTTCCTTAAAAGCAGGTCGCTGTGCAAAAGTTTCGAAATTTCACATTCTTTGTATGACAGGATATAAAATATAACGCCCTACAAACTAAGAAAGCATAAAAATGCTAGAAAATTAAAACTAATAACAAGGAATATTTCGAAAATGGCTAACCCCAAAAATAAAAATTCATAAGATATAAAGAGTCTTCTGGTGAACTTAGCTCAAAAACCACTGAACGCAACAATTTGGAACTTTTACATTTATTTTACAACACTTTCACAAGTCATTAGGATAATAGACATTTTTAGAGTTTTAATTAAGGATATGTGATTTTTAAAATAAATGTCTTGAAAGGGTAGAGCCAGAATGAAAAATTCAATGCCATAGCCGGGATTTGAACCGCGGATCTTCTGGTTTCCGTCCAGCCGCTCTAACCATTGAGCTACTATGGCCAACATGCCGACATGACATTAAATTCTCCAATTGACTCGTGTTTCTCCCGGTAAACCCCTAGGAGTTCTCATAAACACATGAGACAACTATCTTAATTGCGACTTGCTATGCTGTGTCTTGAATTTACTTCTAAAAATTTACAGGATTTACTTTTATAAAAATGCAAATTTTCATATATCTTCCTACAAGTGCCTTTAAAAACAGTTTAAGTATTAATTTTGTGAGAGAAAAACTGTAGACTTGTAGCTACAGTACATTTGTAGATGAAGGGACCCAACGTTTAAACAGCATTAAACTGCATATCAAAGTTTCTCCAGATACACATTTTGCATATTTTCTATCATCAGCATCCTTCCTCTTTCATTTTCCACTGCTCATGTTCTTCCTAGACTCCATGGTCAATTGCTCTAAGGTATGAGTCATTATTTTATTAAATTTGGCGGGGAGGGGTTGGTAAATTGAGAACACCAGCCAATGTCTTACCTGCTTCAATTCCCTTGCCAATGCTTCTCAAGCCATAAGCAAATCTTACATTTATTTCTGCACCACTTTCAATAGTTCTGGTTGTTCCAAATGCATATTCTTTATTACACTTTTGGCAACTGAGAGATAGTGTAGCTAATAAATATGTGCCTGCCTCGGTAGCGTAGATGGTAGCATGTCTGCCTCACGTTCAAGAGGTCCCGAGTTCGAATCTCGGTCAGGGTGAGTTACCTGGATAAGATTTTTTCCGGGGTTTTCCCTTATCCTTCAAGACAAATGTCGGGGTAACTCTAAGGCCCTTGGACCCTGGACTCATTTGAGACAACGTTGAAGGACGTAAAGTAAACAAAAATAAATAATAATAATAATAATAATAATAATAATAATAATAATAATAATAATAATAATAATAATAATAATAATAATAATAATAATAATAATAATAATAATAATAATAATAATAATAATAAACATGTCGTTTTCGGTGTCCTCTGATATGACAACAATTTTCATTTTCACAGAAATTTACACTGTACAAAGTTTCTATATTTACTGACTGAAAACTTGTTGATATAATATCATCATTTACATTAATTATTTATGATTAAATTGTCATCACTGCCATTACACAATGAACAAACCAAATTTTTCCTGGAAGAACTAATTTTCACTTCACATTCGTTGCCAATGTTTGAGGTTAGATTTGACGAAGTCAATATATGGTCATGTATTATTACAATTTTTCCATTTTAAGGGTTGTAACCATTTTATTATGTAGTCGGGACTACTTAAACTGTTTATACTGGTTACCATGCGAATTTCTCACACCAAAATAGTTGCTTCTTCCCATCTTGACAACAGCACTAGTAATTTAAAACAGACTAAACAAAGCATGGAAGAATTAACATCAGATGTACAGATTAATATTAATAGAAAAAACAAGGAATCCTTTCCTAATAATGGTGTTCTCTGGAATATAGCTTCAGTAAGATTACAATCAAGGAGTGAACATACTTACAAATGGCTAATAGGGGGCGTGGCACACTTTTAAAACTATGGGACAGAAACATAAATATCGTTATTCACTTCTACAAACACCAGGGAGGATTATTTTGGCAATAACGCACCCCAGAATGCCGTTCTGACTGCCCTTAAGAAGATCTGTGTAATCACATATTGTAATTCTCTTAAGGTTTACCCGTTATACAAAACTCATTCAAAATGAGAATAACTTTAGCGACCATTCCCATAACATTCAGGATAAACATTTGAGTTGTCATGAAATATTTTAAATATAACAGTAATGTAAATAAATATTTACTGGAATTGGTATAAAATAAACATCTTTAAAAACATTTCCATGTAAAAGTAATTTAGGATGCCGGTATTCTTTCTGAAACGTTTCCATTCTTAGAACGCGTTGAAGAAAAGACACGCACACCGACCTTTTTCTAAAAAAAACCTTTTCTTGTTTATTCAGGAAGCTTCATAGTAAAAGAAGGAAATTGAGATACGAATTAATTTTTTGCGATTCCAAGAGCTCTCTAAACATGTCTTTCTAGTGAAATATGATAGCTGGATGGAATTTAATGCGTGTAGTTGATAAATTGGTACTTAATTCGCGTAAGTTCATCAAAGATGTGAGAAAAAGATTTTCAGAAAGCTCTTCTTAAGTGCAGCTATCCTCCAAATTTACAGCTATTTTGTTTTCGAAAAAAAAAACGCTAATATTTTCTATGGATATGGGATATTTTGAAAAAATTTCCATGACATTATATATAGGTGGCCCGAAAAGTTTCCGACCAAATAAAGATACAAGACATCTTTTCAGATATTTTCCTTTTATTCTCAACATAGTCTCCTTATAATTCAACACCCTTCTCCCAGCAAAATTCCCATCTCTCTAACCCGTCCAAACAGTACTCGGCGTTTTTCTCTGCAAAATAATTGTTGACGAAGGTGATTGCCTCTTCATTTGACGAAAATCTCTGTCTCCGAGTGCAATCTTCAGATAAGGGAACAAAAAGAAGTCGCTTGGTACTAGATCTGGTGAGTAAGGCAGCAGGTCAAGCAGTTCAAGCCGTAATTCGAGGATTTTCACCATTGCAACCGCTGAGGTGTGAGACAGCGCTTTGTCTTGGTGAAACAGGATTGTGTTTTTCTGCAAATGTGGCCGTTCTTCCGCAAGTTCTGCCGTCAGCTTGTCAAGTAATGTAGCGTAGTATGTTCCTGTAATGGTTTTTCCTTATTGAAGATATTCGATTAAAATAACTCAATGACTATCCCAGTAAACAGTCACCATTACTTTCCCAGCCGAAACAAAATACAGTTTTTGCTTTGCAGTCCACTGTTTGGACTATTTTTTTCGGGCGTATAACGGTGTATCCAAGTTTCATCTACAGTAATTAATCGGTACCAAAACTCTGATTTAATGCACATAAACTGCCCCAACAGAGCGTTGGAAATGTTCATTCGAACACGTTTTTGGTCTAACGTTTGCAAACGCGGCACCCAACGCGCGGACAGCTTTCTGATGTCTAAATGTTCATTTAATATCTGACAAACACGTTCTTCTGACATGGTTATAGCCTCTGCTATCTCTCTCACTTAAATGCGGCGGTAGTCTAGCATCATTTGGTGAACTTTGGCGATATTTACGTCGATAGTTGTAGTTTTTGGGCCTCCCGAACGTTCATCGTCTCACAAACTCTTACAGCTACTTTTAAATTCAGCTGCCCAAAATTTCACTCTGGTAAATGATGGTAAAGAGTCACCATATACAGAATCCAACTCATCTTTGATTTGTGTAGGCGTATTGCCTTTCAAAAAAAATATTTAATGACAGCTCGATACTCGATTTTGTCAATTTTCATAAAAACATTCACATCAACTCACGCAAACAACTGTTACATAACTGAGCGTCCAAAATGGCTGAATTTTTATGTTGAGTTCGGAAAAATTTCATACCACCTTCGTGGTATGTGCTTTTTAGGTTATAATTTCTAGATATTTTTTCTTCTTTGGTTTCATTTTTAAAAAATTCCGTTATTCTCGGGAGGTTAGTCTCTATTCATATTTTTTGATCGTAATGAAAGCATGCAATTTTAAAGGTCATGAAGCATAAATCCGCTTTTAAATATCTGACAAGTTGCATCCAAGTTATACATACAACAAAATGTGTATAGTGTAATGAAGGTTTATCTCAGAGGTATGATAGGCCTTTGTAGGAACAGTATTTAGAAGTGTGGTTAAAGATAATCATGAGATACTTTTCATTTAGTGTGCTGTGAACCTATGTCACGAATAATACAAATTGACAACGCACACTTTTCTGCGACGTAGCCTCGAAACGTAGGCAAAATGAAAATTGAAAAGAAAAAATTAACAAACTTCACTATAGATCTGTAAAATATTGTGCAATCAATACAACCAGTAGTGAAAGTAATCCTGGGAGAAAAACGTAATACTTGCTGAAACCACTTGAAACAATTATTATGAGGTGGTTATGAAAACTTATATATTTCTTGTGTTCCCCGTAGGGGGCGGGGCGGATCCGTCCACTTCAGCTGCCGTGGTGCGGGCTCTGCGAACCCCCAGCGCTCGCGTTACCTCTGCCGTTCCTAGAGGAACCTCGGACCAAGCGTTCCAGTCCCTCCAGTGTGGGAGCAGTTCGGATTGGGTAGGCTTCGAGGGGTAGTGGCTCCCGATGCCCGTAGGAGATTAGGTTTTCGCGGATCATTTGGAAAACCTATTCGAGCCGAGGGAGGACCCCCAGGACGAAGGCTTCACTAACCTCGTGGAGGCTGCTGTAGAAGACCTCTATGAGGAGCCACAGCGGCGCCATGAGGCGATCCATATCCCAGTAGTCACCCCAAGAGCGGTGACTGCTGAAATCCGTAAATTGAAACCCAATAAATCCCCTGGACATTATGGCGTAAGCGCTCTCCAGCTCTAGCACCGTCCCAAGATGGCCGTCACCATTTTGACGCGGATCTTCAATGCGTGCCCCCACCTCCGCCCTTTTCCGGTTTGCTGGAAAGAGGCGAGAGTGGTGTGCCTCCTGAAGCCCGGCAAAGATCCGGTATTTCCGTCTAGCTACCGATCCATAGGTCTTTTGCCAACCGTCTCCAAACTATTTGAGCGGTTGCTCCTATCCCGCCTGACTCTTCTTTTAGAGGAAAGGCAGCTCCTACCCGATCACCAGTTTGGTTTTCGTCATGGACACTCCACTACCCTGCAGCTACTGCGCCTGGTCAAGAGGACGGCCCTGGGATTCCAGGAAAACCTCAAGACAGTCGCGGCGCTGCTAGACGTAGAGAAAGCCTTTGCCACAACATTGTACCAAGGCCTTCTGTACAAATTCAGGGAGGCCAACGTACTTCCTCCCTATCTCGCCCTGATTAGCTGTATTCTCAGAGACCGCACGTTCAGGTTGAGAGTGGAAGGACGGCTGTCATCCATCAGACCCATAGCCGCGGGAGTCCCGGAAGGCAGTGTTCTGTCTGCGTTACTCTTTGCGGTCTATATGTCTGATTTCTCCCTAGAACCACAGATTGTAAATGCCAATGTGCCGACGACGTCCTCATAATGGCACGTAACAAGAACCTAAGATATTGTCATCCTCCGCTGCAACACCTGTTCCGAGCCATTGGCCGTTGGAGTGAGAAGTGGAGGATGGTCATTAGCCCCGAGAAGAGTTCCGCATAGAATCTATAAATTTCTCAACGAATTAAGTAGCATCTAAAATTATCTACTTTAGAGAAACGTTTCCTTCTGTTTCCACACTTGATCAGCTTCTTTGGTATTCCTTTCGTCACAATATTTCTTACTGTATTTCTGTGAATACCCAGAATATATCAGGTTTATTGTATGACCCCTTACAAAGATTATTTGTCAGCACATATTTATGTGTTCAAAACAAGCGTTTGAATTTGCTGAGAAGCAGTTCCCATTATATCTTTGTTTTTGAGACTTTTGCAGTAATATAACTCGGCCCAGCAACACTTTCCAATTTATTCACACTATTGTCATCACTTTGATTATTTTCACTTGACTAAAAGGTAACTACTACTTCATTTGCATTTACTACTGCATTTCTCTTCCACGGTCTCCACATCATGACTCACAACAAATTTCTGCACGTAATGAAACAGATCAACTGGAAGTTGGAACTTTGGCAACTGAGACTCCACGTGGAGTAGACATGCGACTGTCACTTCGAGAAAATCAGGGTTGCTATTGGTCCTCAACGACAGTGTTCCATTTCTGAAGTGTGGAGTTAGATTTATGACGGTCATTAGTGGGAGGTAGGGTAGTTTCCTTTGAGGGGCCAACTGCACTCGCGTTCACTAGAGAGACTTTAGATCACCAGGCGGCCCCACCGAGGTTATTCCGTAGTCTTACCTGCGGGGTTGACGCGCAACACTGGCGTATCCACTATCACCCTATGGAGTAACAGGGTGGGCATGACCGAAATTTATTTTCCTTTAAACGAAACGACTGTGGTAGACTAATAAAAGGAAAATACAATCTGGTGTTAAATATCAGGAACCAGGTGATAGATTCAGAAGTCAGGACGGCTATATTTATTTATTGTATTAACATGAAAGTACTGTACCGTAATATAAATATTAAATGTTTTTCCCAGAGTGAAAGAGTACCAAATGTTTGTTAATAACACAATACTAATTTCCAACGAATACATTTTCACCAAAATGTAAACTTCAAATTGTTATCAATGTTTATATAACATTCTGTAAAGACATAAACTCTAATTGCTGTTGGTATTGGAAAACATTTTGTTGAATCTGTTCTTGTTCCTGGGAGCATGGATGGCTTTCTACTCAGGGTTTTATTTATTTTTTGTGTGTAAAGAGCAAACTCATTAATAACAGAATATTTATTTCAAAGGTATGGTCCCCTTTCGTCTTTATTTACTTTTGCTTTGCTCCTCCGCGTTGAGTGTAACTTTCTGTCGTAATTCTGCACGCAGAATAAATATTGGAATAAAAGCTTGTCCCATCTTATCCTTGTCATTTACCTTGGACATGTTTTATGTAGTTCCTTTGGTCAAGAAAGCTACTCTGATTCTGAATTTACCTGACATACTGCTTCTCATATGTATTAACTGTAAGCTGAATTACACAAAATAAATATCTATTCTCTAACAAATTGACACTGGCATTATGATGTAACTATACTTCCCTCTTAAGACCAAAAAGGCAGTAAGAGAGGATACCTGACGAGACATCATCTGGGAAAGAGTTACTTAAGATTAATGACAGACGTTCCCTGGTTTACGCAATGCCCCAGTTATCATCACTATTATGTGTTCCAAATCGGATGATGATTCTGCTTGAACACTAATAGGTGAATAACCAATAGGAGTCCTGCGGTGTAGTCTTATGACATTCCCGCTAAGTGGTGTGTGACGAGTGCCAAGCTAATCACTCTCCAATAAATACTGTGACTTTGTGGGTTCATAGAATTAAAAGTCCGAGCTGCAGATATTCCAAATGTCGTTTATAACCGTAGAAATACACTGTTCAATTCTCACGTAACAACATTACGTCACATAGACAGTCTTCCAAGGTCTATGACAGTAACAAACAGCGTTGTGATCAGCTCTCTTTACCACAACACTCTGATACTGAACTTAAGGGGTGCAAAGTACAAAGAATCGTAATGGATTTCAAAGGAGTCTTGTATGTTTGTTACGACACGAACAGCTGCAGTTGGTTGAGTCGTGTAACAAAAGAAACGGGAAAAACAGAATTCTAAGGGATAGCACTTGACTTTGTTTGAAGAGGGCATTCCTCGGACCCTTAATAATGCCATGACAAAATAGTCACAAAGGGAATCTTTGTGTGTATAAAGAGCTTCGAGAAAGTGAAAGTTACACACTCTCACACGCAGCTGTGAGGACAGTCAGTCCGAGGCGTGAGGCCGATTAGGGCAGTCAACTTCTTCTGTCTTGGTCGAGGGCAGACCAGAAGTGACGAGAGAACATATTTGTCGCTTCATATGTACGTGAAGAACGAATTAAGTTTCGTCGAGTAATAAACATTTCACATATAGTAACTCTAAAGAGTGATATATTGGTAACCCTTGGTCGGCAACTTCAAGTTTGATGTTCTGATAAAAGAAGCAGTCAATAAACCAGTTTGAAACGGGCATTCCAGTGTCATTAAAACTATCCTTCTCATACATATCCACGCATACCTTGAGAGAAACCTCATTGCTTTACCCTGAGCTTAACATTATTGTGTCAAACTGTAGCGGAAAGTGGAATCATGCGCCACCCATTCAATATTGCTTCAAACTGTAGTGCCAACGTGGAGCTATTTGCTCACCAACTATATCTGCATCAACTCTACAGCTGTTTACTGCTTGCGACTCACTCTTGTTTTACAACTGTCCGCTGGGTGTCACAATCTCATCTTTCAATATATCTCATTCATAAATCTGAGAGATTTCTGGGACAAACCAGAAGCCGACTCTTCCGTGCATTCACTAGATGTTTCTGGAATACCAAGAAATCGAATGACGAAATCCGAACCTTCCAGAAGCGTAACTTAATCTGCGCCGGCAAGTCCTTTACCTCCGCTATCTTTATTTGCCGGTTCTTTGTGTACACAAGCCGCGCTATCGTAGATAACGGGTTCGCGACAATACTATTCACGCCAAGACAAAAATTCGATTTTTCAAAAACTGATCCATGAAGAAAAGAGTAATGTATGTAACAGAACCGGAAATATCCCCATTTTTTCATATGAAATAGTTTTCCTAATAAAGCACTACTATGTTGTAACAATGCATAGCGTTGTAAGCATTGTAACGGATATCATTGTTGGTTGGCATATATGCGTGTACGTATATCTGTAATTATTCAGAACTTAAAGGTAAACGTTTGATAAAATGTGATAAGATAATTACTTTTAATAAGCCAAGCTGTCTGTTAAATTCGAGCGAGAGCAAACAATACACTTCCTGCTGGCTTGTAGAGTGGTGCATCGGCAAAACGTGGCTTGTCACACGATATGTTTGTTTATGAATCGTACGTAATCTCTATTTGCTCTAGGGATTTCAAAGCAGTTTCCGTTGTTCTTTCGCTTAAAAACCAGGGAAAGTGTATGAGCTGTACCAAGCACAACAAAACGTACGTGGCTGACAGACATCTCAAAATGGCGCACGTTACTTCTTGACACAGAGCGTCTACCGCGCTTGTGTGGAACTGTGGTCGCAGTGCTGCAGCGGCGATAAATTGAAAGAGAAGTTACTTTCTGGACGCGCCTTGTATATATACATATATACATATACATAAAACGCACCGAATGGATATATAGAAGTACCGGCTTCTGTGTGACACACACAAATAGTTTTTACCGCCAATAGAGCCACATAAAAAGGGCCCCAGAATAGTGGCTTATTCAGTGACAGGAACAACGCCGCGTGCCTCACAGTATCGAAGTTCGCAAGTAGGTGACACACCGTGTCGCGTGCTGTAGCTGTTTGTAAACATACAGACATACTACACGGTAGCTTGCAACTATTAAGAATTTCTTTGGCTTATGAATCCACAATGAGGTAGCTATTCATTAGTCATTTGTTTATGGGTGTTTAAAGTGTTCCAACATTCCGTTATAACAGTCGATATATATGCTGGTGGACATATGCAACTTAAACGTTTTAGAGGGAACTTAATGTTAGAGAGGTTGAGGGTGGAAGTATTCAATGACAAAAAGAACAGAATGAACAACAGATCATGTTTAATAATACTAAACAAAGCATTTGCAATTTAAAAGGGAGTGTTGATTTTACAGTAACTGGTTGAAAGCACTGTACATTAAGATCATAGCAAAATGAGCAACCTTGGAACTGTCCGAGTCATTATCGACCTAACATTTTTGTATGGATTAAAATACATGAAAAAAAAGGATCGGTGGCTCATGAAATATTCTTGATACTAGGGGGGTCATGTCATGCAAAAACACTTACCTAGAATATCATGATCATACTGGGAGTTCTTTAATCGAGAAAAAAATTTCATTCCATGAACCACATACGTCGATAGTACTCATGAAGCTCCGTGAAGCTGAACTAGGTGATCTCATATTGTCTTTAAAGCCCAAATTAGAATCCTGCCTATTCCAGCATGAAGACAGTAAATTAAAACTTAATTGTTTGCCCCACTAATCTACTCCAGGGTTCTGGGAAACATCAGTGCATACTACAGCTCACAGTGAAAGTTTTGGTCAGACACTTTATTCTTGAAAAATCAATCCACAGACCGAAAAAACATATGCTTTATTTTTTACTAGTTTTCGTTTCATAAATACGAGGGCTGTTCCATAAGGAAAGATCATGATTTTTACGGACATTATTTTTCGCACTTAAATTCAAACTTATTATATTCTGTTAGCTTAATGCGAAACAAACAGGCCGTAGTATTTTCATTATTGGTAACCCTGGTTCCTGTCTGTGAGAACCAGGCAAGTTAAGACATGTTCAGTATCGCCTACGGCTGAAATGGAGGTAACACGCAAGGAACAATATGCAAATTTGAAATTCTGCTTTCGTCTCAACAAATCTTAAGTTGAGGTCTATACAATATTAAAGGAGGTCTATGGAGAGTCTCTTTTTACCTACAGCACAGCTCGAAGTTGGTTTAAAGTATTCAAATATAGGAGACAATCAATTTCAAAGGATGGTGGACCCGGTGCTCAAGTTACTGCTCTTACGGAAGAAAACATCAACACTGCTGCTGCCATTTTAAGAGAGGATCGACGAATTACCTTAAGATCACTTTCTGAAATACTGAACATTTCATTGGATACCACCCACACGTTGGTGAGAGAAACATTACACATGAGACGTGTTTGTTGCGCGATGGGTTCCAAGGCTGTTGATTCCCGAACAAACCGACGTTCGCATGCAGGTCTGCATGCAGTTAAATTTGGCGTTAAAGGAAGATCCGGAGTTTCTTTCAAACGTAATCACTGCTGATAAAAATTGGCTACAGCATTTTGATCCTGACAGCAAACAACAAAGCTCAGTGTGAAAATCTCCTTCATCACCATCCCCTAAAAAGGCAAAAGTGGTTGCTTTTGCTAGGAAAGTTGTGGTCATCCCATTCTTTGATATTCATGGAATAGTTCATCAGTATGTTGTTCCTGTACACACATCAGTAACTGGACAATACTACAAGTCCATATCTGACGTAGAACACCTTATTTCCGTGCATCAGGCTGGATGCTGCACCACGAAAATGCGCGGCCGCATATTGCCAATGTTGTTGCTGAATATCTTGCAGAAATCAACGTGAAGTGCATCCCTCACCCTCCCTATCGTCCGGATTTAGCCCCATGTGGCTTTTTCTCTGTTCCCTAACTTGAAGAAACTTCTTCGTGGGATGCATTATCCATAATCAAAAACAGTGGTGAAGGCTGCGGAGGCGATTTTGAAGGATCTCTCAAAAATGGTTTCTATAAAGTCTTTGAAGAATGACAGAAATGCTGGGACAACTACATCGCATTCAGTGGAGACTATTTTGAGAAGGTTCATCAAAATTATGAGGATCAGTAAAGGTATGTTGCCAAAAAAAAAAAAAAAATGTGATCACGACGTTTACATTGCATTTTCGTGGTGTGACAGCTATTGAAATTCATCGTCAGTTGAGTGAGGCATGTGGTGATAATACCATGGATGTGTCTAATGTGTGTTCCTGTGTGTGACATTTCAATGAAGGCAGAACATCGTGTGACAACAAACCAAGCCATGGCCTCGCACCAGCCGGTTTAACAACATGATCCAGAGAGTGGAGAACGTTGTTCTGCGATCCTCCAAAATAACGTTCTCCACTCGCTGGATCATGTCGTCAGACCGGCTGGTGCGAGGCCATGACTGTCTTGGTTTGTTGTCACACTATGTTCTTGCAATGAAAACGTCACCATTTTAGGTATCAAAAACATTCCTATCTCTGGTCGCTGCCACTATAGTTCTATGCGCTGTACAGTGCTGCCATCTCTGTCACGCATTCAAAAAGGGTCCACGAGTATTTAAAAAAGAGACCAGAAGTTTTATTCAGAAATTAGAATGAGTAGAGCCAGACTGAAAAATTCAATGCCATAGTCGGGATTTGAATCACTGTTCTCCCCCTTTCCGTGCGGTTGCTCTAAACCACTGAGCTACTATGGCCAGCATGCCGACATGACATTAAATTCTCCAACTGACTTGTATGTTTCCAGGTAGACCATAGGAGTTCTCATATACAATGAGACACGTACTTTTTGTGGCGACTTACTATGATTTAAGTACTTAGGTTCCAGGCTTTATAGTTAAACCACTATATTATTCAGGTCAACTGATGGAAATAGTCATTTCTTCCACACTAGCCGGGTGTAGGCTAAGGTTTGAATGAATAGAGCTAGAGTGAAAAATTTAATGCTGTAGCCGGGATTTGAGCCACAGATCTCACGCTCTCCGTGCAATTGCTCTAAACCACAGAGCTACTAATGTAATGTGTAGTGTTTAACGCCCGCTTTTACTGCATACGGCACCGCAGGCGGTGACACTGATGATGCATGAGATGAAGATGGAGCACCGGTGGAATGAGATGGCGGGGGAAACCGGAGGTCCCGGAGAAAACCCGCCCCAACGCCGTGTTGTCCACCACAAATCTCACTTTGCGGTCGCCTGGGATCGAACCCGGTCCGCCTTGGTGAGAGCCAAGCGGTCTAACCACTGAGCCACGGCGTGGCCACAGAGCTACTATGGCTAACATGCCGACATGACATTAAGTTCTCCAGCTGACTCATGTCGGCATGTTGGCCATAGTAGCTCTGTTGGTTAAGGCTAGCGCACGGAAAGCGAGAGTTCCGTGGTTCAAATACCGGCTATAGCATTGAATTTTTCAGTCTGGCTCTATTTATTCAAACCTTAGGCTACACACGGTTAGTGTAGAAGAAATTATTTTCATTTACAAGGTACTTTTATTTATTTAGTCATCCAAAGTTATACCGGACGATGAATGAAATAGTTGAAATAAAGCTGAAGTGAGCCCAGGGTCCAAAGAGCTTATAGCAAGAGCTTATAGAAAAAGCTTAATTCAGATAACTCAGCATGACTGAGAATCGATCTCGGGACCTCTTGAACGTGAGAGACGCACGCTATCACATGCACGGAGATTAGAGGAAAGGAATACATGCGATGTGGGTAAATTGGTAAAATGCAGAATAGAAGATATAGAAAGACAGGAAATATGGGGAAGTCTATCACTACAATTTTACAAGCAACTACAACGAAATTGGAGACGAGAAGCATATGTAGATTTCTGCAATAGGCAACAGAGAGAAGGGTCAGCATGGATGAGAATGGAATAATATTTCTAAGAGATATAAGAGGTAGGGAAAAGGGAATTTGTGAATTGTGTGGAGGAAAAGAAAGCATAGAACACTATGTAACAGAATGCGAGGAGGTTGCAATATGGAGAAAAAACTGTTTGGAAAGAAAAATGGGAGAAAGTAGAGAAGAGGATAGCAGCTATAAAAATGTTAACGGGCAGGGAGGTGTGTGTGTCTGTGTGTATGTGTGTATATTGTTTAACACCCGCTTTTACTACATACGGCACCGCAGGCAGTGACACTAATGGTATATGAGATGAAGATGGAGCACCGGTGGAATGAGATGGCGGGGGAAACCGGAGGTCCCGGAGAAAACCCGTCCCAGTGCCGTGTTGTCCATCACAAGTCTCACTTTGCGGTAGGGCAGGGAGGAAGAGAAGGTAAGAAGTATTGGTGAGTTCTTGCAGAAACTAAAAGAGAAATGGACCAGAAATGTAAAAAAAAAAAAAAAAATGTAAGAAAGAAAGAGGAGGGTGAAGAAAGGGACTAATTAATTAATCAAGCAGGTATGGAGGTTAAGAGCTACCTGGCAGAGAAAAAGACCAGAGTGTCATGCAAGCGAAGGTAGCAACAAGGTAAAGACAGATATAGCCTAAAGTTGTAAATTGTGAAATTTTGGAATACGCACAATAAATATATCATATCATATCGGTTTCCTGTATATCCATATCATAAATTAAAATCTGGTTACTGTCTTAGTACCTCAAATGAATTTAACTGAAATTGCAAAGCTGAGAAATTTCATAAATTATACCCTTAAATTTCTTCAAACTCCTACTTGTAAAATTCCGCTCCGCATATGCAGATATTTGTGTGATTTTTCATGCGTATGGACGGACAGAGCTATGCACAGCGAAACGGACACACAAAATGACGCTAATGTGCTCTCTGCAGTAGTAAACATGCTTAAAAGCACGAATATAATTCTGTAAAAGCCTGTGTAATTCTGCCTCTACTGCAGCTCCTAAAATGCTGGATGTTATTCAGTCTTGTGAGCCAGTACTGCCCTCGGAGCATTCTTCAACAGCTTCAAATAGGGGCAAAGCTACAGTTAAGCATGTCGAAAGATTTTATGCCTATTCTGATACCCTGATATTGACTGATGGTTTTATAAAGTAGACCAATAAACCATTACAATACATACATGCGTTAAAATGAATGTACAGTGTGAGAGGCGAGTTTTAGATCTATCACGGGATAAAAGGTCATTATATACAGAGTCATTTATATAAAACTGACATTTCTTTCTTTAATTATTCCGTTTCAAATTCATTCAATGACCCAATTTTAGCAGCAAATTACACAGAATGTACCGGAGTTTCTATTCCTTGACACTAGATGCGCAAATGTCTATGTATTATTCCAAATTGCTAATGTTGGCATTTGTTTTCGACATTTGTTCAAGTCAACATGAAAATCAGTACTATATACGCAAGATTTCTGGAGCGTTCGGGTCCCAAGTCCTTATTCGGTATGTTTCGCCTATTTCCGTAAACTCGGATGACAACCTTGAAACAGGAAATGCGCTACACACTGTGACATCTAGTGGCTAATATGCTAAGCTTCCACACGTACGCCATTTCATTTTGAGCAATTTTGAGGTTAATTATTAGCTAATCAGTTTACAACAAATCTAAAAGCAAGACTATGTTGTCAGTGTTATAGCTCTCGAAAGGGGAGACATTATTTTTCGTCTACCTCCGTATAACTGTCATCTGAATGCAACTGAGCTGGCGTGGGCAAAAATAAAGAATGTTTACAAAGTACGCGATATTAACGAGAGCCACAAATCTGCGGAAACTTGCTATAGAAGCGACGGATTGGGAAGGATACTGCAAGAAGGTCCAAGAGCTGGAAGTGCAATATTGGAAAAACGATGGTGTAATACAAAATGCAATTAATGAAATTATTAACACATTTGAGGATACAAACAATGAAAGTGGAGTAGGTGACTTGGAAATCGAAGAATCACAAAGCGAGTGAGTGTTTATAGCTGTCATAATATTTGTTTAATACTTTTATGTGTTTCATAACAGTAAATATATAAGAGCCCACCTCGGTAGCGTGGTGGTAGTGTGTCTGTCTACATTCAAGAGGTCCCCAGTTCGAATCTCGGTCAAGGTGAGTTACCTTGATAGGGCTTTTTCCGGGGATTTCTCTTAGCCTTACAGACGAATGTTGGGTAACTCTAAGGGCCACGCCGTGGCTCAGTGGTTAGGCTGCTTGGCTCTCACCAAGGCGGCCAAGGTTCGATCCCAGGTGACCGCAAAGTGAGATTTGTGGTGGAAAACACGGCGTTGGGACCGGTTTTCTCCGGGATCTCCGGTTTCCCCCGCCATCTCATTCCACCGGTGCTCCATGCTCCTCTCATGTATCATCAATGTCATCGCCTGCGGTGCAGTATATACTAAAAGCGGGCGTTAAACACTACACATTTCACATTTTTATTTCATTTCATTTCGGATAACTCTAAGCTCTATGGACCCTGGGCTCATTTGAGCATCATTTCACCCATTCCATTCATCGTTCGATATGACTTAACGTTGGAGGACAAAAAAGGTATCAGCATACAGCATATCGGATGTAGTTCAATTATTTGTTGCCACATCTCATACCTTCGGCGCATATCTTCGCTTATCTTACCGCAATTTGGTTGAATTGTGTTTTTCTAGTTTGACCACACTGAGGAAACAAAAGCGTGTTAGCTGTCTTTTCTCCCCTCTGCCCACAGTACACCGTAAATCCAGCGCTCAAGAAATCTTGCGCTTTAAATCAACGACACTTCCTTGTGAAGCAATACCGGATTACGAATTCACTTACAGCTACACAAAAGGCATACCAGAGGGAATTTGGTGTTCGCAATCTGGTAAACAAATTGGAAACAACTGAATCTCTGGTGAGTGAATAAGGCAAGCATCGTTCATCTAGGCTTCCCACGGTTATTGTTGACGTAATAGCACGACTGGAGCAGTCAACCAAAAAAAAATCATTAAGTCGTTTATCGCAGGAGACAGGGTACACCTACTCAATGTGCAAGAGAGCTGCGAAAAGTGCAGGCCTAAAGCCGTATAGGGTTACCGTTGTTTATCAGCTACAGGAACCAGATAAGGATAAAATATTGAATTATTGTCGTTGGTTTCAGACGTTCAGTGTGAAAAACCCTGCCATATTGTCCATCACATGGTTCATAGATGAAGCTTGGTTCCATTTATCCGATTATGTGAACTCACAGAACTCACGTCATTGCACCATCGAAAATCCTCATGTCATCCATGAAGCACCTATGCACCTGGCTAACATCGGAGTTTAGGAGGCTGTGAACACAGCAGAGTACAAACTGATTTTTATGGTACTTTTTATATTTGGTATTTATTTGTACAGCATCCGTTACAAATTCAAAACAATAAAATTTAATATTGTCACCTAATTACCGGAAAGCACGGCCAGCTAGCAACTGGGTGGGCGACAGAAGGCATTTAGGCCACGCCAACCCATTTATCTTGTAGCGTTCACTGAAGGGGATGAGGGAGGTGTCACCGGTCGCTGGCCGCCTCTTTCCCCTCCCCCTGAGGTCTGGAACAGTCGGGATATTTCATCTAACCCGGAACCTTCTAGATAGGTCAGTTTGTCTTATATAAGCGACGCGTCGGGCTGGAGAGTCAGTTCTTGGCGAGCAGCCGTGAGGAGCGCCCAGTGAGCGAACGGACCGGAAGACTGTGTACGTGCGTCGGAGGAGTTGCGTGTAATTGCGAGTGCAAAGTGGACCTGTGACAGACGAACTGGTTAATTGTAATTGTGTGCGCTACATAATTCTGTGTAATTGGCAAGTGTTCAACTGTAATTCGGTGGAAATAAAGAACATTTTCAGTTTGTGCAATTGGACTTTTAATTTCACGAACCCACATAGTTACAATATAGAAAATGCTGTATTATACCTCCTGTATAAATACATAAAATTGCTGACCCTAAGGTTTACTGGTTGACTCAAGTGCCCTGGTTATAAGCCTTTGTTCTTCCTAAGCAGCTTGATGTCATTTCTTCCTGACCTTTGCTACTTTTATCCTAATCCACTTCTCTCTTATTCTATATAAGAAATCTCCTATACATCTGTTTTTCTTTTCTCTCATTCCCGTTAGCAATTATTACACTGTCCCATTTCTTTACCATATTTTTCTCGTGTAACTTGTTAGATCCTTACAGGGGTTCGTTCAGCAACTGGACGATGTAGAGCTTTATCAAGCATATTTTCAGCAAGATGGCGCGACATCCCATACATCAAATGAATCCATGGAGCTAACAGCAAGTATCTATGACGACCGGAAAATTTCCAGGATAATTTATATGGGGTTTCTTAAACTAAAGGGTTTACGCCACACTTCCGCAGACATTGACCGACCTGAGGCACATCCCACAAGAGATTCAAGCTATTGACAACAGAGTCCTCCAAAAAGTGGCCAGTAACATGTAACGACGCGTTGAGTTGTTTCTTATGCAGGATAGAGGACATTTTCAACACTCTTTATAGAGGAAAATTATCTCCCAACATTCCTCTACATTTTAGGTATAGTAACTTGCCACTAGCACAATTCGTTTTGAAAGAATTAATAAAAGAAATGTGTCTGTTCTATATAAATCACTCCATATAATTAGTAACAACTCAGTGTGCCTAAGGAAAATTACATGTACCAGTGGACAAATCTTGACTTGGGTGATGTAGGGTTTAATGTTTAAGAATCTACAGTAATGCCATGAAATTAGTAACATAAGAATTAATAGTACTGAATTTAATTGTTATTTAATTATGCATTTTGAGCTAATTAATTCAATTAATATGCACTACATTTTCAGACTTCTTATGTTCAATGCACTTCACAAGTTTCAATGCTCTTAATACTTTATTTGAACACTACATACGAAAGCGCATACATTATACTTCTACAGAAATGAAAATATAGTTTTCCTTATCAAAAGTCATAATTAATTTTAAGGCCTGGAGCTTTCCTGACGAGGAATATGCTCAGGTTGTTCTGGGGAAGCAAGCCAGGTGAAAAGACGATTAGAAATCGACGTTTCGGGAGTGTGCATCCTTCCCATCATCAGGATTTCCATCTTCATTATCCTGATGATGGGAGAGATGCACACTCCCGAAACGTCGATTTCTAATCATCTTTTCAACTGGCTTGCTTCCCGAGAAAAACTTGAGTTAATTTTGTTAAACATATGCAGGATGCAAGAATATATTACAGAGGTACTAGTGAACACTGGCTACAAGAATTAACAACTCCATCTTTCCAATGCGAGGCCGGAGTGCGTTATAATGTCTTTAGGGATTTTCGCTATTACCTCTGGCTCTCCCTACCCGACCACTGAATGAAATTAACTAGCTCATGGCAAGGCTCTCGCACGTTTAATTGCCTACTACCACGTAATCTGCGATAGAGCAAGATTGCACACATAAATTATCTGAATGTGTGTTGTAGATAATGCCTTGTGCCAACAAAGAAGATCCACGATCGAGATCGGTTAAAGCTTTGTTGTATACTTGACTAAAGCCAATGAAGATTTGAAACAGCGTACGTACCAGGATGAAAAGCCTAATCATACTCCTACAATGCTGTCACAGACATTAAATGGGTTTTTGTCTAATGTTCGCTCCTATTAGTTTTTAAGGCAAATCTTAAAGGTGCATTGTAATGAACTAAAATTCAATCAAAACATAATACTAAAATTCCGATGCCCTATATTCACATTAGTTAACTACGTGGTGCAGTGGACTAGAGCATGGCAGCTCTGGTTCCTGGCAACAGAATGTTCCTGGTTCGACCCCACATAAAGTTCTAGGGCTTCTAATCTCGGGTAAATGCTATAATATTCAATTCACTGGACTCTTACTTGCAAATAGGTACACCAGAAGGCATTTTATGCTGAGTGCGATGGCCTTTGGATACTATCCCATCCCTACATATAACATATATGCACCATCAGCAACATCGCCGCGGCCACTGTCACCGTGAGACGGAAACTTCCGTCCAGCCCGAAAAAAATTATTACATAACTATTTATATATTGTCTATATATTATTTATATATATTAATTAGTATTGTTTAATAAACTAAACTATGGAAGTGAGGCATGGATAATAAGGGAAAAGGAGAAGAGTAAAATACAAGCTGCTGAAATGAGATTCTTACGATCAATCAAAGGATGTACAAGAGAAGATCATATTAGGAATGAAATTATTAGAAAATAATTAGAAGTACAACCGCTATTAGAAGAAATCCAAAGATATAGAAATAAATGGGTCGATCACCTTAATCACATGCCAAGAGAAAGAATACCAAAACAAGCCTTCAATTATAAACCAAGAGGACGAAGATCAATAGGACGCCCCCTAAAGCGATGGCTTCAGGAAATGTGAGACCGGAACATGCTTAAGCCTAACCCGTGAAGGAAGAAGAACTAGAAGAAGTAATAATTATTATGTATGGTTTAATTGCATATATTATTTTCGTATAGGTGTACACATGTAAATGTGCTCGGCTTGCTTGGCTGCTTAAGTTCTCTTAAGCGGAGATTTTTATGACTGTTTACTAGTAACCAGTGTCCGCCGATCCTAAGGGGAGAAGGCTGGAATTCAAGGTCCCAGAAAAGCGTCTGTTTTTCGAGAAAGTTTGATAAACAGGGAAACAAATAGGCGTCAGCAGATATTTGGCAGCCTATCAGAAGGTAGAAAACCTCCCACGCTATATATAGCGCGAAAACATAGCCAATGGTGGACATTAATTGTTCTTTCACACTGGCCGTCTGTAGACTGGAGTATGCAGAGATAGAATCAGACAGAAAAATTCAATGCCCTAGCCGGGATTTGAGCCACGATTCTTCTGGTTTTCGTCCAGCCACCTTGAGTTAATATGGTCAACGTGCTGCCGGCCCTCGTAGCCATGGTCGTTAGAGCGTATGTCTCTAGCGTTCCGCCGCGTAGAGGGTCGCGGGGTCGAGTCCCGCCTTGGGCATGGGGTTTATGTATATAGTGTATATGTGAAAACTACAGAAAACAGATAGGAAAATAAACGGAAACAATAAAAGACGGTTAAATAAGGAATAGAAAAATATTTATCTATATATACATAGATATATATTTTGAGTTTAAAACAAACGTGCCAAAATGACATTTAATTCTCGAACTGAGTCGTGTTTCTCCCGGTAAACCACTTATGAGTTCCCATAAACACATGAGACAACAACCTTAATGGCGACTTACAACGTGTAAATACTTTAAGGCCTGGCCTTTATAGTTAACCACTATTAGGTTAATTAATGGAAATTAATTGTTATTTCACACTGGCCATGTGTAGGCTAAAGTATGGGAAGAGAGAGTCAGACTGAAAAATTCAATGGTATAGGCGGGATTTGAACCACGGATCTTCTGGTTGCCGTCCAGCCGCTGTAACCCTTGGGCTACTATGGCTAACGTGCCGATATGACATTAAATTCTCCAACTGACTCGTGTTTCTCCCGGTAAACCACTTAGGAGGTCTCATAAACACACGAGACAACAACCTTAATGGCGACTTACAACGTGTAAGTACTTTAAGGCCCGGGCTTTATAGTTAACCTCTATTAGGTCAATTAATGGAAATTTATTGTTCTTTGACACTGGCCGTGTGTAGGCTTAAGTATGGAAAGATAGAGTCAGACTGAAAAATTCAACTCCATTGCCAGGATTTGAACCACGGATCTTCTGGTTGTCTTCCAGCCGCTCTAACCCTTGAGCTACTAAGAAAGGCATCCGACAGCGAGGGTAATGCCAGCTAAAGGTAGTCGTTCATGCCGAGCCTGCAAGCCGAGGATATTAGCCGACTGACATCATTAGATTATATCTGGCGGTTATGTACGTGTAGCAACAGAAATAAAAGAATTCTATGACTGTTTCTTCGAGGTATAATTCGAGCTCTCCGACCTGTGCATTCGACCCCGGATCTCCGACACCTGTAGCCACTCCGGCACAGATAAGTCCTTGCTCCTACACTTTCGTGAGTTCCTGACGCAGTCTAAGTACCCAGCATCACCAAAATCATCGAATAACGTTGCAGAAAGCAGCAGAAGCAGAAGCCAGAGGCCGCTATTTTGAGGGAGGACCTCAAAACGCGTCCTGGGACTTGGCGGACACTGCTGAGACCAGCAGACCATTTCAACCGCCACCAGCGACACCAACATAACCACCTTCGGGCTGTAAAAACTATTCTTAAAAAGTACTTCTCTCTAACAATAACCACATAAACCTTGCAAAGATAGTGAAATTACCAGACATCGGATCCCGTACACCTTAACAATCAATGTACGCGCACAGGTACTATACAGGGTCAAGTGTGACATCAACAAACGTCTGTGTCAACGAGTATATCGAAGCGCTGTGTGTACAGTCCAGTACGGATACAATAATATGCCATCCTCATTGCTTTCGTTGCAGGAATTACTGAACAACCATGTTCATTCGTAAATTGTCGAATGTGAATTTTCTGCGCTTCTCACTGAAACAATATAAAAATATTGGGGCAAGTTCGTTTAATGTCACATGACGATATGAGTAGTACAAATCGTTTTCATATGTTTGTACGATACTTAGTTTATTTCTTATATTACGCTGAAAATCCAGTATTTTTGTGTTGAATACTGGAGAATTAATTTTTGCTCGTTTGGTAGGTGGTGCATTCTCTATATGGTTAATTTTTGCAGACACCTCCTTGACTGCTTTTAGACAGCTCTAAAGTACATTCTTCAAGCTCTTTAATGGTATTGATAATACCCAAACTTCTCATTTATAAAATGGAGATTGTCCAATAATTGTTGTGAAAGTAGTGCTATTAACATAATATGTCAAATGTCTTGCACTCCCTGAAAGACAGATCTACCTGCGTGGCGTGCAGTAGTTGTAATGAAACTAAAGCTACGCATTACGAACCGGACTATCCCTGCGTGTTGTCCTCGGGACTGACGTCATCAGATATATAGTGCGACACTCGTAAACTTCATATCCGTTTAATGGTGTACGGGCTCCGATGTCTGGTAATTACAATATGTCCTTATACAAGAGAGTTTGTAAGGGATGCGTTGACATGAATGACAGCGTTTTCTGAGAAAGACTGCGGCTAAGCTTTCGGTATATCAACAAGACTTAACGCTCTTATCCCAGCAATGTTGGGACAGCATTTTGTCATGAATATAATGTAGATGTCAAATCATTTTTGACATAATCGTGAACTTCAATGTGGTACTATCTCCTAATCACTCCTCCAGAGGGCAGAACACTCCACACTTTTTTTTTTTTTGGTCAGAGCTCTACGGTCTCTGCTGTGCTTTCAGTACATTCCACGTATGTATAGGAACCAATACTTTGATTTCGGTGCGACATGCACTTTTATAAATCTAATAGCTCTCTTGGTTGCTGTAAACAACTATTTACGACAAGTTAACTATTATACCAAAGAACAGTTTCCAGAGTATAAGTCATACGCTGGAAAACACTGAAATTAAGATACTACCACTACAATACTCTTCTTGACTAAAACAATACATCCTACAGATGAGGAGCTTTTCCTCAAAACTGTAGCAGGATTCCTCCGTTGTTGTGTTTCGATGCCTCAAAGTTGCGGCAACATATTGTGACTTTGTGGGTTCGTGAAATAAAAAGTCCAATTACACCACTCAACAATGTTCTTTATTTCCACCGACTTACAGTTAAACTCTTGCCAATTACACAGAATTACCTGCTGCACACAATTACAATTCACCAGTTCGTCCGTTACAATTTCCTTGTACTCGCGATTACATAAACTCCGTTGCACATACCAGTTACGTACAGTCTTCCGTTGCACAATCTTCTCGTACATTAACACGTCACTGACTAACACTGCCTTCTTACACCAAGAACTGTCCTCATTCACACACTAACCAACTGACTGACTGACACCTCACTCACTGACAAAACCAAAACCAACTCAACTCACTAACTAACTCATTCTGTCTGTCTGTAACTCTCTTTATATAGGAATATCGCCGGTTGCTCGTGTTTACAGGATTGTTCTAGTAACAGAAAGATCGAGAAACAGGTGTAGAGAAAACAGGCGACACAGTCATGTTTTTTCCCTGACCACAGCCTGTCACCACTACAAGACGAACGAGGAGGAGGTGTGGCTAACCGAACCTCCCCTACCTTCCGCTGCCAACTGCTTTCACAGGGTGTTCTAGCGCTCCCGTTACAATATATAGCAAGATTCGTGCTGGTATCTCGTTTCCCGTCGTTGGTCTTACTTCGTCGATCTTACCTTCGTCCAAAATATTATGACTTGATGAAGAAGATGTTCCCCGAAGTTATCAGGAAAATCCTTAATTATGTCTCGGCTAGTTTTTAATATTCTTCTGTTATATTCTTACTTACGAGCAATGAAATCTATAAGTTACAAGAGTGGTAACGAGTGAAGAAATCATTAAGATTTTTAATTTGAATTTCTATAAGAAATCAATCTTTTGTTTATTTATTTTAACACCAAATCCATTACAATTCTTATCACAAAACTTAATACTGTGACCGGAATCAATCTAATACTTCAAATTGAACTAACACTTAAATATTTGCGAGCAATTTAAAAATCGTCCGATCTCTTTGGCGTTCCAGAAAGAAAGACGAATTTTCTTTAGGTTTCTACACCAAGATTATTTAATCCTTCGTTACTATTGCTACCCATATATTACTTTTATATGATTTGCCGACTTACTACTACGTCACTACATTACGTAATACAATTAGTACTACGGCCAATCCCAAAATTACATATATTTTTACACAATTTTTGTTTTTTATAAGTTTATAAATTTTTCAAACCGTTTTTAAATATAAATCAAAACAACTGTTACAAAACTGAACATGTCCATCACTTGAAAATATTCAGGAAATGAAAAAAACGTGCACCTATGCTATACATTTTTCGTTTTCTTTGGTGTAAGGCTGTACATGTGGCTTTAAGGATTTTTGATCATATACTTAAAAACCACATATATAGTACTTTTAGTTGTCAAAGTAATGGCTAAAAATATTTGGACGTGTTAATTGTTTTTGGTGTAATTTTACGTTCTCCAACGTTAAGTCATATCAGACGGTGAATGACATGGGTGAAATGTATCTCAAATGTGTCCAGGATCCATGGAGCTTAGAGTTACCTGACATTCGTCTATCAGGATAAGGGAAAACCCCGGAAAAACCTTATCCAGGTAACTCACCCTGACCGACATTCGAACTCGGGTCCTGTTGAACGTGAGGCAGACAGGTTACCATCTACGCTACCGAGGTGGGCTGGACATGTTAAGCTTTGATAAAAAATGGTCATATCCAGTTTTGTTAAAAGTGTCTAGTGGAGTGAAAAGTAAATTGCTGGTAAAAACTAAAAACTAAAAATGCTCTGAAAAAAAAAAACTAAAATGCTATTTTCATTACTATACATTGATTGCTTTACTATTCTGTGCATTAAAGTAAGTAAAGGGAGTCAGGACAGGTAATAGTATAATGCAGGAATTGCTCAGGAAAGCAACATATTGGTGTTGTGAGAACGTGGACTCCGCATGCAGCTGAAGTATTGTAGATCTGGATAGGCATATTTTTGCTTTTGGCTTCTCAATTTGGTTTCCGATTTCGGTCTTCCTCTCTTCCTAGCACCGCAATTAATTTAACTGACTACTTCCATTGCACTGTTCAAAATTCACTTTCTGTCACCTCAATGAGATACTGATGTGTAAAGAATATCTGCACTGCTGCCGAAAGCTAATGCATACACGAGAACTAATTGCCGCAAACTGACCGATTAAGAATACATTAAACCCTCATTAGTTAGGGGCTAGATTGTCATTATTTAAGTTACACAAACTTCCGAGAAAGGAAGTATGAGACAAAGAGAAAAATTCTGAAAGTGGACATGCACAGTTATGAAAACAGAACATCGACTGTATGGTAAATTATACTGGACATGTTTACTTTTGAAAACAAAATGAATATCGGGATACAATGTAATGCATATGTTAAGTTTTTATGTAATAATAGAATCTAAATACGCATTTATACATGAAATGTTCAATTCTGGTAGAAAATAAGAGCAGCATCATAAATAACAGCCAAGAATTTTAAGTTTCCCATTCCTATCTTATTTTCGGTTTCCGGTGGACATGTTCAGTTTTGAAGGAAAAGCTCCTTAGATGTCAACTTCAACCTAGGGGAAATTTGCTTCTATATGCAATACTAGTCCTCCTTCGAATACTCTGGAAATTTCTGAACAGAATCCTTTAAAGAGTCCTTCATAAGTTTTGGGTTAAGAACCCGTTTCAGTAATCTAGTGTAAAAGAAAGATATGCCTTAAGTGATCAAACTTAATATTGCTATCCTCTCTGTGGGGGACTGAGGAGCAAATTGAAGGTCTACATTCTACACGCACACCCAACAGAGCTAAACAGTTGCTTTAATGAAAGATTTCCGGTTGTGAACTATTCACTTTTTAACTCATGCTTTTCGCAAGCTCTCCCACACTGTTGCCACTAGCAAATGTCTTGTTTATAGTCTAATACACCACTTCCTTCTCAAGCGGCTTATCAGTTAAGTCTGTGATTTAGAAATCATTTTACAGGTCAGCAGATTCAATCGCTATACTATAAAATTGCGCATAAAGGTATGGCTTTGGACTGGTAATGATTGCATTCTTTGCGTATTACCAGAACTAGGAAGTTCGTACCGCCCGCCTTTTCCTTTACAGGTTCCGACCGACCTTTCCCGGCATCCAAACAAGACATAGATAAGAACGCATGGCGGAGGGGCATTGAAACCGTTTGTCCAGAAAACAAAAATGACATATGAGGCATTCTTAAATGCACACCTATTTAGATCACTATGTACAATCTTATATAGTACATACAGGCTTGTGTGTGTGTGGCTGATTTCATTATTTAAATAGGCCCATTGTGGCAACACCCAAGCAATTATAACGTGGGTACTAATATTTCCTGATCGAATGTACAATAATATCCAAATAATAAAATTAATTTCTTAAATATCTGAAGACTCCTACTAGACAAAATACCAAAGCAGGAATTTTACTAAATATTTACTCATCTGCGGCCGTATTACTAAAAACAATAATGTACCTCTGAAGGCTTTCAAATGAAAAACTCATTCTATGTCCCTTCAAGCAATATTTATACTGCGAAAATGTACCTCTGACCTCAAATGATGTGATCGGGGCAAATTTGAATTATCTTATCACTTCCATATCAGTAGTTGGGATCTAAAAGTGTATCTCGTATGCGGTGAATCGCACCGAACCCTGCATTCTTTTCATTTACACCTTTATTTCAGGTAGAATTAAGCTCGAGTTTTGGTAAATCCGTTTTGACAGTTCTACATGCCGCTCAGGCTCCATACCTTTGGGCTGTAACAGTGTGTTAGTTGTGGGTAACTCTTTGAACACATGTGCAATCAATAATGTATTTCTACGAAACTGTTCATTACTGGACGCTTAGCAATTTGTATGCTAGAACTTCCATCGGTTTCTAAATTGGCTAATACCGAAACAATTTTGTCATAATGTTCGACATTACAGCCTCTAGCAAAGTTACCCATCTGGTAACAACTGGCTGTAGTAGTAGTGATATGTCCAGTGGCGGCTGGTGGGTTAAATTATTGGTGGGGCACAAATGACAAATAAAATACAGAGTAGTAATGACTCACCTATTTATACAGATTCTCTGCTCTACTCTCCTTAGACCTGGCGAATCTATCGATAACTTTTGCGTTGAAGTCGCTGATCTTCATAACAAAATCTCTCTCAATTGAAAGCATTGCTAATGCTGACAATCTGTCCTGTGACATTGTGTTCCTAAGGAAAGTTTTTATTCTTTTTAAAGTTGAGAAACAGCATTCTGCTTCAGCGGTAGACATTGGCATAGTTAACAGTACTCTGAGGAGTTTGACATATTCGCTGAATGTAGTACATAAATTGTTTTCGTTATTGAAGTCCATCAAGCACAGAGCGCCGGACATTCCACGAAATTCCTCTCCACTGTAAATTACAGTCAGTTCTCTTCGAATTTTTGTTCCAATGATAAAAAGATAGAACCTTATTGTTTCTCTAAGGGAATCTTCTTGAAATGTCTTAGAAACAAAGTTGAGGCTACCAGATGCCCCGTGAAGCTAAATCTGTCCTTTGCTTCTCTAAGAATGTCACATACTTCAAGAGCTTCTCTTCTTTTCACATCATGATCTATTGTTCTCCTGTTAATTGCAGTTTCTTCGTGTTCCTCGATATCCACGCTATTTCTTACCTTTTGCACTTCCCTTTTAAATGCGTTTAGCTGGGCGATGGCAAATGCTGCATTGCAGTCTCGTTTCTGCAGCTGATTGTACAAAATGTCCACATTTGGCATGATCTTGTAGAAGAAAGACAGCCAGAATACAAAATTATAATCTTTCAAAGTGACCATAATCCCAGAAGCCTGAACAAGTGTGGCGTTGTTGTTTAACAGAGTTCTCTTCTGCATAACCTCCATGCATTTAATTAAATTCTCCCTGTGTTCGAAAAGCAGAGCACAAAGAAGCTAAGCCTGAAGGTCACGCTATAGCCGTTGCTAAGAGTAGGAGGAGCTAGGTTTATAAACCTCCATTTAAGCAATGTATAAGAAGCCCCTCCCATCTCTTTACCTTCCCGCAAACCCCACAGAGAGCCTTCATTTGGGCGAAATCTTAGGTTAACTCTTCACTGCAAACCTGCGGCTCCTACAGCTAATCACTGTTTATTTCGACTTCTGCGGTCATGGGCAGCTACAGACGATAAGCGTAGTTGAATCATGTTTGTATATAAAACAATGCAAACAAGTACAGCTTTAATGTGCAAAATGCACCTGTTGTATATTCAGAATCAGTGGGTGTAGCGCAAACCTGCAACCTTATGGAGGAACCGCCCCTGGATATGTTTAGTGCTAACTCTCTGAACTTTGCAATCCTGTAAGAGGCTTTCAAAAATATATTTTTCATGTGAACTACAAAGCTGTCTACACCTGCATAGCTACATTTGATTTATTCGGCTACTCGGTGTAAAGCATGTGCTTAACATGCATTATGTATTAGTTTAGGATACAAGTTACAGTAATGAGTTGCAGTCTATGATGAACCTTGCCCTTGCTAGTAGCACTGCGTTGTATACCCATGTCTGGCCGCTCTTACAGCGGTGCGAACTTCCTAGCCCTGCTTATTACAATGAAATGGTTTCCTGATAGATTTTTCGTCTTCACTTCTGGAGTCTTGTCAAATGGAAAAGTCACATGTCCCTATATTAGCATTGCAAAATGAATGCTTACATTTTATATTTTATTGGAAAGTTTATTTACAATGTTATATTTCACCACTCATCTACGCACAAAGTCATCCAGTAAATATTTGCATAGTGAAATTCATTCTCATGACCTCATGCATTGATTCCTTTGCTATTTAAGGATTTCTCAGGAGATCGACGAATAACCAAGTGTACTTCGAAGGCACAGGAAGTTAAATTTAGGTAGCAGTTGTAGGTACCGCAAAGCCAAAATTTGGAATTAACATGTGTGGTGTATTGTAGCTTGAATGTGGTTAGCTTGAGTACATTTCATTAACCTTTTCTTGGAGAAAAATTGAGTACGTACACACGTATATTTCTTGTATATAAAAATCTTTTAATGACAGGTAGTATTCTCATATGGAAAGGAAGTTACCACTATCTGACTCCTACTGCATTTTGAGCTATAAAACAGTTTTGGAACCCATCGCTCACAAACACGTCTCATGTGTAATGTTTCTGTCACCAATGTGTGGGTGGCACCTGATGAAATGTTCAGTATTTCAGAAAGTGATCTCAATATAATTAGTCGATCTTCTCTCACAAGTAGTGCTAATGTTTTCTTCCGTAAGAGCAGTAACTGGAGCACGGGGTTCACCTTCCTTTGAAATTGATTGTCTCCCCTCTTTAAACATTTTAAACCACCTTCGAACTGTGCTATAGGGAAGAACAGACTCCCCACAGACCTCCTGTAACATTGTATAGGCCTCAACTGAAGATTTGTTCAGAGGAAAGCAGAATTTCAAAGCCGCATATTGTTCCTCGTGTGTTACTTCAATTGCAGCGGTAGGCAACACTGAACATACCTGGTTCTCACAGGCGGGAACCAGGACTAAAAACAATGAAACTACTACGGCGTAATTGCTTAAGCTAACAGAAGATACGATTGAATTTCAGTGCAAAAATTATGACCATAAAAATTATGACCATTCTTTACTGAACAGCCCTCGTGTTTGATTTTCTTAGATTAATTTTCGATGAGGTAACTGTTGATTGATACAAACTTACACTAATTGAAGCACCAAGATCTAAAAAGCATAAAAAGAAGCCTAAGGGTAACGAACAAGGCCCAAGCGTTTCTTATCCGGCTGGATGCATTACGATGTTCTACTGGGCTTGTATTAATATTTTTGCTAACTTTCAGGGGATTTATATAAGAGAGGTAGGCTCTGGCGAGCCTTATGGAACTCGTTTCATTAATTCGGGAAAGTAATTAAAACTGAACAAAATAATGTGAAGGGGACAGATACCGCAGAGGGCTGTATCACATCAAATAGTTTTTTTTCCCTAGTTTTAAAAAAGCTGTCCAAAAACACTGAAAAGCGGTAGGATGCCCCTGAAGCAGAGACACCCCGTTTATGCGTGGATAGGCAGGACGAATAACGAGCATGTGCCAGGGTTTCTGTTTGGGTTGGGGAATTTGGGCAAATAGGAAGGGGATGTAGCAAGTTCGAGAAGGGGCTAAGTCAACAAATTGGCAAGTGTGCTGGAGATGGGGGCTGCTTCTTCAAAGCCCTCGGGGAGAAAGGGTAAACTTCGCTTTATACTGCGTGAAGCTGGATAAAGGATGATTCTGCGCCCCTGTCAAATTTGGTAGCTTGCGCACACAACACCTCAATAAAGTACATCACTTCGTTTCAGATATAAAACCCAAGAGAGAATACTTCTGATATCACTCCCTAAAATGGCGTTTACGTCAGTTTTTTATGTTCGTAATTTTAGGAAAGTACAATAAATCCGTAGAAAACTGTGCCATTTAAATGTACTATGATGAGGATCAAATTGAATTAAAATTATTCATAATTGTGTCTCTATCAAAATTTGTATTTGTACTGTACTGTGATTGTCATAATTTTTCGGACAAGGTGGTCTGTGTATGTAACATGCTTGTTTGTAAAAGAAAAAGTGGGTAAATGATTCAAAAGTGTTGAGCTCTTCATTCTATGCCCCTCATAGGTACCGCAGTAATGCAGGTGTGACTTGTATTTTGTTTTACAAATGCACAATGCCTGCTAATTGATTAAGATACGAAAATTTGCTCGTCAATTGTTTTCGGACAAGGGATGGTTGGTAACTCAAGGCATGCTTTGCACTTGATATGTGCTGTGCGGGGAGGCCTTAGTCTCTCACAAAGCAGAGGCAAACATTCAGGAGTGAAATGGGGTGCAGGGGAAAGAACAGTAGAGCTGAACATTGACAATTAGTAATATTCTATTATGAAAATGAAACAAAACCATGTCGAAAAATAGCAGATTTGTTTAATATGAAGAAAAGTACCGCTAACGATAATATCTGCCGATATAAATATTAAGATTGGATAGACAATTCACCACAGTCAGATCACGCGAAGGTCCTTAATATGAGCGGAAGGTATACAGTGGCCGAAGGTAAACATACATATTACTTATTTTAAAGCTATGCAGATTAAGCATACGCAAATAAAACTGGAAGAAAATAAACGTGTGTCTTCCATTAAACATATAAACTCGTGAATAGCAACTGAGAATAATTTGCACTGTAAGGAGAAATAAAACTGTTACTTTACATCTGGACATAAGTATTCGAACAGAGAACAGCTAGTATTTAGTTATCATTCCCTTTATTTGAATTACTAGTGATAATCGTTTGGGCATTGTCTGCATGAGTTGTTCGTGACTGCGGAGTCTATATTTCTCCACTCTGTTTGAAGAATTTCTTTTAGATGGCCCTTGTTTCTGACTCACCAAGGCGGCCCGGGTTTGATCCCAGGAGACCGCAAAGTGAGACTTGTGGTGGACAACACGGTGCTGGGGCGGGATTTCTCCGGGACCTCCTGTTTCCCGCGACATCTCATTCTACCGGTGCTCCATCTTCATCTCATGTATCATCAGTTTCACCGCCTGCGGTGCCGTATGTAGTAACAGCGGGAGTTAAACACTACACATTTACACATTGCTTCTGATGTGATGCTTCCTCACACGCTCCTCGAGTTCCTTCCAGATGTTCTCTATGGGATTTAAATCTGGAGATTGTAGCGGTGCCTTCAAAGGGTGAGGAGTGTTGGACACGATCCAAAGTCTTACAATTTTTAGCAGTATGCTTCGGATCATTGTCCTGCTGGAAGTAATAATCATGCCCAAATCCCAGCTTCTCTGCACTCTCTTTAAGATTGTTTTCAAGAATCCTCTTGTATTCAAATTATTCCATGATGACCTCTATGAACACCAGTTTCCCAAAGCCAGATGTATACAGCCACATACCATCACACAACTGCCACCATCTTTCACTGTAGGTAACATGTTCTTAGGTTCCCATTCTGTATTTGGCAGTCAACACACTTTAAGACGTCCATCACTCTTGTATATGCAGAATTTGCTGTCGACCGAACAGAGAACCTTATCCCAGAAGTCTGTTAGTTTCACCACATACTGTTTAGCAAATTCTATAGGGTTTTTCTTATTCACCTTATTAACATATGGTTTCTTCCTAGGAACGTGGGCATTACACCCAGTATTATTTAAAACCCGTTCAACTGTTCTGGTGTGATCCACAGTGCCAGAATATTACTCAAGGCATCCTCTAATCTCAGATACAGTGATTCTTGGATTGTACTTCACCATTTTTATTATTTGTCTCTTTCTCTGGTGGTGAGGTTAGAAAGAGCGCCATTTCTAAGTTTATATACTACAGTATTTGTCTGTTTGAAGCGTTGAATTATACAAAACACTATAGTTTTGCTTCTGTTAATGGTTTTGGCAGTATCAGAGAGAGAGAGAGAGAGAGAGATTTGGTTTGTTTGTACATATTTATCACGATATTCCTCTCTGCCATCGTTGTCTCCTTACCTTTACGTCCCATATTACCTGTGAGTTCACAATCGGCTGAATAACTTTGAGCACACTTTCTCGAGGTATACCATAAACACAACTGCTATGTGGTAGGGGCGTGTAGGGTACGTCCAGCCACCTTTCTCTCTGTTCGATTGGGTACTTTCGAATACTTCTGTCCTCCAATAAGAGGGACAATACAATAAATACCGTACAGATTGTGTAATAAATACATGCAAAGTGATATTTTAAATATTGTTTCCGATACACAAAGGGGGTTAATGTTTACATGTTTAACAATTCAACGCTGCCAGATAAATATTAAAGTATTTATAGTACGTGCAATGTTACATGTTATATGTTATATTACTCGAATACTTCTGTCGGCCTCTGTAGGTCCTTAATATGAGAGAGGGCAGTAATAAACAAAGTGAAAAAATTTCCACGTCTTACTGCAACTGCTATTACTGCTGAGACTGCGAGTGCATTTGGAAAGAGGATCAACGCAGGCACAATCCAGAGAGTGTTATACAGAAAGCATTATGGTGGATAAACTGCAAGAAAAGCCCTATGTCAACAATTAATAGGATTAAGGGGCAAAGATTAGCTAAGGAGCACCTCAGCAAAGATATCAACGAGGGTGGGTCAAAAAGTAATGCCTCCTATTTTTTTCCTTAAATAAGTAAGTTATGTGAAAACTTTGAATTTGGCGCAATTCCTCAAACCTTCTTCTCCAATCCCCTACAGTAGTAACTTCCTAAGTCAACAGGTGGCAGCACAGAATCCTCTTGCAAAATGGCTCATATCGACATTCGTATTAGACAGCGTTCTGTGTTTGAATTTTTGACTGCGGAAGATGAAACGCCAATTCGCATTCACTAAAGGCTAAAAAATGTGTATGGTGATGCAAAGGTGGATGTCAGCACTGGTAGACGATGGGTTCGTCGCTGTAACGAAGCTGAAGGTCAAACACCATTAGCTGATGAAAAGCGAAGCGGTAGACCGGTGACTGCAGTGACTCCATGCAACATTCAGCGAGTCGATGACATCATTCGTGGTGATCGCTGAGTAGCAACAGGTGAATTTTGTCGCATTACCTCCCTCAGTAAAGGTAGTGTGATGGCGATTATTCAACAACTATTCAAAAAGTATGGCGAATGTTCTTATTTTGCATGACAATGCAAGACCACACACCAGCCGTTACACCACTGCAGAAATTGAGAAATTGGGATGGCAAGTCTTACCACAGTCCCCATACAGCCCTGACCTGGCACCATCAGAATTCCATCTTTTAGGGCAACTAAAGGAAGCTCATCGTGGGATTCATTTTGAAGATGAGGGGGACCTGAAAACGTCCGTGCGTTAATGGCTTAGGAAGCAAGATCGTGTGTTTTAGCACACTGGAATACATGCCCTAGTTATAAGGTGGACCAAAACTGTGGAAAAGGACAGAGATTATATTGAATAGTGACAAATTAATCGTCAATGTTGTAATTTTCAAGCCATGTAAATGGGATTCAAATTTCTTGGCAATTAAAAGAGAAAAAGTTAAGGAGGCATTACTTTTGGACCCACCGTCGTACTTGTGGAAAACAGTAATTTTCTGCGACTAGTAAAAATTTAGCAATTATGACTCAGATGGGCGAATAATAGTTTAGAGATATCCAGATAAAAAATTTGAAGAAAGAAATATGTAGGCGACAGTACAATATGGAGGAGACATGTTATGGTTTGGAGATGTTTGTCAGCTGAAGGAGTAGGTGTGGTAGTTTTTATGTGCAGATGGACACCTTAATCACCGCCAGAATCTTCAGATTTTATAACATAACCTAAAGAAAATTGCACTAAATTTGTGAATAAGGAGACTTTTAAATTTTATCAGGACAGTGACCCAAAGCATACGACCCATAATGTACGACTATGGTTGTTGTACAACTGTCCTAAAGTTGTGAATATTCCGCCACAGAGTCCCGACATAAATCCGAATGAGGATCTATGGGAGATACTTGAAAATAAATTTCGGAAACTGCCCTTCAATTCTAAAGCTGATGTGAGGAGGCAACTGCAAGAGGAATGGAACAAATTGCCCCTTTCTACTATTAGCAAACTTGGTGGAGAGCATACCGAGTAGGCTGACAAGTGCTATAGAGAATGGGAAGAATCATCAAGTATTAATATTCCTACGTGGACTCCATTCTTTCTATTTGTTTTGTACTTTTACTTTTTCTCCGATTAATTTTGAACAGGATATTTTATATTATTATAATTACATTCATAAGTTCTATATTTTGTGCTTCATTTAAAGAAATCCTTCGTGAAACCTCCGACAGGCCGGTGACGCTAAGGTGATTTTGTATATGAACTGTCATTATCAAACAAAATAATTATTTTATTTATTTCGTTGGTCGTTACGTCATTTTGTGTCAGGTTATTTGGTAACTTGGTGGCTATATTAACTGTAGTAGCGTGTCCATATAATCTGTACTTGAGAAGTAACAAAGGAAACAATGTATTTATTTTCGAAACAAGATAATACCACGCAGTTTAATATTATATTACCTAATTATCGCTAACCTATGGACAATAGAAGTATTTCCATTCAGATAAAACTACAAGTTTGAGTATTGGAAATGAATTTAAAAAGAAGAAAGGGAGATTAAAATTATTGAGTTATGTGTGTGCGAGAGAGGAAGAAAGAGAAAATTACGTCAGTAAGAAAAGGATCAATAAGTACCTTAGTTGATACTGGAGAGTTGTATAAAACCACCTATGTTTCATGTGGCAAAATTGTGTTTATTTTCCATCGAGGCTTAAATACCTCTGCGCCGAACTCGCTGGTCAGGTATAAGGAAACTGAACCGTCCTGACACATTTAAGAAACTCTGATAAGAAAGCCTGCCTCCGTCCTGTAGATCAGTCTTGCACGCATCGGAGTACATTTTCTCGCGTCTGTACAATAGGCCAGTTTTGACCTCAGGGCCGAATCCCCTCCGTCCAATCCCGTCCAGTGTGTATTTGGTGTGAGACTATGTTTGCCCTTGTACATGTGTGCGTGTGTGCGTAGCACAGCTCATAAACAAAAACTTAGCAAAATAACTTGGTATTTAATTTCATTGTGTTCCAGACATAACTGTTTCAAAATTATCAACGCCGCCTATTTGCGAAGTGTCCATTGCATCAACATTTTTGGTGCATTTTTATTTCCCATTAAACACTTAATCAAGTTACGTATGCTCTGACTGTTCTCATGACAAATGAAATGAATCCTTGCATGGAACCTCTCTCTGCAATAGTCCTAATGCAAAAGCGTCTCTTGTTAAAGCGAAACAGATGAACATAATCTTACTTCATAAAATTCTTATATCTGGTGAAATCCGATACGATAAACAGGGGGGGTCTTTAGAATGGAAATTAACAAGAGAAGGGGTGAGCGAGAAGTTTATAAACGAAATTGATAAAATTTATAGTGGGGTGAAATTCAGAATATGATGTGGGTTGAAATGTATTATCAAAAGAAGCCGAACAGAAGTTAGGCTTAAGACAGGGGTGCAAATTGGGTCCTATACTATTCAATTTATTCATAGATGACATAATAGAGACGGTTAAGGAAAGCAATGTCCATTGCCCAATAATAATGAACAAAGGGATCCCATCGGTTTTGCGCTGACTGGGGACTAAGAATAAATAGCAAAAAATAAAACATAATGGTATTTAAAAGAGGATCGATACTTTGGAAAGGAGAGGAATGGTTCAGAGCATGTGTAACAGTGGAGGATGGGCTGCACAAGCCAGAAAAGTGATAGCTAATGGCAGGGCGACAGTGTCAGGGGTAAGAAAGAATAGGTAAACATAAACTGGAGATGTCAGTTAGATGGTTAGAAAGAATGTATTAAGCGGTAGTTGAAGCCAGAACAATGTATGCAGTGGAGGTATGGGGTGCATCAGAGATAGGAACATAATTAGACCAGATGTATGGATTGTTTTGCAAAGAAAACTACTAGGACTGCCAAAATCGGCACCAAAAGAGGTGGCACTGCTAGAGCTAAGTAATACGAAAAGGAGGGGAATAATAATAGAGAGAATATTGAAATTTTGGTTTAAATGTATTAAAGGGCAGAAAGAACAATTATTGAATCTCTGCATGAAGCAACAGAAAAGCACTAAAAATACAAATAGTTGGTGGTCGGAATTGGAAAGAATGATATTAAAGATATACATGGGAGATCTATGGAGAGCACAGGAGACAAATTATAACGGTTTTTGGAAGGAAGTGAGTGCTAGAGTACAAGACATGGATAGGCAAGAGATATGGGAAAGTATAGAAGAAAATAAATCTTTGAAATTTTATGTGCAAATAAAGACATTATGGGGTGGGGAAAAATATATAGACCAATGTGGCAAAATAGGAAGAGAAGACATAGCATGGATGAGAGTAGGAATATTATACTTAAAAGGGTTGAAAAGTAATGAGGTAGGAATATGTGAATTTTGTGGAGATGAAGATAGCGATGTTCATTACCTGATAGGATGTAAGGAGCTAACAAATTACAGGAGAAAAATATGGGATAAGAAATGGGGCAGTGTAAATAAACAGAAATTGGCGGTATAATGCTAACGGGGATGGGAGAAAAGAAAAGTAGATGTATAGGAGATTTCTTACATAGGACAAGACAAACGTGGATTAGGATGAAAGAAGAAAAGGTCAAGAAGAAATTGCATCAAGCTGCTCAGGAAACCAAAGGCTTATAGCCAAGGGACCTGAGTCAGTAAGTAAATCCTAGCGTCATCAATTTCATATATTTGTACAGGAGGTATATCTGGTGAAAACATACAATTTAATCAAATAAATGTTTTGGGGCGTTAAAACGTTCTAAGATATTCACTTTTATTAGTATGAATTTTCAAATACTTGTATAACTCTTAACTTTAAGGTCGCTATTCGCCTTATTTTCCTTTTTAGCCATGCAAGGAAAACGGACATTTTAAGCCATCACATAACAACAAATGTTAAAAGCCTCGACAATCACTTGAGCCTACAATATTTTTGTATCCCCGTTGTACCTTAACAAATCCATTTCTACAGATTAACACAAAGGATAGAAGTATAAACGTCTGTAAAGACAGTTTGTACAACTCTGTGTGGAGAAAGTAATGAGAGTGGAAGTTTTGTGTACGAGTACACTGCACTGTGTATGTAATACATAGTTCATACAGACAGACGTTCAAGTATAAAAGAAGCAACAACTCCCACAGCAGTCTGGAGAATGATATTGAAAAGCATTTCTGCCAGAGACAATTTTGTAGTGCCATCTATTTTCAAGAACCCATATTTTTACGACAACGCAGTCTCCGCGGTCGTTGTTATTTTATTTGTCTTTCTGTTTTGTTTCGAGAGCCCACAACAGTAGCAGCTTTTATAAATATATGTTACCTACTGCTTTTGTGACTCCTGTTTTCCGGTTGTGTTTGTTGTTTTATTTATCGCCGTCCTACGTCATCTTGTTATCGTGGTGGGCTTGAAATGTTAACTTCCTTTGCACGAATTCAACAGGATGTCATTTTCTTTTTCACTCTTCTACAAATTATTGTTAGCAATAAGTGAATCTTCTGTTTACTTTTTTCGTACAGTTAAACCTTCATTACTAATTTCCTGTAATAATTGTAGGTGATTTAAATGCAAGAATAGGGGAACACCAGGTTAAGTGGATTAACCCAAGTGATGAAGCTAAGAAGGAACTTGAAATAGAGATCAGGCATAGTAAAAACAAGGTTACCAATAATGAAGGGAGGAAACTTTTAGATTTCTCTGAGGAGAATAATCTTATGATCTCTATTGGCCTGAAAGCGGGGGACAAAGAAGGGGAATTCACATTTGCTAATAAAAATGGCCAAAGTGTGGTAGATATTTTAATGTATTCTGTAGGAATTGATGAATGTATCCTAGATTTTGAAGTTATGAATGTTTTAACATCAAGCTGTCACTTTCCATTAAGATTAGAGTTAGGCGAATGCAACAAGCGTATGAAGAAGCTTGATGAAGAATGTCTCAGTGTGGTGAAAAAGTATAAGTGGAGGCAGGCATTCTACTAAAATTAAAATCTTGTCAAGGGCAATGAAATATTTATATAGAATAACTAACTTGGAAGATGGCAATATAATTAAGGAATGTTTTCATATTCAAAAGAGAAGTAACTGGGATGGGTCTTGGGCACATAAAATGTATGACTTGATGAAGCAGATAGGTATGGGTAATTCTTGGATAAATGCAGAGTATGGGTATAGAGCTTCTGGAAAGAAATTAAGCTAAGATTAGAAGATATTGACAGACAAGGCAATTTTTACAATACAAGTGACAAAAGCTCACTGAGATTATATAGAGAAATAAAAACAACCTGGGGGAGGGAAGGATATATAGATATATGAGTAAGTTAGAGCGAGAAGGTTTTGCTTGGGCGAGAACAGGAGTGAGAAACTTGAAAGGTATAGGTCAAGAGAGGGAGCTAGATAAATCTCCATTGTGTGGAGAAGAGAATGCAGACCTCCATTGTATATTAAATTGTGGTAAAAGATATGGAGAGAGCAGGCTTCGCTACGTAAATGGGACAATTTGGGTGGTGAAGTAGTAATTAGAAAAATGTTGTCAGTAAAAGGAGAAAAGAACAGGAGAAATATAGGGAATTATTTAGGGAAAGTTAAAGAGAGATGGCGAAGAACAATTAAGAGAAAAATGTAGAGTAGCATAGGTGAAAATGCAGAAAGTGTGAAAAGGAGCAGAGGGCCTCCAATACACAAAAACCTAGGGTTAGGTGTATGGGGACTGAATTAATATTCAATGGTGGGCAACATGACAACATGATAGGATTTTCAGGATTTAAGCATATATGGCATATTTCAGTATGGATTTTATAATTGTTATCTTAATTTTGTATTTCCATTTGTTGATGTAAAAGGATATAAATTATTACTACTACTATTACTACTAATTTCCTTGTAGATATACGAGGGTGGTCTGAAAAATTTCTGACCTCAACATCAAGATGGCAGCATTCGTAAATAAAAGCTGGTGAATTTCCTTGTTCATCTGCTGAGAGCTACTCATCAAAGTTTCAGCCATTTTAGACGCTCAGTTATTATGCAACAGTCGTTTGAGTGAGTTGATGTGAGTGTTTCTAAGAAAATGGACAAAATCTAGTATAGAAATGTCATTAAATATTTGTTTTTACAAGAAAATACGCCTACGCAAATCAAAGATGAGTTGGATTCTGTGTATGGGGACTCTGCACCATCATTTACCACAGCGAAAGTTTGCACAGCTAAATTTAAACTTGGCCATAAGAGCTTGGGAGACGATGAACTTTCGGAACGTCCAAAAACTGCAGCTACCGAAGAAAACATCGACAAAGTTCACCAAATGTGCTAAACGACCGCCGACCTCAATTCCTACAGCTGGCACACATCGCCTGAAATGTCGGCTAACATGCAGAGAGTTTGCAATTCATGTCATCACTTCATACCAATTTATGTAGATTACTGTTGCTAATGCCATTCAAATATACTTAGAATTTTATTTTAAAACGCGACATAAAACAAACAAAACAGATTTCTTCACACAATTTTCTTCAGTGGACAGTATCTGTCAAGCACTTTCTAACTACCGAAAACTTGCGGCTGCTTCCGGAAACCTACGAAGCATATTATTCAAGCTTACGAAAGCCTGTTGCCAGAGGATAGAACAAACCTTGGGCTATTTCATCTGGACAGGGAAGCTCTACCCTGTTGCGCGGGCTCAACTACGCCTCCCGAAGGGGCAAGGTGGTTGGGGATTAATAGAGGTGGCTCTCCAGTCACAAGTCTCGATGATTAAAATGCGTCTGCTTGCCCTCAATAATCAGAGTGATTCCGTGGACACCATGATACAACGCACGCACATGGATTTATGGTGCCAAGGACAACGTGGCAAGGTACCCAAGATTTTACGAGATACTTATTACGCGTTGGAGCGGTTACCCACGGAGCACTCAATAAATGGTGATAAGTGCAAAGTAAAGAACATTTATGCTTGTCTTCGTCAAGCAGTTAGAATTACCCCGCAGGTAAAGTCTGTTTAGTTAACGCGTGTGCAGTTCGGAGTCAAAGGAACCTGACCCGACCGCCCACTAATGACCGTCATAAATCTATCTCCACACTTCAGAAATGGAACACTGTCGTTGAGGACCAATAGCAACCCTGATTTTCTCGAAGTGACAGTCGCATGTCTACTCCACGTGGAGTCTCAGTTGCCAAGGTTCCAACTTCTGTTTCATTACCTGCAGAAACTCGTTGTACGTCACAATGTGGAGCCCGTAGGAGGGAAATGCAGTGGTAAATGCAAATGAAGTAGTAGATAACTTTCAGTTGCGTGAAAATAATCAAAGTGAAGGAGGTGTAAATAACTCGGCCTAGTTATATTACTGGAAAAGCCTCAAAAAACAAAGTTATAACGGGAACTGTTTCTAAGCAAATTCAAGCGCTTGTTTAGAACACACATAAATATGTGCTGACAAATAATCTTGGTAAGGGGTCGTGCAATGAACCTGATGATAAATGCTGGGTATTCACAGAAATACAGTAAGAAATATTGCGACGAAAGGAATACAAAAGACGCCGATCAAGTGTGAAAACAAAAGGAAACGTTTCTCTAAAGTAGATAATTTCACATGCGATTTAATTCGTCTAGAAATTTATAGATTCTATGCAAAAGGGAGAGCGCCCACCTTAGACGAATTGGTTGCACATTTGCAAGAAATTTGTGATTTTCCTTATGGGCGCTTCACTTTGCGCGGTCTCCTAAAGGAACTGGGTTTCAAATACCGCACTTCATATAAGTTAAGGGTTATTATGGAATCCAGTAGAATTGTAGCTTGGCGATATATATATATATATATATATATATATATATATATATATATATCGCCATCTCATTCCACCGATGCTCCATCTTCATCTCATGTATCATCAGTGCCATCGCCTGCGGTGCCGTATGTAGTAAAAGCGGGCGTTAAACACTACACATTTTCCAACGAGAGTTTGAAGTACCGTATCATTCCGCGTCCACATGCGTTCGGAATGACAGTACTGTTACCACTTCGTTAAGTATAATAATATGAATATGCATTTTCAACAAAGAAACACGTATTTATTTATGCAAACCACTTAATCGCTTCCTTGAGTATAATATTAATATACATTTTTGATATTAAAGCCACATTTTTCGAGCTAAGTATCACGCAGCACACTATCAAAATCCATGAACATTGCGGCAGTACTTTCTCTCGCCTCACGGCTGCACGTACCTGGATTTGACGTCGGGACTCCTTCCTCGGTCTCCACGTCGTTGTCTGCTGCTCGCTTTACTCTTGGCTCTAGCTGCTGTCTCCAGCATGGATTCTTTTTTTGGGTTCTCAGGGTGTTAAGGTTGAGACAACACAAACATCCGATAATCTCTTAACTGCTTTAATTTGTCCTTACACTTTTGGAACCCGGACACCTTAAATAACTGCACTTTCGGCGGATAACTTATGATACATTTTACCTGACGCGGCACGTCGTCGGGCACACCAGACGGAAGTATACAATACACTTGACTGCAATGAGCAAAAAATGAGGACTGAATGGGGGTTGCTACCCTCTTATATACACAAGCATGGCGTCACAAAGAAAAAATAAGAGGATATTGACCTGTGTAACGGTACAGTAAAGTAGCTAGCATTCCATTCTATTGTCTGGCATCCGTCCTTCATAGACCGTCATCCGGAAGTGCAGTGTATCTCACGTATATCTGCCCAGGTTCGATACAATATTTTACAGCAAAGTCTACAATTTTACTTTCACTAACATAGCTAGTTACAGTTCTCAAATTTATGTATAATTATTAAACATATTACATAATTAAATCAATAATTGGTCCGAGGACTAAAGTTCCTGTTTCAAAATTAAGTGCCACTTACGTATTTTTCGTATTCCTTAGCACGAGACTTGACTACTGCCAGAAATTCCGCCTTAACATGACACTCGTGGACAATTATATGTTTACTCTGTAACCATGTTATGAAGTCACTTGTTGTTTAGTATGCGTTCTAACCTCGCACTGTGGTAGGGGCATTGACCATCACAATAACGCTATTTGGTTGTAATTTGAGGAGAATCTTTTCAAACCAGGATTTTTAAACGTCGCCATTCATTTCTTCATGATAGTCTCCCGTTGTTTTGGAGACGAACACAAGCTCGCCACCCTCGACAAAGCCATCATTACTTAATATTTACTTACCCCTCCACGTAGGATTTCTAAGTCCTGCACTTAAACCAAATCGAAATGCATGTTTTTTTATTTTTATTTCACTGTGGTGTCAGTCCATAGTTTGCTTGTCTCCGCGTTTTACGGAGTTCCTTCAATATGCGCCCGCAGCATGACTTACTCTAATTACAAACTAACTTAACTATCTATTAGTATGTTTTGTAAAGTAGAAATATACTTAGTGTGCATTTGTCGCGCGCATTAGCGAAACGAAGTCAAGACTTCACACCTCAGTAGCGGTACTTTTGCAAGGAACTATTTACACGGCGGAAGCATCATGGAAATTGTGAAGATGGCGCGCTACGATCAACGGTCACGTGGCTTTGTTTATATCTACTTTATTCTTAAAATTTAAGCAGTATAGAGAATGTGAACCTTTGTTCAAAATGCTGGTGAAATCTTTGTATCTAATTTTTGAATGACATTCAGTTTTTCTTTTACTTATCTTATCTACTGGAGAAAGTAAAAACTTTAAATATTCTTTAAGATTTATAGTTGACTGACATTTATGATTACACCATCAGGGAAGCGTATTAATTTTTATTTCCGATTCTGTTTCTGACAAAACACGACCTCTAAGTCCGCGAGATAATAAATGTTAAGAAACGCATTCCTAATTTACAAAACTTCTGTCCAAAGCTGAAACAGAAACAGTTAATATTTTACTCTAGCAATTATGGTTTAAATATTTCGCGCATGTTGATTAGTGTATTACTGCAAAATACTAATTTCACTGTTGTGCTCAGCAGAACCCCAGAATGATGAGCTTGCAATTAATCACTTGTGTTGACCAGCCATTTCCCATTTTCACATTACAACTCCACTGTGTGCTTCAAGCCTCATTATTGCGAAATTAATCGTATTTTAAACTGATGAGTAATATCGCATGTGCATTTATGAATACTAAGTACTGTGATCTACTACAGTAAGAATGCGTTAATAACTCCCTGAAATTGCCTGTCATGTATATTAAATCATTTCATGGGAAATTAATCTGACACATTATGCTTCCTTGTTTCTTTTTTCCTATAAAATATACGCTTCAGGCTACATTATGGGATTACTAACACCGTGAAGATTCCATTACTCGTCAAACTCAGCACAGGTTCAGATTTCAGTGCGCATTCCGGAATAAAAATAAAGCATTCTTAACACAGATTATAAGATCTGTGTGTATATATTAAATGACGATGGAGTGCTTTCATTTTTATACAGATATACGAGGGTGGTCTGAAAAATTTCTGACCTAATAAAGGTACAAGATATTTTTGCAGATTTTTTTATTTTTTTATTTTCAACACAGTCTCCTAACTCTACATACTTCTCTCAAGGATGCTCCCACCTCTATAACCCGTTAAAATAGTACTCTGCTTTTTCTGTGCAAAATAATTGTTTACGAAGGTGATTGACTCTTCATTTGACGAAAATCTCTGTCCTCCCAGCACAATTCTCAGATGAGGGAACAAAAAGAAGCCGCTTTGGGCTAGATCTGGTGAGTGAGGCGAATGGTCAAGCAGTTCAAAGCGTAATTCATGGATTTTCACCACTGCAAACGCCAAAGTGTGAGAAACAAAGGTACAAGGCATTTTTACCGATTTTTTTTTTTCAACATATTCTTCTTCTAACACTACACACCTCTCCCAGGGACGCTCCCATCTCTGTAACCTGTCCAAATAGTACTCGGCGTTTTTCTCTGCAAAATAACGAAGGTGAATGCCTCTTCATTTGACGAAAATCTGTCCTCCGAGCGCTATTTTCAGATGAGGGAAGAGAAAGAAGTCACTTGGGTCTAGATCTGGTGAGTAAGGCGGATGGTCAAGCAGTTCAAACCGTAATTCGCAGATATTTACCATTGCCGGTGTGTGAGAAACAAAGGTACAAGGCATTTTTACCGATTCTTTATTTTTTATTTTTCAACATATTCTTCTTCTAACTCTACACACTCCTCCCAGGGACGCTCCCAGCTCTGTAACCCGTCCAAATAGTACTCGGCGTTGTTCTCTACAAAATAACGAAGGTGAATGCCTGTTCATTTGACGAAAATCTCTGTCCTTCGAGCGCAATTTTCAGATGAGGGAACCAAAAGAAGCTATCTTGGGGATAGATATGGTGAGTAAGGGGGATGGTCAAGTAATTCAAACAGTAATTCGTGGATTTTCGCCATTGCAACCGCTGAGGTGCCAGACGGTGCTTTGTCTTGGATTATCTTTTTCTGCAAGTGTGGCCGTTTTTCCGCAAATTCTGCCTTCAGCTTGTCAAGTAATGTAGAGCAGCATGTTCTTGTAATGGTTTTCCCTTATTGAAGATAGTCGATTAAAATAACTCCAACGCAATCTCAAAAAAAAAAGACAGTCACCAGTACTTACCCGGCAGAAAAAAAAAATAAATTTTGCTTTCTTGGAGCTGGTTCCCCCCTTGGGTTCGCTGTTTGTATTGTAATTTTCTTTCAGGCGTATAATGGTTTATCCAAGTTTCATCTACAGTAATTAATCGGCGCCAAAACTCGGATTTGCTGCGCCTAAACTGCATTGGAAATATTCATTCGAACACGTTTTACGCCTAACGTGAACAAAAGCGCCACCCAACGAAATGAAATGAAATGCGTAGTGTCTGACGCCCGATTTTACTGCATACGGCACCGCAGGCGATGACACTGATGATACATGAGATGAAGATGGAGCACCGGTGGAATGAGATGGCGGGGGAAACCGGAGATCCCGAAGAAAACCCGCCCCAGCGCCGTGTTGTCCACCACAAATCTCACTTTGCGGTCGCCTGGGATCGAACCCGGGCCGCCCAGGTAAGAGCCAAGCGGTCAACGGGCACACAGCTTTCTCATGTCTAAGTTTTGCTTTAATATGTGAGAAACCCGTTCTTTTGACATATTTATAGCTTCTGCTATCTCTCTCACTTTAATTCAGCTTTCGTCTAGCATCATTTGGCGAACTTTGGCGATGTTTTCTTCGGTAGTTGCAGCTTTTGGACGTACCAATCGTTTATCGTTTCCCAAGCTCTTACGACCACGTTTTAAATTCAAATGCACAAAATTTCACTGTTGTGAATGATGGTGCAGATTTCCCATACACAGAACCCTACTCATCCTTGATTTGCTTAGGCGTATTGTCTTTCGAAAACAAATAGTTAATGAAAGATCGATACCCAATTTGGTCCATTTTTATAAAAACAGTCACATTAACTCACTTAAACGACTGTGACAGATCAACTGAGCGTCCAAAATGGCTGAAACTTCGGTGAGTAACTGTCAACAGATGAGCAACGAAAACACTAGCTTCTATTTACGAGTGCTGCCATCTTCATGTTGAGGTCGGAGAATTTTCAGACCACTCTCGTAGTAGATTGAATCACCTTAAGTGAAGTTCAGTTATTACTATACAAGAGATAACAAAATTGACAGTCGATATAATGTGGGTGCCCTTCTAGATTGTCTTTTTCTACTTTCCAGCTTTATATTTCTCCACAGTGGTGGAGGATTCTCAGCGATGGTCCTATAAAGGTTAATTATCTCTCAATACGTGTACCATGCGGTAAGGTGTGCACTAGCTATCTGTGCATAGCACCCCCGTTATTAATTAATTCAATCACTCAGTCATTCATTTATTTATTCATTAATTCATCCATTCGGCAGCCTGAGGCACAGCCCGTGGGTAGCTACACGTGTGCCTGTCCTAGGAGGGACATAACCACTTATTGACAGAAGTAGGAGGTTTGGAGGAAGATAGGTGATTCTTTTTAAATAAGGGGAGAGAAAGGTGGTATCTTTTGCTCCTCAGTAGCTGAGGATCAAGGTGCAATGACCCATTATGCACCACTGGTGGTTAATTAAAAATTTATAAATGTGTAATTTTGAAGTTTCCAGCTTAATTATTGGGTGAAGTAATATTAGGGTTGGTGCAAACCCACAATTAATCACATTTTGGGTGTTTATACCTTAGGGTACCCAGTAATGCCTAGCCATGTGTAGAAACCGGTACTGCTCGACATTCCCTGGGACGATTAATCCCCAAGAGACCCAAGAGTTTAAGTGGGTCTGTATCAACTCATTTTGTTCCATTAATTAAACAGAATAAGGTTGTTTCAAAAAAAAATATTTAAAGGACCAGAGACATGCTAAGAGGCAAAAATTAATATTTGCCCACCGATAACGAGACGCTATCTTATCACATGATTTTGTTTACAGCTCCTTTGAACTTAAAGTTAATCAGCTTAAGTCTAGGAATATACCTTTCTCTGTCTGGAATCTTCACAGACCTTAAGAGAGAGGTGAGGACAATTAAATAATGTAAGATATACCTCAGGTGCAAACCACTTGGGCACTTTTGGAGATTGGCAGTGAAGCAATACCGGAATCCATATAAAAAGCGCGCTTCACTTTCCCAGGGCGACATAGAATAATTAGCAGCTGGTCGAGTGGGTTACCTGTTGGAATATGGTGATGCAAAGGCTAGGTTAAAAAAATACCTCACATTGTTTTACTTTTTTTCTTTCTCCTAGACTTTGGCTGTATTTTAGTAATTAGTTAGCAATTTAGTTTTAATGGTTCTCTTGTGAGCCAAAGACACAAAATTGACAACCCGATAATTGGAGATCATGCTTAGCTTTGTGATCCATCATAATCAGTACCGTATCTGGTATTGTAAACCATGTTACCAGTTAGCCTTTATTTTTAGGAGAACGTCAACGACATTAAATCTAATAGTTCTTTTTTCATGCTTAAATCTTATGTTTCATTTCTATTGACAAAGGAGTTGTGAACGTGTTAAGTTCTAATAAAAATAAATTGCCAAAGATTTCATCAACGCAGTATTTTCAAAATGAGGAACCCCCTACAGTATTTGAAACATTTCAAATTTCATTTAGCGTTACTTCCTGCCAAGCACAGGCAGGTGCAAATATCTAATGCCACCTCCCATTTTTAAAGTGTTTGAAACTTGGATGAGTATGTCAATCATTATACCGGCAATAGTAAAATATCTACCACGAACTGTAAATTCACATCTATCTGCCAGTGCAAAACTTGGCTATTATTGTATTTTATAAAGATATATAACCCCTTAAAACGTTAATTGTATCATAATATCAAATTATAGGCCATAAGAAGTAAAATAAAGAGTAATAAAATTTCTAAGCCGAACACGAGGGATTTGAAGCCTACTTGAATTTGAAGTTGCTCTGGCAGAGTGTGGAACTAACTTGTATAATACCAATTAGCCAACGTTACTTTGCAAGCAGAGGTTTCTATAAGAGTAAGTAACCGCAGACCTTAGAACCCATCTCGTATCTTCCACATGTTTTTACACCTTCATGAAGTGCTTAGAGTTCGTTTTGGTAACATTGACGAAAATAAGAAACTGTATTCACCACTACAAGTACTGTATGAGCTAAAGCCTGCCGTAGTTTGTAGCATAGCATCGAATATGTTACAAATTATGATCATTTGCATATCATCAGAAGCTAAAACAATCTACGTAATTCTTAGCATTTTTGACATGACTGTACAGAGAAGACACGTGTTAGCTGAAGATTTAAATCCAATTGGTCCCATTATGTAGATCTGCCATTTTGTGTTCCAATGTTATTGTCAACTGATGCATGTGATGGGTTGTTCGTTCAGGGGAGTGTTTAAATGTGTGTGTGTGTGTGTGTGTGTGTGTGTGTGTGTGTGTGTGTGTGTGTGTGTGTGTGTGTGTGTGTGTGTAATGTAAGCTAATGAATAGAAGTTTGCAAACTCGTTTAAAATTGCTACTGCAGCTCTCTACGTCTGAGTATGATGTTTCTGGAATCCACATACAAAGTGACTGCCTTCTGTCTCATACAGCATTTATGCACTGAGTTCTCTATCCCGCCTCTATAAACTGCTCTACAAATCATGCTTTAGAAGGCATTGAGGAGGGGCGTCAAATATGTCAAATATGTCAAATATGTCGCTTAGCATATTGAATAAACTGAAAAATAAATAAGAGCAAGTGACTCACCTGGTATAGTATTACTATTACAGAAAAGGTTGGGACGAAAGTTATGGCAATTACTTTCTTTTTCTTGTACATGTGTGAACGGATCACAGGCGTATAAGTGTCTTGTGCAAGTTCTGCAGGCATAGTGTGTACGCATTACAACAGATGGACTGTGATAGCTGATAGTGGGACAGCGAGGGATGTGAAATCAGTCAGCTGGTGAGTGTCGTGCGAGATGGAAGTAAACCGTGTTGAGCAGCGCGCTCAAAATATCCCTTCTCCGAGGGAGAAATGCGATGGAATGTCTCAGTGAATTAGTGGAAGCCCCTGGGAATAATGCGCTAACATATCGTACAGTAGCACAGTGGGTAGGAAGGTTTCACCATGGACGTGAGTGGACCAGTAATGTGCAACATTCGAGAAGACCTACCAGTGTGCAGACCGAATTGCCGTCATCGAGCAGCTCCTAGACGAAGACAGACAATGAACGATACTGGAGTTAGGGATGGCAAGTGGCATCGAGATACGCACCGTGCACAGGGTATTGCGTATGCAATATGCCCCGGCCACCTTGCAAGCTGGCAACAGGACGGCGGTCAATTCTTGTCACAAATAATTGTCATCGATGAATTTGGGCCAGTGCATACGAACCAGAGTCAGTCCGCGGAGTGGCGACATGCTAGATAACCAAGAAGGCAGAAGTTCCGTCAGAATCCCTCCCCAGTCAAATTGATGTTGTTCGTCGCGTATGACATCAGGGGTGTTTGCCACTTTGTTCCACATGGCAGAACAGTGACCGCACTTCCACATCGTTGGCAGCGTGTGGTGACAGTAGTAGGGGACTACTTTGAGGGTCTTTAGGCCCAGGATTGCCGTGTCAATTGTATGTGTACTGTGTTGTCATTTGTTTGTACCTTGAAGGCCATATTGCCCTGAATACTACCGTAATAAATTAGTATGTTACAATATTTCAGTGATATTCGTTGTCCATACACGTCGTTAATACCTTGTCCTTTCGTCTTAAATGTCACATTTTGCAACCGGACTGGTATCTTCAAGGAAAAAAAAAAGTTGCCCTGTCTTTTGCCCCAACCCTCGAATAAACCATCATTTATAATAATCCAGTAAACTTTGGAGGAACTTTGCCGTAAAAGTACAAAAGGTATTTAATTTAACAATAAACAGCCTTTATTTTGTTTATTTTTACCTCCCACCTTTGTTTATTCACCAGAATAGGGATGCTAAATCTAACGAGAAGCTGTTATTATTCCTTAGACAAAACCAGTCGTGACCTGCAGCCGCTCGTCAATTTTCGGAATAACGCAACCTTTTATTAGATCATTTATCGCAGTTATTTACAAGGTTTGTTTACAATTCGATGTTCTGTAATGGGATTAAAGTTATTGCTCCATGCGTTTCGAATTATTTGGATTGATATTCAGTGCAGTTTACTCGTATAGAGTTCCGTTTGAGAGTTGCACGTTAGTTAAACAAACAGTTTTAGTCAACTGGGAGGTTTCAGCGTACACATACAATTCTCACATCCGCCCATCACGGGACTTTAAAGTGTGTGTTACGCACCTACTTCCGCTTCGGGGCTTAACTAAGTAATGAAAATTATCTGTGTACCGCCTACCACTTAAACAAATTGTTTGTTTGTACGTTGCTAAGATGAATCTATACTAACTTTCATAGGATAATTAAATAAACATCGACTACTTTGTAAACGAATGAACAATATTTTTACCTTCCCACGAGGGGGTGCTGTAAAGTTTTAATTATCACCCGGTAGTTCTTATAATAGAGTGATGAAAATTTTTCAGTGTCATCATTGATTCCCTCAGGACATAATGTTGGTAGTTTCAGTGATTTAAGTCCTTTTGTTATTTTTACAGTGAGTGCCAGAAGTGACTGAGGTGTAAGATGGAGAAAATTGAGGCTCGTAGTGTGATCAAGTTTCTGCATTTGAAGGGCAAAACTGCCCGAGAACTCCAAGATGAGATGACGGCTGTTTATGGAAAGGATTGCCCAACGTATGACACTATTGTGAGGTGGGAAAGGGATTTTCAAACTCGTCACATGTCACAGACAGATGAGTCAGGTGCTGGTAGATCGTCAGCTTTCACAGTCAAGAAAGTGGAGTGTTTAATACTGGAAGACAGACGAGCAACCATCCAAATGATCGTGAATGAGACATATCTGAGTTATGACAGCGTGTGGAAAATTATTCACGACGAAGTGCACATGCCTAAGGTGTCTGCACGGTGGGTTCCACGTTAGCTAACCCTTTTCCAAAAGCAAACACGGCGTGACCTTTCAAGACAGATGTTGATGTTGTTGGAACATGATGAAGATGGCTTATTTGATCGTCTGCTAACCATGGATGAATCCTGATTTATCAGTATGATCCAGACACAAAAACCATGAGCATGGAGTGTAAACATACCAATTCCTCCCTCCCCCTCCCAAAAATGCAAAGGTGCATAAGTCAGCTGGGAAGGTCATTCTTTCAGTTTTCAGGGACTGTCATGGAGTCATCCTTACAGATTATCTTGCCAAGGGTCAAACCATCACTGGCAGATACTACTACAATCTTCTGGACAAGTTACGAGCAGCTCTGATTATGAAACGACGTGATATGCTCTCCAAAGGTGTTCGTCTTCTGGATGACAATGCACCAGCTCATTCATCTCAAGTTGCAGTTGACAAAACAAGGGAATGTAGCTTTGAGATCTTACAGCACTCTCCTTATTCAGTCGATCTCGCACCAAGTGACTTTTTCTTTCCCGGAAATAAAGAATCCGTTGCGTGGTCGCCAATCTGACAACACAAATGACGTCATTAATGAAGTGGAAGAGTACCTTAAAGCAAATTCAGCAGACTTCTACAATCAAGGTATTCGGAAGGTCAAGAAACGCTGGAAAAAAATGTGTGAATATGGATGGAGACTTCATAGAGAAAATCTAACAAGCACATATCGACACAAACTCTCTATCATATTCTTAAAGTGTGATAATTAAACCTTTACGACACTCCTAAGTATAGCCTACCTAAAAACGTATTGCATTCCATCCAAAGAAATTTACTGAAATGTCTCTGAAAGTACATGTTCTGAGTCTCCTAAAGTAAAAAAAAAATCACATTATATATAAGGGATAATGTGTATTGAAAGTTGTTGAAACAGCTCTTTTAATTTCTTTTAGAATTTTTGTTTTGTATGCTGTTAGGTTATAAATCGTTGTAATCTATTGTGGCATTGCTGAATAGAAGTAACTTCCCACAAAAAAAAATTACAGATATGGGATTGATATTTTCCACAACGTTTCTCTTCATTATGTGAATATCATTACTGAAACTATTTGTTAAAGAAATAATAATTCCTGGTATGAAATTTAAGCTACCACTCCCATCTGTAAGGGATTTTTTTCTTTCACAATTTTTGAGAATATGTTAGCTAATCTTAGAAAACTGCGAGTTTCAAAAACACAATGCGAGAAGCTTATTTCATATTTTAATTGCACTTTAATTACATAATTAATAATTACTAATAATTAGATAATTATAATAATATAATAATTAGATAATTACTCTAATGATACTCTAATTCATTTTTGTGACATTTGGTTTTTATAAAATACTTAATTTTTACTGTAATATTCTCAGGTTACGTGATTTTAAATCCTGCATGAAGTAGTTGAAAATAAACACTGATTATTTCACAAATCGAATGCAAAAAATTGGTTTGGTTTGTATTATTCTGGCACTACTGCCAGCAAAATTCTGAGAGTCTCCTTACTGCTGTGTGCAATACCTATTAGAAACTTTCGCGGAGGGATAACGCTTTAACAGTCTGCTGCAGCGGCTTTGTTGTTCTTGTGAGAAGGAATTTTTCGTGGGAAGTAGTATCAACATCAGAATACCTGTTTCGAGTGCAATTGTATACAATCGATGAAGTATGGCAAACTTTTCTGAAACTAGTACAAAAAGATATTTTAAATATTTCTGCTAAAGTTTTGCTCTAATTTATTTTTCTGTCATTTGGTATATGCTTACTATTGTGTTTAACATTACTGGATTACTTGCTTTTAAGTCCAGCATCACCATAGTAGCTGAAAATAAGTGTGATATCACAAATTCAATGTAATAAATTGATATGCTGTGTAATGTAGTCTCGAATGATTGAAACAATTTATTCGAATTAAATTGGAGGGAATAATGCGATTTTTATGATCAGTTAAAAATATAACTATAACAATTTGATGGCAAGAGGAAATTGTACGCCTGCTACTCTCCATAATTCTTGTTTCTGTGTGGACAACTAATTGGACATGAAGGCAGAGTAATGGTAATTGGCTTCGCATCTCTGCATTGCAGTTTTAATGTTTCACGTGGCCCTTTGAAACTTTTAACAAATTCATATTAATAGTATAGTTTTTATTTCATGGTTTTAAAAATAGACTGCTGCGTTTTTGTTTATCGTTTCGTGACGCCAGATCACCGCTTTTGCATCATTGATGTTGTTGGCCCGTACACTTACACTTAGGGCAGCGTAATCTATTGAGCTTGCGCAGCAGTGATTAATTTCTCTACTACATATCAGTAAATATGTATTTATGTCAGAAAATTATAATTTAAAGATTCAAAAAGAAACGCATATTTCTTTGCATCTTAAAAAGTATTCTGTCTATGTGGGTTCGAGACATTAAAGGTCAAGGTTACAAGCACTAAAATCGCTCTTTATTTCCGTAGAAATCAATATAACATTCGAGAATTACGTCACATACAAGGTCATCGACCACAAACACAGCTCACACAGCTGTTCACGCACATGCGTCCAATTACCTAGTGACTGTCTGTGACAGGCAGCGGCTAACCTTTTGTAGATTACTCACTATCGGGAATGTTCTCAAACAATCAGGACGGTACTAGAAGAAAGACGAACTCTCGAAAAATCCGTCTCGTTCCTCCCACCATTTCAGCGAACTTTTATCTCTGCACTCACTGCCCGTCTCTTTGAATGCCTCGCCGCGCCGCCTCGTCACAACAATGCATTCGCCACAGTATTTTAAAATATTTTGTATGCATGTGTAAAGAGAATAAGACTCTTGGTTTAAATGCCAAAATCAGACAAGTTCAGCAGTTTTAAAGGGTGAAACAGAAGGTTTTCAAGAAAGTCCCTCACTTCAAACAACTTTTTACATCAAATATTCGTAGAAAATTATTTCGCTCAGAAGTGCTTCTAACGATTTTGCTTAAACACTATAGCTTTAGGAAACTTTGGGATCATAAAATATATATTTTGAATTTTCTGTGAATAGCTCTTTAAATCTCTGTTATTCTAAATACATTTTATAAATAGTATACCGTCAGAGATGTCACAAAAATGTGTATTTACTTAAACCACTCAAATTGTATTTGTTTCCCTTTTAGAAAGTTAACAATTTACGAGACATTTCTTATTACTGACATGCAATTTCAAATCCTTATAGGTTTCCAAACTGGGAAGTCTTATTTTCTCTATCTCTCCGTATAGATAACGGAAATTCAAAGCCATCGCTAGCTCTTAAACTATTTTACTTTATCTTAAGGCCTACTGTAATCCCCTCGTCACTTTGTGGCTACACCATATACAGAATGTTAATAAACTACACCGAAATATTTTCAAAGCAAGTGGAGATATCTTAAATAAGTAGTTTAAGATAGGATAAGTACACCAGTACACCACTGCTAAATATTAAAACGTTTGAGCGCACAACACACGAAAGAAGAGACGTGTTGGAGCGTTCCTTCTGGCCTAATACTTATGACACTGGCTATCAAGTACTAGCCCCCTTCACTTCTTTTTATTTCCTTTTATAATTTTTCCCTAACATTTTAAATCTTCTATAAATGTAAACATTTCATGACGTAATTTCACCTTGTTAGTACAATTAATTACAATTCTTTCTGACAACGGTTGAATTCTGCTTTATATTTTCACTGGGATCTAGTTAAAAGGGGCTACGAACATCCATAAAATGAAAAGTAAATGCAGCTCTTTACGTCAGGTTTATAGGAACCGATCTAAATGGTGACCTACGTTTCGAATGCAAAGTTTACAGTGGCAAACGAACGACTGGATTCTGTTCAAAATTCCCTGTGTGTCTCTAATAACATAACATTATGCTACATTTGGATAGTTATGACTCACGCCGCTCTTCCTATTGGAATTTACGTATTAAAAAGACCAAAAAGTTAACTACATGACAGGAACCGAACCAATGTCCTTTGGAACACCAGTTTTCGGGTACCTAACAGTTACAGACACACTAGAGTAGGCTAAATGATACAAGAGTGTGGTTAATCGCTCTTCAGTGTTGTACTGACAGGTGCTTATTTCGAGATTTGAGAGATATTTGAGGCATTAAATCTTGAGAACGCCAATAACGACCTGCTAAGGGTCGATATTAGTATACTCGGGAAGCAGTTTTAAAGACATTGTAATACAACAATTTCACCCACCTGGTTTAAGTGAAGCTTACATCGCTGAAATATTTCGTTGTAATTCACTAACACCCTGTATACAACAATTCGTACATATGGTTTTCTTGATTGAGGTGAAGTAGAACGAATAATTAACATTGGTAAGAACAATTTACAGAAGAGTAGCAGAGGAAGTCACATGAATTTACATTGATATTTTTAAATACTTTATTTCATTACATTCCAAAAATGCTACAGGAAGTTTTCCGAAACATTTTACAACTCAATACCATCCTGTACATGGGAAACATTAGTAACGTTTTTATTTCCAGAAAAGTTTTATCTGAAATGTCACACTAAATACAACAAATAAAATGTTTAACTCTTTCTGGTTAGAGGTTGCGAGTTGCTCGAAAGGAACTTTATATAGGTAATTTTATATGAGAAGGTATGTTCAGAAAAGGATGAAAAAATTACAGATCTCTTTGGTATGTATCAATTTATTTTAAATATCAGCTTTTGTAGCGTTACCAAGCTGGTTCGAATCTTTCATATTTTCTTATTCTTTTTAATTTCTCCTGTTGACATTCACATCTTCCTCGTGATTGCATGGAAAGAACACGGGATGTTAAGGCCAGCAAATAACGTTCTAGTTCTAAAACATTTGAATATCATCCTTTCATCTATATCCAAAAGGAAATGTGCGATCACATTTTGACTTCTGAAACTTTTGTTTTGATTAAAATTAAATGGAACGTAAAGTCGAGTTATTTTATTTTATAATAGATATACCAATTTTAGACATACATAAACACACCGCAAAGAAACAAAATATTTATTATATATCGAGATTTAACTGTATTGGAACACCACAGTGAAGCGAAATAATTATTAATTTTTAGATGAGTCGTATTTATTACACATATGCTTCACTTTCGTACCTATTTTGAGGACATGTTTCGCAAATCATCGTTTGCATCTTTTTCTCTTATGCGACTAAAGCTTGATCCAGTGGTGTGGGTAATTCTGGAGTTGTGCTGCCATCTGTTGATTTAAATGGCAGCAGCAACTCCAGAATTACCCACACCACTGGATCAGGCTTTAGTCGCATAAGAGCAGAAGATGCAAACGATGATTTGCGAAACATGTCTTCAAAATAGGTACGAAAGTGAAGCAGATGTGTAATAAATACGACTCATCTAAAAATTAATAAAAACATTTATTGTTTGATTCTGTAGTACCACTATGTACAGTAGAGGTCCCTCAAGTACTAATGGATTAGTTGATTGTAGAAATAAACTGCTCAAACAAAAAATCTCAGTTCTCGTTTATTTATTTCACTTTTATTTCTTTTTATTGCTCCATTAAAATCTCGACGTGACCACAATAGTCATATCAGCGGTTTTACTTTAGAAAATGCTGCCGACTGGGAAAGTGTTAATTCGTATATAGTGGTTCTTCTTTGGATTTTGCACATTAGATCCCACACATGTTCACACACTTTTCCTTACCTTCAGAATCTGGGAGGAATAAGAAACAATCATGGCTGGGGTAAACTTTCTACCTCCCAGATGAGTATCGAGCCCGGCACCCCCCACAGAAACCTTTTGCCAACTGCCCTCTTCATTATTCCCTAAGGCGTCTGTGTGTGTACGTTTGTATGAGTTTTGGTATGCAATATATCCTCTCTATTTTAATCTATGTCGTGACATACCAAATCCACTTCAAAAGATTACACCCTTAAACTATAGTATACACCAATCGATACGGAGGTTCTAATACGAGACGTGTCCGTAAAATAAGGCCTCAAAGGGACTGGAGCCGTGAGGAACGCTATTATGCGAGATCCGGTAACACTGCCATGTAGCTTGGTTTCAGCCCTTCAAATCCCCACCATTACAAACTCGTTGTAGCATTATCCTTGGCTGGGCAGCCGTTTGCGATGGAGCTTCCTATCACTTCCACCGCCAAGTGCGAGTTGCGTGCAGTGATCCGTTTTTGAGTGCCAAGGGCACAACCCCACTGAAATTCATCGTCAGTTATGCGAAGTCTATGGACCACAGTCTATGGACGTCGGAAACGTGCGAAAGTGGGTCAGAGAGTTCAAAGACGGACGTACAGACGTCCATGACGAACAACGTTCTGGTTGGCCTTCGGTTTCAGCCGAAACAATTGCAAAAGTGGAGCAAGAAATGCTTAAAGATCGGCGTGTGACAGTTCGCGAGCTGTGCGAACTTATCCCTGAAATCAGTAAGACTACGATTGACAAAATTTTGTACGAACATTTGCATTATCGCAAGGTGTGTGCGAGATGGGTCCCCAAAATGCTCACCGAAGACCATATACGGCAACGTGTTGAAGCTGCCCACCAATTCCTGGAGCGCTATGCAGAACACGTCGAGGAATTGTTGGCTTCAACTGTCACTGGCGATGAAACCTGGGTGAACTACACAACGTTCTCATCAGTGGCGGCATTCGAATTCGCCGAAGCCGCGAAAGTTCAAACAGACATTTTCTGCCGGCAAAGTGATGGCCAGTGTGTTCTGGGACAGAAAACTGTATTGTGCGATTTATGCCTACCGGCACAACAACAAATGCCGCTAGCTGCTGTGAGACTTTAAAAAACTTCCAACGTGCCATTCAAAATCGAAGGAGAGGAATGCTGACGAAGGGAGTGATTTTTCATCACGACAACGCTCGTCCCCACACTACACAACAACAGCTGATTTCCTGGCACAGTTCGGATGGGACATCCTTACCCATCCCCCTACAGTCCAGACATAGCACGTAGTGATTATCATTTGTTTCCTCAGTTGAAGTCACACATGGGTGGAACACATTTCGAGACCGAAGATGATTTGAAAAACGAGGTTGAGCACTACCTGCGCAACTTGGCGGGGAGTGGTATGACAAGGGTATCCAAAAAATGCCGCAGCGCATGCAATGGTGATTACGTTAAAAATAGCTGTAAGTTCCGCCTTTCCATCAATATAACATACATTGACAATAAACATGTTTTATATATTAAATCAAATTGGAGACCTTATTTTACGTACACGCCTCGTACTCAAATAGCAGTCACCAAATAAACAGGAAAATACCCCAATTCGCTTTCAATAATTTCAGAGCCCACCAGTCAGAGATGGGAATTGTGACAGTTGAAGTCAGATACCAAATGTACTATACTTCGACACTGTAATATATTAAATACACAATAAAGCTGTTGATAACGAAAGCGCAAATGCTCTCAATTGAGTAATGTTTTAACGATTGTATGCCCTTTTTCGGACGACTGGCTTTTTTGAAAGCTAGTAATATCAAGTGAATTATCGCAAATATTTATGGTTTTGGTGTCATTCTATTGTTTTTACAGCAAGCCTGATTATTATCACTGGATGGTTCGAACTACAAATCTGACTTAACGTCGCTTGATTGCCTTTTAAACTTCATAATGTGTGACAAACTTTGTCCTGTACTCCTTGCACATTACAGTGATTGGTGCGGTACATATAAACCTGAACCATTTTAAAGGACATAGCTTTTTAACCAATAATAGGACACACGTACAGATTTGGGAGAATATAATATGCCACTGGGAGATTATATTACACTATTTACATCTCAGAGAAAATGTTGGAAATGTCCTCTACCAACATCTTACATGTTTGCACTCGTCTCACTATATTCTCTGAAGTTTTACGAATATGATATTGAATTGAGAGAAGGTTACTTCCAGCAAGATGAACCAACGTGCCATACATCTAATGACATCATTGAACTTGTAACCAGTTTCTTTAACAACACTGGGCAACAACAAAATAATTTTGGAATGTTTGGAGCACTTCACGAGGCAATTTTTACTAATTTTGGGTTGAGACAAACAAGTATGACAATGAAAAAATTGTATTAGCTCTAGTTTCTATGATACACAAGGTGGAAGTATTACATGTTAACGGATTGAGAGAAAACATAAATTTTAATTACATACATGCTAACAACAATGAAAGTGCATTTGATTTTTAAACAATAATTAAATGCTAAGAGTTCTAAATTGTCGGAAAACTACTTCGCAGATAGTCTGAAGAGCATCATGTGGTGGCCTATTGACTTCGTCGTCTTTTAGTTTGCCTCTTTTGATGCAGTTCCGCAGAATCCCTATACAAAGACCAACAGTAATCCGCAAGCATTACTTCATTCCAAAGGCCCTGATATCTTTGCTCCATAACAGAAATGTCCTGGTGGAATCTCTCCCCAAGTTCATCACTAACAGCTCCACAACTAGGAGGGAAAAGGTCTAGGTGGGAGTGGAGAAAATGGATCTTAAGGGACATGTTGCATTCAAGGTTACGGTATTTTTGCAGTAGCACTGTCACCAAAAGCTTGTAATTGTCAGCTCTTTTGTTGGCTAAAAATCCATGAACAACACTCTTGAAGGCTTCCCAAGCTTCCTTTTCTTTCCCCTCCAAAATCTGGTGAAATGCAGGATCCTTTACAAGTTCTCTTATTTGCGGTCCAACAAAAATTCTTTTCTTAACATTTGCATCTCTTAATTTCGAAAATTTCTCTCTGATTGTGTTTTGTTATTTGAAAGGTGTGCCAACTCCCCAAAAAATTTCCCCAAAATTAGATGAAATGACACATTTTCTTCAAAACAAGAGCTAATCTATCATTTTATAGGTGATTTTAGAATTCATCAGAGGGAAATACATGTAAATTCACTATTTTTAAGCCGGAAACATTTTCATTGTTGTCCAGTGTAATCGAATAAAATCAAGAGGTTTGTAGCTCCCCACTTTCACTGACCTAACCTCACCGGACCTTTTCTTGTGGGTGTATCTAAACAATAAGAGTGTACATGAATAGGCCATAGACAATTGATGTTCTCAAGATATCCATTCGAACCGAAATAAGTAACATTGGTGAGGATACTCGCTGTGAAACTTCAGAGAATATGTGAGATGTGTGCAGACATGTATAGATGCAGGTGGAGGAGACTTCCAACATTTTCTCTGAGATGTAAGTAGTGTAATGTAATCTCCCAATTGCGTATTATGTTCTCCCAAAGTTGCACGTGTGTCCTATTATTAATTTAAGAGTTATGGCCTATTGAAATGGTTCAGGTTTACATGGGTCGCACTGTAGTAATGCAGGTTTGAAAAGTAAACAGCCATAAACCACTTACACACGAGTTGCTATTAACGCAGCAATAGTAAATTTGCATAGACTGCAGGATAACTAAACGGTGGTATTTCTTGAAGAAACTTGCTATAAAAGCAACACCCTCTATTTTACGAAAATGCATGCTGAGTGTGTGTACCTAAAGCATAAAAACATGCAATTTCACCACTGTACGTGTCTTTCTCTGTGTACTAAGTACGGAGAGAGCAATAGAGGTGAACTTTGGTGAGCATTTTGTATTTTTATGTACTTTGTTCTACACTGGTACAGTAGAATCTGGAGAGAATTTCCCAGAAAAGGAACCAAAGAAATGGTGGACAACAGTACGTAATAATGAGTGGCTCCATTTGGATATACAAGCATTCATTTATTTTACAAAACAAAATATAAACAAAGATTCTGTTAAATGGATTACATTATGGCATTCTCCTGATATTCTCTGCACAATATGATAAAATGTCTACTAGTACTGTGACATGCTTCAGCAATTTCTATTTACACTAACCACCGTGAGTAGACTCCCTGTATTCTAAGGATGTTTTCCGAAATGATTTCACTTCAATTTGGGTAAAAGAACCAGATGATAACAGATTACTCCAAAAAATTACTGGGAAAATATCCACCATTATATAGCAGTATACATACTTGAATTCAATTACTCTTATTCAAAATCCACAAAACATTGTAATAGTACAGGACATATCTAGCTTACCCAATAACGGCCTCGTACGACCTCATAGCATAAATAAAACAACAAACAACACTAACAGACTATAACAGTTCCATGAAAATTTACCCCGCAATAACAAATCAACACGACACCCGTATTTCCATTTGTGCATTATAAATATTGAAACTGAAACGTGAAATGGTACAGTGTCCAAAATTACAACTACTTGACCAAGAAACGCCCATATGTCTTTAGAAATAAGTCATCAATTTTACTATGGCGAAGTGCACCCATGCTAACTTTTGGAAAATAGGTCTCGTGGCTAGCAACTAATGTTGGAGGGAGTTATCAAACAAATGAAGACCAGGCAATGCTCATATACAGCACAAATCCATTACCTTGTGATAGTGGAAAACACAACCATTTAATAATTGCTACAGAGATGACAAACATTCTCCCTCCAAAACGAAATTCAGTTCCTAAATGTCTTTTAAGGAAAGTACATATTTAAGAGCTACATTCTGGGTGAAGAAATCTCATCAAGTATGAGGAAACCTTGTGGGTACCACAGCCACCAAAATCATCACCCGTAAATGCTTCGGAAGACCTGGGATATGAGGAATATAGGCAATAAGAGAATAAGTTAGTATGAATGTACCTATATTCCGCTGCTTGCCTAGTCCCCACTAAAGTATTAAAGAAATGTATCTGTTTATTCATTCGTATTAAAAATCCGTTCAAATAATTTTTGCAATAACTCCGGAACACAGTAAGCACGTTTGAACTTAAATTCAAGGATTACAAAGATGTCTAAATGATCAGACTTTTCTCTAGAAACTTCGTTTTTCGTCATGCGTTATTGTGAGGTTAAATACTCAATTATTAACGCTGGTGTGGACCTGAAAGTTTATAAAACGCTTTGGTCCAAGTTGTAAGTACCTAAGGAGACTGTAACTCCAAAATGTGAGTTTTGAATTCGAATATTGGTTTCTCAAAAATTGATCCATGAAATTGAAAGAATACTTTTCCATCAGAAGCAGCTTAAAAAAAGTTTATGATCAAATTATAAGTACGGCAATAACGGAGGAGAGTTTACATATTTATGTTATTTTGTTCTCAAGGAAAACGAAAAAAAAATATAGGTATATTAACAGCCAAGATATATTTGTAACTTCTGTAACACTGCTGCTTTTGCTAAAATGTTCAGCCCTAGGCCAAAGCCGTGAAGAAAGCAGTAAATGTTAATTGCGGTATTCCAATTTTATAACATTGAACGAATATCACGCCTTTCAACTGTTTGGTACATTGAACATTGAACACTAAATTAATGTTGTATAATCTAGCTATAATAATATAAGAGAATCCTCTGTTGCTGTTTATAGCCTTTAATACATTATTGTATTCTATGAGGGATTTAAATTCTTACTAGACGTTTTCGCTGTTGCAATCAAGTACTAATAATAATCAATTTAACTCTTAATTTAAAATATTATTTATAATGAAAATATACATTAAACACTCTGTATAGACCTGTATCCCGAGGTTGAATTCTGATTTATACACTGATTCGTTTGTACCTGGTTTTAACAGTGATTGTGCGATATGTGTCTCAGGGCATCGAGGCGATGAGACAGCATACAATGTGCAAAAGTCAGTAAAATTGCTAATACACCGGAGTAGAAGCAGTAGTAAGCTCTCTTTTCGAGATGCTCTTTATTTCAGCACATTCTCTATATTCAAGTACGGAGACATGCTGCAAAGCGTGCGACGAATAGGGACTGAAAGTCATGTTGGTTCGCATATACTTAAAAAGAAATAAGATGGACGTGATTCATTGATAAACTTACCGAGAACAAGTAGTCGAACTGGCTGACCCATGGCTACTATGCGACCCGTGATAGGGTCAAGATCCTCACAGTGCCACACTCCTTCGTCTTCTAGACGCACACTAGCGATCCGCAGATGTCCCGAGCGAGGATCTTGAAGATAACGATGTCCCAGACCTGGGAGTGGTGAGGCATCTACAGGTCGACCGTCATGGTACCACATAGTTCCCCCAGGACTGCAAACAAAAACATGGCGAGACATGAGACCCAACTGAAATGAGGACATGCAACAAATAAGAGAAACTTTAGGTATCAGAGGTTGCCTCCTGTTTATATCATTGACTAATTTTAAAAGTAGAGTGAAATTAGATTGAAGAGAGAAAATGTATTAGCTTCAACTGTAATAGCTTTTATTCAAATAAAATTTTATAATATTTTCTTCCTACCAATAACTTTTAAATAATGTATTGTTTAAACTTGAATTACGCAATTAAATAATTAAGAAAGTACTATAAAGTAGATTAACCTTAAACCTTACTTGCAATACTCCACTAGTATTCTAAAAGGATGAACTTGTTTCTGCACAGTGGAATGATTAAGCATAAATCGCTTTATGTATCGGTGGGGGAAGGATGGGCACAATGCTGCTGCATAGACATTTAATAAATACTTTCTCTATACCTATTTTCAGTAATTAGAGGAATTACTGTAATGCAATCAAAAGATCTGTATTAAAATTTCACGCAGGTGGAGGCTTTCAATCCCCCAAAAGATCATTTTTATAAATGGTCCTTGTTTGTGTGTCTGTGAACAGCAAAATAATGAAAATTTGGTTAGATACCAAAATTCGAAATTAAATTCATCGTTCAAAGACAAAAAAATAAATGATTTGCAAGGAAATACAACCACATTAAACTATCCCTTGATGGAAAGTTTTTCCAGAGTTTGATGTCAAAAATTAGCTTCAACGAATTTGAATAAAATGCAACAAAATTAAATAAAATGTATATATTTAATTGCAAATTAAATGCATATCTTAAAGTTCTGGAAACAACCTCTGAAGTCCTCTTTACTCGGATGACTTGAGGAAGTAAAGCTTAAGATATACAAAAAATATAACTGCACAATTAAGTATTAAACATCAGGGGACGAAACGCAAATAACCAACTCCAAGAGCGTGTAATAAGTTGTGTAACTTTTATGTAAAGTTTAAAGAATGTAATATATTGTTCATTCATTCATACTACACTAAAAGTACGGCCGCGCAGTGGCACAGTGGTTAGACCGCTTGGCTCTCACCAAGGCGGCCCGGGTTCGATCCCAGGCGACCGCAAAGTGAGATTTTTGGTGGACAACACGGCGCTCAGGCGGGTTTTCTCCGGGATCTCCGGTTTCCCCCGCCATCTCATTCCACCTGTGCTCCATTTTCATCTCATGTATCATCAGTGTCATCGCCTGCGGTGTCGTATGTAGTAAAAACGGGCGTTAAACACTGCACATTTCATTTTACACTAAAAGTACGGACCTCGTTAAAGCGGCAATTTATATCTCCGGAACTTCCAAGCTATTTTTTTACAATTGATTTGAATTTTCATGTAAGCATATGTTCTCAGTAGTGAAGTCATTATTCGCTTTTTGTCTCACCCCCCCTTTTTTTAATTTACGTCCGCCCCAACGTTAAGTTATATCGGACGGTGAATGAATTGGGTGAAATGGTGCTCAAATTAGTCCAGGGTCCATGGAGCTTAGAGTTACCCGACATTCGCCTTGAAGCATAAGGGAAAACCCCGGAAAGACCTTATCTAGGTAACTCACCCTGACCGAGATTCGAACTCGGGACCTCTTGAACGTGAGGCAGACATGCTACCATCTACGCTACCGAGGCGGGCTTTTTCCCCCTTGAGATCGTCGAAAAACTATGGTATTCTAAAACCATCATATACAGGCAAGCTCTGTAAAATGTCACGCTACTTAGTGCTCTGCAGGACAAAACCTACGAATGTGCATTGAACATTAGTTTAAATTACCGAGAGTTGCAGAGAAGCATAATTTGAATAAGAATAGTTTGTAGCATCTCACACGATTCTCCTGTCTCTCATTTCATCTCCTTCATCAGGTTACAGGGTGACTCCGGGTCCATGTCGGTCAATGTCGGACAGATGGTGCAGAGGTTTGCGTGTGGAACCTCTTCCAGGCTGCATCAGAAGGTGGTGTTCGAGCCTACATTACCAGTTGAGCTCTGCTATTCGGGGACAAAATCGTAAATTCTCCATAGCGAATGTATTGGTCAACGACCAATTTGCCAACCTCAACCTTCCTAACTGTGGTTAGGTAGTCAAAATTTGCCTAAACTATAGAGTTTTATGAAACACACTCCACTAGATCCTCGCGAACCGGGGAAAATGAAGGCTACACCCACTACAGGGGTTGTGTCAACAAATTATGTGACGTGTGATTATAAGCATTCCTATAAACGGCTTCTCCTGTGACACCACAGCTTGTTTCATACCCTATGTATACATTTTAATGCCTTACAGCATTAATTATTAATCTCCTACCACCACAGTCTAATTACAAAGTCTCTGAATATTTGATAGCGCTGCTGTATGTTTCCAGACAGAACAATTTTATACTTTCCCCTGCCAGGAAAGTCTACTGAACTTTATCACCGTTGTGTGGAATTGTCATGTATATTTACAAAAGTAAGTTTTAACACGTTTTATAACAAGTTGTCTGCATTTCTCTAGATTAAAGATCAAAGAAAACCGGTCTGTCCGCTTTTCTAAACCTAAAATAATATATTCATATTCCTTAAAGTATTTACTACGCCTTATGTAGGTATCAATAAATGCGGGTTACAAAGGTTTTTAAATGCACACACTTATTAAGGGGAGTCAGGCATTGGGGCAAGGGGGCATTCTTCCATGCTTTGTTTAGTATGTTTTGAATTACCAGTGCTGTTTTCAAGATAGGAACAAGCAATAATTTTGGAGTAATAAATTGACTTGGGAACAGGTATAAACAGTTTAAGAAATCCCAATTACATAATAAAAGAGTTAAACCCCTAAAATGGAAAAGGCTGTAACGTAATATTACATATGTGATGGAGAGAATGAGGAATTCTGATGATGAAGCCTTGGGATGATGAATTAGAGGGTCCCACGAAGTTCTGCCTTATATAAACAGTATGTTACATATTGGTATGTGAAGAAAAGGAGAGATAATAATTCTGGAAGTACTGGATGTTCTCTGGCGTAGCACAAGTCAGGAGAACCTGGGAACTCTGGATTCAGAGTGTGGCATAGAGCGAGCAAATTAACTTTTCACACAATTGCGAAATAAATGAACTATTTACTATTTAAAATTATTCAATCTTATAATTGTATTTTAATTACAATACTCCTCTTTACAATAATGAACAAATTGTATTCACGTCTTTCATTAAGAAATACTTCCTATTTCCGACTTTTCAACACACACAAATTATTATATATTACGTCCATCACTTCCGACGTTCCGGGATCAAGTGGGGCGATTTAAATCCTTCTTATCATGATAGATTTTCTGTCCTACATCGCCATAACTACTAAAGAACTCTCGTTCTGATTGGTCAACACCAATCGTTGCACCACATTTCCTTAAAGTTACAGATGTACTATTTTATCTTGACAGGAATCCTGCGCGGTAGGGATGAGTAGCAACTGTGGTGGGGATAGTGCACCTATCGCCACAATGCGTCACACGCTTAAGATTACGAGAGGGGAGGGCGGTGCTTAAGGTGACTAAAAACATATTTCATTCTCGAAGACAGTTTTGCAGCTCTTATAAACTGATTTGCAATTCTTATTATGGTGGTAATCTCCACGCTTTTGTAGGATCTTAAATAGTACATAGGCATTTGGAACAAAACCCTGTTCTCCTCCAGCAGGCATGATAAACAGCTGTCGGCCTTTCAATATCGCTGCAGAGTCCCTGTAACGTATTTCACTCCAGGCATATGGTCCAGTATGTGCTGTATTTATATAAGTTTCATCCATATAAACTATATAAACTTCACTTCGATATCTCCGAATATTTCGTAAATACTTAAGCCTTTTTGCACGTATGGTGCGATGTTCGATTAAAATTTGTCTGTCACGCTTAGAGTTTCTTTGAATAATCCTAGCTTCAAAAGAACTCTCTTAATGTCCAGACACTGCCTTGGAAATCAGTAGAATTTTTAGCTTCATAAGCACTTTCATTAAAAATGGTGTTTGTTTTTGTGTGTTTTATAAATTATTCATAGTACGCCTAACTACTTCTGAATTAAAACATTCAAATTAGATTTTGTGTATGTTGTTAATCTTTGTTTACTGGGCATAGAGAAGGACGTTGTTACACTAGCACCAATGGCTTTTCTTTCCTTAATAACTCTCCTAAACTGCTTTCACACACAACTGTTGCCTCAGGTACCCTTCCCCAGAGTTTTATAGCTGACCCACACCATTGTTCCGTTTTTATAAATCTATGGATACTGGTTATTACTTCTCGTGTTTTTAAATGTAGCACTTTATTTCCTAATGTGCTGCTAGGAGGCGTCATTTATAAATGCCCTCTTGGAACCAGGGGACAAGCACATTTGGAAACAAGCTGTAGTATTACTGAATAGCTCTGCATGTGTTTAGTTGCTCGCAACTGGTACGCAACTTACCTGCCCTCCCCTACAGTTGTAACCGTTCTGAGTTGGACTCGTCCAGATACCACTGCGCATCGCTCTGCACTTTTCAAGATAAAAAAATACATCTATACATCATCACATTTACATAATTTACCCATTCATGGCCAACTATACAAATACAGTTTCTTTTTCACACAAAACAGTCATTTTGAACTAATCCTTTATAAGCACATAAAACTTTTCACTTCTCAGGGCTAAAACAAAACACAATGGTTACAAGGTGTAGTAACAGATCACAATATATTCACTTCAACAAACCCAACCACAAATATTGATTTCTTCATTGTGTAATGGCAGTGATGACAATCTAACTAAAGTAAATAATAATATTAGATCAACAAGTTTTCAGTTAGTAGATACAGAAACTCTGTGCAGTGTAAATTTTGTGAAAATGAAAATTGTCATATCAGATGACACCAAGAAACGAGATAGATTATTAGCTACATTATCAGTCAGTTGCCAAAAGCGTGATAAAGAATATGCATTTGAAACATAGAGCGGTTCCCCTCCTTGTGGGTTGCATTTACATCACAGGATGCGGTGACGTATCTGAAGTTCGATTCGCCCCTTCGTGAGGGCTACGCGCAAAAGTTTCGCGCTCACTCGGTGGGGCGACGCGTGTAGAAGCTACACTTTTCCTTGATGTAGAAGCGATGAACCTTTCGTCTAAAGGCCGTGAAGAGGATGTTCTCGAAGATTTCTATAAATCCTCTCTACGGCAGCTGCGGCGAGCAATGAGATGTGAAACTTCTCAGGCGTGGTATCGATACAAAAGGGATTTCACTTTTGGGCCACTATGTAATAAAATAATTAATACAGTTTTTCTTTAATTGGAATTATATTTCTCGACATCATCTTCTTCTTTACATGCGACTATTTCCACTGATGTATATTGCCCTTTAATATATTTTAATTTTCTCCTTTAATTTATAAATGATGCAACGGTTTTTACTTAAATTATTTATCGTAGCGTCGCGTATTCGATGTCTATTTTAAACGTTTATTAAACGTTCATAAATGGTGAACTTCAATGACTTCTCGTACTTTCAAGAAGTCTTTTACCGGAAACGCGTCTACCCTCTTCGAGAGTTAAAGCCAGAAAGAAAATTAAGAATAAAATTATTGGCTCTTTTTTATGTTTTGTTTGCTAAGGTACCGTAATACTTAATTCTGATTGGTCCTACGTCACAATTTGGGATTTCAATAAACTTAAGGATTTGTTGGTTATTAACTTAAGTTGAATACAGATGGCCATGTTTACTTATGTCCATATATGCAATATCAGCTTCAAACATCTAGATGTATTGAAAGTGGTGCAGAAGTAAACGTAAGGTTTGCTAATGGCTTGAGAAGCATTGGCAAGGGAATTTATGCAGGTAACATTGGCTGCTGTTCTCAATTTACCAGCCCTGCCCCGCCAAATGTAACAAAATAATTAATAATACCATATCTGCCTCACGTTAAAGAGGTCACGAGTTTGAATCTCGGGCAGGGTGAGTTAGTTGGATAAGGTTTTTTCCGGGGTTTTCCCTTATCCTGTAAGACGAATACTTAGGTAACTCTAAGCTCCATGACTAATTTGAGCAGCATTTCATCCATTCCAATTATCGTCCGATATGACTTAACGTTGGAGGACGTAAATTACAAAAAACAGAGCAAATGACCATGGACTATAGGAAGAAGAGAAGGAGAAAAAAAACGAAAGAGGAGGAATGATGGTGACGAAAAAGATGCACAGTATGGATCTGGGGAAATTCTGAGGTATATTCAAACATAGCAAACCTTAATGCACTTCTTCTCTGTTTTATATATATATATTATATATATATATATATATATATATATATATATATATATATATATTTTAAATTTGGGTGCGCCCATCTATAAAACTAGTTCAGCTACTAGTCTATATTTTTTCTGGAATTGGAGCAATACTTAAACTGTTTTTAAAGGTATTTGTGGAAAGATATGTTAAAATTTGAATTTAAAAAAAAAATCTTGAATATTGTCACCCAAATATCGGAAGGTACGACCAAGTGGAGCTGGGTAGGGTACAGGAGGCATTCAGAGCACGCCCACCCACCCATTTATCTTGTAGCGCTAACTGACGGGATCGCAGGCCACTGTGCCGGCTCTGTCCCCTCCCCCTGAGTTCTGGAACATCCAGGATATTTCATATAACCCGGAACCTTCTAGATTGATCAGTTGGTCTTATATAAGCGACGCGTCGGGCTGGAGGAGAGTTCAGTTCTTGGCGAGCAGCCGTGAGGAGCGCCGAGTGAGTGAAGGGACCGGGAGAATGTGTGCGTGCATCAGAGGCGTTGTAAGTAATTGTGAGTGTAGAGTGGACCTGTGACAGACGAACTGGCGAATTGTCATTGTGCGCATTACGTAATTCTGTGTAATCGGCAAGTGTTCCAACTGTAATTCGGTGGAAATAAAGAACACTTTGAGTTTGTGCAATTGGACTTTCAATTTCACAAACCCACAAAGTCAATATATTAATAGAAGTAGATTCAAGTCATTTATTTAAAAAGTCCCATATCCTTTATTAAAACTCCAAAATAATATGTATTATCTTTAATAAATTTTGAAGTTGTAAAATAACAAGCAAAAGTTTTAAATCGCCGCGTTCAGTGGTTGTTGAGCTAAGCGCACCAAAAGCTCTCATTTTAACATTGGTGAGATAGGCTGTTCCAGCTAACCTTAAATGCTTCTTAAAATACAGTTTGAAACGCATGAAAATTCTGTCTCCAATTTATGTCCCTTACTGACATCTTAAATTAATTCTTTTAAAAATTAACTTTACTTAAATTTTAATTTTCAGTTTTTTAAAAATAAAGTAAGCTTATTAAACTTGAGTGAGATTGTAAGTATATTTTAATTAACGTTCTCTAAAGCAAATCATATCGGATGATGATTAAATTTGTTAGAATGATGTTCAAATAAGCTTAGAGCCGATAGATCTCAAGAGTTACCAGACATTCATCATTCAGAATAAGGGGAATTCCTCGGAAACTCGTCGTGTTCGAGATTAGAACTCACGACCCCTTTAATGTGAGACAGAAACATTAGCTCCACGCCACGGAAGCAGGCAAGACAGAGAAAGAGAATGTGGACGTTAAAGATTAATGATTACATGTTTCGTGGTTTTCCAACGATCCAAACATTTATTGGGAAGAAATATTTATAAAATGTATAAAAATATTGCCATGAAAAAAGATGCACTCGAAAATTCAATAGTTGTAACTCATCTAGCTTTTATAACAATGTATATTTTTACTTAAAATACGTAATTTAATATATAAAAGACATACGGTATGAACTATTTATGGAAATATTTTCTATAAATGGCACACATTTTAATTAACACATTGTGGTAGGAAAATTAAAATGGAATTATCCATCACCTCACATTTACATGCAATCCTTTGCTACGTCTCACTTATTTTGAATTGCCTAATAATTTTAAAGTTATGTACTAATTACGTAGACAGTTTAGATAAAAATATATTATTATTTACCTTCTGTGCATTTAGTGCAAGTTGTCAGAAAGATTGTTCCTGATAATCTATTTATCATTGATATTATAGCTGCAGTAATCACTCCTTTGATGTTGAAGTTTGTAATTAATAGGAACGAGGGAAGGCAAGCTAGAAACTGCTGGAAAGGTCCTGGTACAATTAAGATCATGTGACATGTTAAATCACGTTTGCCCTAGGCCAGTACTTGGTAATTAAGACAAGTACGTAAAGCGTAGACTTGAAAGGCGAGGTCCAGGCTGTGAGCTTCAAGATGAAATTGCGCATCTCATGCAAGGCAAGACGTGAACTTAGTTTCTCACGAGAAGCTGTTTAATGGCATGAATCTAAACTTGTGATGTGAAAACCATCATTTTATCATCTGTTCACTGTTTTACAGACTATTACAGACTATTCTTACAAGTACTTAGCTTAAATAAAGACAAACTCTCACTTCTTATTTATGTATAAGGGAAACTAATGATGCAAACTTCTCAAAATCGGTTGCCACATGAAATTATGTTCTAAACAAAAGAAATGAAATAAAAAGAAACAAATACAATAACGGTTTACATTTGAGAAAAGTATGAAGTATCTGAAACTTCAATAACAAATGATATCAGGAATATTTTTAAGGATGCAACCAATTTCATTAGAAATTAATTGCATACTTTAAGGAGATAGACATTTTTGCTTCATTATTACGTAAGTGATTTAACTGAAAGGGACTTCTTAAGCTATTCCCAGAACACTTAATATACTTATATAGTTTATTTGTCCTGAAAATAGCCTAACCATACGGCATTTTTAAAAAAATTAAAAACTACTTAAACATCCCCATTATTTCATTTCGAAACTTTTACATCTACCGAAGATTCTGAAATTAGCTACCAACTTACCACATAACCGAACTTTTTTTAGTTAAGACACACATCGGGGGCTGTTCAATAAAGAATGATCATAATTTTTACGGTCATAATATTTCGCACTAAAATTCAATATGATTATATTCTGTTAGCTTAATGTGAAACAAATATGCTGTAATAGCTTCATTGTTGGTACTCCTGGTACCCGCCTTTGAAAACCAGGCAAGTTCAGACATGTTCAGTATCGCCTACCGCTGCAATGGAGGTAACGCGCAGTTAAAGTTGATGTTAGAGGAAGATCCGGAGTTTCTTTCAAATGTAATCATTTCTGATGAAACTTGGCTACATCATTTTGATCTTGAGAGCAAATAACAGAGCTCATTAAGGAAATCTCCTTCATCACCAAACCCCCAAAAAGCAAAAGTGGTTGCTTCTGCTGGGAAAGTTATGGTCATCTCATTCTTTGATATTTGTGGAATCGTTTATCAGAATGTTGTACCTGCACACACATCAGTAACTGGACAATACTACAGGTATGTCCTGAATACAATGTAAGTCCATATCAGGCGAAAAAGGCGACATTTCCATGAAGCAGGCTGGATGGTGCATCATGATATTGCGGAGCCGCATGTTGTCAATGTTTTTGCTGAATGTCGTGCAAAAATCAACTTGAAGTGCATCCCTCACCCTTCCTGTAGTCCGGATTTAGCCCCATGTGACTTTTTCCTACTCCCTAATTTGAAGAAACGCCTTCGTGGGAGGCATTATCCATCATCAGAAGCAGTGATGAGGGCTCCGGAGGCAATTTTGAAGGATCTCTCAAAAAATGGTTTCCAGCATGTCTTTGAAGACTGGCAGAAACGCTGGGACAAGTGAATCGCATTCCGGAGAGACTATTTTGAAAAGCACAATCAAAATTATGAGGGTGAATAAAGGTACGTTTGTTAAGAAAGAAAGAATGAAAGAAAGAAAGGAAAAAAAAAAAAGAATTGTGACCATTATTTATTGAACTGCCCTCGTATTTTTCTAAAATGTTTCCTTAAGGTTAGAGGGGGTTCAACCCGTCACCGGTGTTTTGCATGGTTTCGCCTATGGGGCCTCACTGTGGCTCAGTGGTTAGACCGCTTGGCTCTCACCAAGGCGGCCCGGGTTCGATCCCAGGCGACCGCAAAGTGAGATTCGTGGTGGACAACACGGTGTTGGGGCGGGTTTTCTCTGGGATCTCCGGTTTCCCCCGCCATCTCATTCCACCGGTGCTCCATATTCATCTCATGAATCATTAGTGACATGGCCTGCGGTGCCGTATGTAGTAAGAGCGGGCGTTAAACACTACACATTTACATTTCGCCTATGGGTAAACAAATTATCGGTTGGTTGTCCCCTGCACTAGATTGAAGGTATATTTGTCTTGAACAGAAGCTTCAAAGCATCCAGAGAAAGCTAGCCGTCACTACCTTTAAATTCAGATAAACTAGCTGTAACTATACCAAGGCCTCTCTCTAATATGTTGCATAAAATAGGTCGCCTGGTGGTTATGCACGTGGGCGGTCGTTGCGGTATTGATGGTTGCCTGTATTACAGGTATTGTGTATTGTATATCTGTAAAGCAGCATTATATTATAGTTCAAGTTAATCGGATGGCATTAGAGTCCATATAGAACCAGGACCTGCCACCTGTGCCGGTTATTTCGTATTTTTTCCCCTTCAAATGTTTAAGAATTTGTTTTGAATTGTTCTGGAAAAAGTAATTTTTACAAATAGGAAATGTGAAATTGGGTAGGACAGGGAATGGTACAACTTACATAATATTGCTGCTATTATTAGTTACAGTAACTTAATTACGTAATGTGGTGACGTGGGCCAATAGAATAGAAGCATATAAATATGAGCAGCTGGCATGCTTGATTTGTAAGATTACTCACTCAGACTAGGCAGGTGTTCACCATTTCTTCCAAAAGCGCTTCTCGGTCTTTGCTTCAGACCATCTTCAGTGAATGCTGCTCCAACTGCTCTGTACTGTAGATGGATCAGCATTCACTGAAGATGGTCTGAAGCAATGGCCGAGAAGCGCTTTTGGAAGAAATGGTGAACACCTGCCTAGTCTGAGTGAGTAATCTTACAAATCGAGCAGGTCAGCTACTCATATTTAGATAAAACATAACTCACTTTTAACAACTTGACAAGTCTTCCTTAAAAAGTATTGAAGCAATTTAGTTGTTATAGAAGCACCGTGCACAGAGAAACCAGGATATTCAGATAGTCTAACGTCATTCTACAAAGGAACGTCATCATACTAATACGTGTATTCTGGTATCGCTCTGCAAGTTTCCAGATAAAAAGTTTTAGTTGTAAATGCATTTGTGTTATACTAGTGGCGGGTGACAGAAACATGAAGCTCACCTATTGAACAACAATAATTTGTGAAAGGACAGAATATATGGCATTTAAAATTGTAACAGAACTTATTAAGGTTTTCATGGAATAAATCCCACAATCTTTAAAGGACAAAAATTGTTGTTTGTGTTCCAAAAATTGCTGCACAGAATACTCTCATTCTCATACTACGACCTAAGGTAGGAATCGTTGCTCCAGAGCGCCGAAGTATCTACAAGAATTCTACCAGATCGTCATCAAAGGTCAGAGTAATTAATAATCCAACATCACGCCTTTTGGAATTAACCTGATGGAAAATGATTGCCACAACGCGGAGCTTCTAGAACATCGTATAAATAATTACCATTTTGAATTATCTGTTGCACACCCGACTGCCGGCCTCACGCCCACGTACGCAAGGTACAGTTGGGCGATCATTCAACCTTTATGGGGAGTAGATTCAGTCAGCATATCTTCACCCTCGGCCGGAAACTTGGTTTTCTTGACTATTGTTGCCACTTTCCTCGTGATGCTTGGTGGGCACCGGTCCTATATCCGGGCGTTAGAATCCGCACCTCAGGGATGGGATCAAACCGGAGCCGCATTCGTGGCAGGGAACCAAAGCATGAGGTAGGCACGCCGAAGCACATATTTTTACAAATTCGGAGAGACTGAAACGATCCCCTATATAAAATATACAGTTTACTTTATTTGAAAAGTCTAGGATGAAATATATTTAAACATATGTAAGATACTTAATTTGAAAATAGGTTTATATACTTGATTTGTAAATGTCTATTAGCACCCAGAGATTAAAAGAGAGCTTTTCACAAGATGAGTTTACTTAAATGTGCTAAATTTTGATTTTGGTGTTTTTGGAAAAGTTATTGGATTTCTTTGGTTTTGCAACGCTATTTAGAGGATGCCATGGCTAGTGTTGCGTACACTGCGAGCATGCGTCAGTCTTCAATTGTTAATAAGCAGTCACAGAACGGAGATAACAAAGTTTGAACATGGAGTCCTAAAACTACTTGAAACAAGATTATAAAGCCGCTGCTGCAGTTCGAAGAAATGTGAAGTAGAAGTAGCAGGTATCGTTAATGAGCGTCTGGCACAACGATGGTTCCAACGTTTCAATAATGGCGACGAGAACACTAAAGATTTACCGCGTTCTGAAAGAACTTTAAGTATAGAATATTGAGGATACACGCCAAGTTTTGCGAGAAAATCCGTAAAAAAGTACCCGTAGGCTTTCAGAAGAATTTGGTCCATTAAACGTTAGCATACATCACATATTAAAACATTTGGATAATCATACAGAAACCGTAGTACTGTACCTCACGAACTGACATCTCAACAGGCTGAACGTAGAGTGGATATCTGTCATGTACTTATCTGTGATCCCATGGGTGATAGATTTGTCAGGAGAATTGCCACTTGTGATAAAAAATGGGTAAATTACTGAAAACGTGATGCTTCGAAACAGTGGCTTGATTCACGCCTACCTGTCAAGGTCATCGTTAAAAAAGGTCATTTTGATCCCAGCGTATCTGGTGGAATTTTGAAGGCGTGACTCACTGGGAGTTTGTTCCAAACGGGTGGCGAAAGATGCGAATTTTAATTCGCACTAACTGTACGGAGTTCATGAAATTTTGATAGGAACTATCCAGCATTAATTAACTGAAATAGAGTTCTATTTTAACAGAACAATGAAACACCCTATACTGCACGAGGAACTATGGAAAAAAAAAATGCATTAATTGCGGGAATGGAACTGCAACCACGCTCGGCATACAGTCCTGATCTCGCACCATTAGATTATCATTTTTTTCATATATATATATAATAAACATGTTTCTTTTCGATAATACGTAAATAACAGGTTGAAAAATTTACTACATCGCTTTAAAGAATAACGCATGAACATATTAACTTAAATAAATTATTTTAAACCCTCTGAACAAATAGACAATATCTTACTAGGTAATTCAGATCAGGATATTCGAAGCATAAGAAGCAAACACTTTTAAGAAAATCCATCACCCCAAATTACAATTTATATTAACATTTTTTTCGAAATTTTCAATTTTCTCGAAAATTTGCATGCTGTTCTATACTGGCGTTAAATACTGAAACGTTTGCTCAGAGGCCTCTATATCAGATCCGAATGTTTACGTACCGTAGATTTACGACACGACAGCCTGCTTTTACTTTGCCATGCTAAAGGTTTATACGCACAAAAATGCAAGGCCCTGGTATGAATCCTTGATCTCGTGAACTAAAGGCTAACATGTTATCCCCAGACTACGGATACACTATGAGACACAGGGATCTTTTCTTTTTTTAAAGAAAAAAGTATTTCAACCTGTCCACAACGCTGGAGTATGACGAACAGCCTTTAAACTGCATAGACATGTAGTGGAAATATGAAACTATTTCTGTTATTTCTCCAGTAGCACATAAAGTTATGAATATACCCGCTACAACTTCTAGGTGCACTTATAAATGCAATTTTTTTGAGCTTTGGTGGGTATATCGCAGATATAGGAAGCCAATGTAGTTCTCATTAGAAATAAAGAAATTTGATAATTATTTGGAAATAACCGTAAAAATGCTGTAGAAGGCATAAAAAATAAAAGATCTATGCCGTTCCAATTACACACTTTTAAGTTTGGGAAAATAGCTTAAGATAAATATGTAACACATCTAAATTGATTTTTAACTTCGTATAATTATACTGAGATGATCTTCATCATACACACACACACACAAACACACACACACACACACACACAAACACACACACACACGCACACACCTGTACAACGTTCGTGTAAGGATACATATTCTGAAAAGGGAAGTAAAAGCGAAGAAATAATTGAAACATCTGAAACCAAATGTTATCTGAAAGCTTTGATACCGAAATTATGGTTTGCCAGAAGCAGTCATGATAGATGTCAAAGGAATGTTGGTTCTTTGTCAAGACCAGGGCAAGGCCAGTTCAATTGGGAAAAGTGTCTAACAAAGCCGTGTGAGAAACCGTGTCCTTAGAAGATTTCTAAAGGAATTGTCACTCGACGTGTATGAATAGGGAATTCTGTGGATCGTGTACAATGGCGACCAAAACACCCACAAAGGGACTTTGTTTAAAAAAGAGTTGAGAGGGAAATTTAGAGATATACACGCGTGCAGCTGTGGTTAGGGAGCACTCTTCGGCGTAAGGCCGATGGAGACAGTTCGCGGCTGGGAAGCCATTATAAACTCTTCGGCGTGCAGCCGATAAGAGAGGAGTCTGAGACGTGAAGCCTATTAGAGCGGTCAACTTGTTCTGTCTTGAATATTTTTCGGGTCATAAAAATTTATCGAGTAATAAACGATTAGCATTCAATAATTCTAAACCGAGATTGGTAACCCTCGGTCAACAACTTCCACTTCGATGTATGAAAAGAAGCAGTGAATAAATAATTTGGTGACGGGTATTCCAGTGTTGTGAAAATCTCCTTCTCACACCCATCCACGCATACCCTGAGAGAAACCTCATTGCTCGACAATCATATTTTTCATCGTTCACCAATTATATTTCCTTCAGCTTGCAGAGTTTCCGCTGGCTTCTGCAATATCGTACTCATGTACTCACTTTAAGTTTCTGCAGGTTGAACCACTTACACAAATATGTAATGACATATATGACCGCCTCGGTAGCATGGTGGTAGCATGTCTGCCTCACGTTCAAGAGGTCCCGAGTTCGAATCTCGGTCAGTTACCTGGATAAGGTTTTTCCGGGGTTTTCCCTTATCCTTAAAGACCAATGTCAGGTAACTCTAAGCTCCATGGATCCCGGGCTCATTTGAGCATCATTTCACCCATTCCATTCATCGTCCGATATGACAACGCTGGGGGACGTACACTAAAATAAATCTGAAATCACCAGAAAACATCATTACAGTTTGCACAATTCCGTTTACAGTGGAATATTTTCTACCCTACAGAACTGCGGTGACTATTAAGAAAAATGAAAACTATCTCATTTAGCCATCAGAATCGATATATACCTTACACAACTTCGTAGCCTTATAATTATTCACAAGACTGATTTACGTAAGTTACGACAACGATTCTAAAATTCATAATATGCCATTGATTATCGCTGTAAATATTCCAAAAGCTAGTACAAAATTGGCATTGTGGTACGTCAAGGATACGTAAAGGGTAATCAATGATTTAGGTGTGTTACATATGTTAAGTAATCCCACACAATTTTGCAATGCCGAGGTAGCTGTGTACAACATGTGTTTCTTCAACACCCCTGGTCGAAGCCTGTTGTGATGTCCTTGTTTCAAACCGCTGCACACATAGTGGCTTAATTTCGAAATGAGATCAAAGCCGCATGAACTGAGATCAGGGAAGAAGGGGGAGGGTGTGGCAAGATTTCCCTAACCCACTGCTACAACAGGTTCTAGATACCAGCTGCTGTGTGGTTTGTTGCATTATCAAGGAGGATTATGGCATTGTTTAGAAGTGCTCGACATATCCCCTGCCGTGTACGACGAAGATGGTGCAGCAGGAGAGGTCTGTAGTACGAGGCACTGACCGTAAGGCTCTCATTAACACAATGACGCTCTACAATACCTGGGTCATCTTATAAGGGTTGAATAGGGGTTATTGTCACAATTTGTTACGGGTCATCGCCCATAGCGAAGACCACAGTTGGAAGGTCAAAATCAAGGTAACGTTCAGCACACAGGGCATGGTTTATGTTGTGTGACGAGTCATACCTAGGAAGAAGACATTCTAATAGCCCAGTTTTTCGAGAGACGGAATCTTCATCGTGTGTTGACATTACATCATATCAGAGTGCTAGGTGTGTGGGTGCCACGTATTACAGTCTGATTTTTAAAAAAAGATACGTGAAGGTCATCAAAGAAGGGACGCGAACGGTAAGGGAAGGTCGTTGCTATGGTAACAAACAAAGGTTGCCAGATTGTTACACTGCTGAATCACATACTCCTCAGGTCAGTTATCGATAGTTGTATGCGGGAAATAGAGTTTGCACGAGTAATCAGTTGCGCTGTGTATCGTTAGCCTACTTTGTTAAAACACAATTAAAATGCGTTTTATGGAAGCAAGACGTAGTGGCGGTAGGATTAGAGGTGGACCGAGGAATCATGGCCCAAGGCAAAGGTCAGCTTACGGTCGGAGTGTTACATTTCATAGCCCATCTACAGAATTTGTCTGTTCTCTTAGAGAATTCTTCCAACAAGAAGACAAGAGTTTGCTCCTTATCAATGAACAGCTTATTCCTTTTATCCAAAAGCGACAGCCCCATGTCAGTAGATATGCTTGCACGTAAAATAATTCCTGTGGGTCAAAATTCCGGCATATCGGCGACGTTGATATGAACATGCCAATTAACAAAGTCGTTATGTGCCGTTTGTTTTCCCTCCGGCACCCTTTTTTTCACTTGCCCTTCCGGTTCGAGGCGTTGCTGTCACGTTGTTTTGGTTTTCCGCCGTTCCTCTTTGGGGGCGCTGCGGTGCCCGAGGCTCCTTGGGTGGCTCCCTCATTCCGGGAGGGAAGTGTGTGCCTGGCTCGCGTCGCGTCCGTGTCTCTGGGTAAGTGCTCCATGTTCGGGTTTCCTTATACTCTCTTTGGGTTTTCATGCGTTGCCTTTTGGTGAGCCGTGTTGTTTTATGGGGCTCTTTCCTCTCAGTTCGGGACCGGAAGTTGATTGTTACTTTATGTGTCTGGGTTGATCAATACAAAATGTAGCTGGAAGTAAATACTCTATGAAGATAGGACAGAAGTTTATTGTTATTGTATGTTTATGTAAGGTTTGATAAAAGCTTTATGGTTTTAATTAATTTCATGACCCTGGTTTGGCCCGCACAGTTAATAATAGTATATTGCAATACTAATGTATACGGAACAAGGAAAGGTTTGAAAAAATCGAGGCACTTGCACCGAGTTTTTTGAATTCTCGAGATTCCATTATGTGCTTATCACATATGTGTTGCACATTATTGTTTGCACTTTGTGTGTTTATATTAATTTAAATTTTAGTGGTTAAGATATTAACTGAAATATTGATAAATGTAATTGAAAATAAATTTTGTATTTTAGAAAGTGCATCGCCTATATCTGTTTCTATGGAGAACTACCGCATGAGCGGGAATGTCAAATTAAAATGCATATCAACAGGAACGGTAAGTATGAAATATTAGTTACATAGTGCAAAAATTGTTTGAAAGAACTCACATGTGAAGACTCTACAACGCAATGAATGTATGAAAAACGTATTTCTGTTTTTAAAGTAGGCTAATACAGATTGTTGAGGTGAGACAACCAGAACCCTTGTTTACGTGTCGAGTTTTGAGAGGATAAGGAATGGGGATCTGCTGGGCAACACTGCAAGCACCCACGTGAACAAACAGATTACCTTCACCTATCTTCTTTTAAAAATCACTTTTTAGTCACGTTATTAAAGGTATCTCGAAACCAGTGTTGTGAAATGCAATACAGGATCTGAAGCAAAAAGGAGGAAACTTATTAAAAGAGCTAAAACGGTCTACGCACTAGGCTGTTTTAACGCTCAAAACATCACAATGTTCTAACACGGAATAACAGGAGACACGGCTGTAGGTAGCCAGAGGACAGCAATATTCAAATAGTTATCAAGCTGTATAACGCTACTTCACAACCCATTGCGGGTCTATTGAGAGATGCTGGACAATGAGGAAGCTGCATGTAACAGTAAAGAAGCTACTCCATTAACCTTTGCTTGTTGTCTGGGGTCTTTATAAATCCCAAGGCTGCTTTAACTATGTAGAAACTGATTTAATGTGAACGTAGACTTCTCATCTTCCAGATATGCTTTTTGTGTACCTTTTATTACAAATGAGAAAAATATTTTTGATAATATGACGATCAGTATCACAGAATTTTTAATTTCTTATAACAGGTTCAGAAAATACCCCAAGTATACAATATGTGATTTTCCATATAATATTGCAAATTTAATACAATAATTAAAATTAGGCAACAATGCACCATGTATCCCCATTGTGTTACAAATTCGTAGGCAATACATACACATGCAATGTTGTGAAAAAATACTATAAAATACAAACACAGTTAGGAATTGCGTTTTGTGGAAGTTAAACGTGAAAAAAGATGTGAAAAAATATTTTAAAAACCTGAAGTGATAATGTTCTACAACTCAACATAGGTTTTTATACTGTTAATAAGATGGCTACGCACTACTTAGTGAAACGTGGGACAAGAAGGTGACCACTTGCTCTATTTCTTGATATACTTGACTTAGCATGCCTCAATGCTTACGTCCTGTACTGTAAATTGTTACAGCATATGAGAAGTAAAAGTCGTAGAAGAGAATTCCTCTCAGAACTGGGGAAAGAACTAGTCGGACCTCAAATTGGGAGACAAATTCTTTTCCCCCAGTGTAGATCACAACGCATTCGTTCAGCAATAACTCAAGCTGGTTTCAAGGATCTTCTAAATGACAACCAACACGACCAAGATGCAGATGTACCAAATCTGAAACGAAAAAGATGTCATTCCTGCCCTAGGTCAAAGGACAATTAAAGTGAAGAAATAATGCGATGAGTGTCACAAATTTTTCTGCAAAGTACATGCAGGAGTAAATGAGTGTTCATTATTTCAGGTGGAATATGAGTAGAAGTTTATTTATAACAGGATTTTTATAAAGTGATAATGCACAGAATGATAAAAAATTGCAGTATTGTTACCTATGTAGTGCGAGGTAAATGAACATTTTGTGTTAAAATAGCATATATATAGGAACTAAAACATACTGAAACTTTGTGGGTTCGTGAAATTAAAAGTCCAATTACACAACTCAGAAATGTTCTTCATTTCCACCGAATTACAGTCGGAACACTTGCCGATTACACAGAATTACGTAATGCACACAATTACAATTCACCAGTTCGTGTGTCGCAGGTCCACTGCACGCTCACAGTTACGTACAACTCCTCTGATGCACGTTCACAGTCTTCCGGTCTGTTAACTCACTCGGCGCTCCTCACGGCTGCTCGCCAAGAACTGACTGAACTCTTTGTCGCATCGTCCCTCTATTTATAGGTGGCTAAATATTTCTAGAGAATTCTTTACCATGGAGGGGAAAAATATTCCGGAGATTTCGCGTTCTTTCAGGCGGCAGGAGGAGGGGGAAACGAAGATTCAGCCACCCCCGTGGTTTCCCCACCCTCCACTCTGTCACGCCTCCGCAGGCGGCAGCTGACTGGCGAGGGTGCGGTACCGATGCCACATGTCCTCCTCCACCGGCCATCTCCTCGCGTAGCCGACCTCAAGTTTGCCGATTGGGTAACAAACAATATATAATTTTTCATATTTCCGACATGGCTAGCACATAACTTATGCAGCTAACAACAATGGAGTTTTAATTTAAAGGATGTGCGTTGGACTCAAAAAAAAAAAACTTATTTTTATTTTTCTGGAAATATTTTACACTTGAGCGCCACATAATTCTTAGATCATTTTGGGGTGAAAAAAGATCCTAGACATATATGTTTCTCCAGAGGGTTAAAATTCCAAACGAAACATTCCAAGCGAAACTAGTCCCAATTTTGAAGCACGTGGTGGAAAATTGGAAATGGTGTGTTTCAGAACTTCAGGAAAAATTTCTATATATGGCGCAGGATTAGGCTACAATCTTGCCAAACGGTTAAGGCATTTGGAGGCGGGCCGTAATGCACTCCAGGGAATCCAGAACTCGCCCCTCCTACCATGGCTGCTGAGTGTGGTACACGAATCTCACGCGCTTGAACCGAGAACTTTATCTTCATTAATTAAGCTCGAATATTTGAAAATGACATGCTAAGCCTATAATAAGAAATAATTTTATTTTCTGACCATGACTGTGCAAAATTCCTGACTCTAGATACTTAGAACGCGAGCGATGCATGCTTTATCTTCTCACATAGCTATGGTTGCTCAACATCCTGACAAACAACATCATTGTTTCCTCGCAGCACTTATCTGTAGCATAAACAGAGCAGCTATGTGAAAATAGAAGTCACGCAGTTTGAAACAATCCGAGATAATGTTCAGTTCCTTTTTAGAGTAATGGTGTGTTATTTTGTTAAAGTCAACGCCATCGTTAAGTCGTGTGTCGAACTCAAGCTGAAATATTGTTAATATTACATTAAATTATTATTATACACATATATTTTCTCCAGTGTTTGTGATCCGAGTGCGTGAACATGTCCCTCGAAGCTGGAATAAGTTATTTTTCCATCAACAAACGTCAAGTGATTCATTCCCAAAGCATAAAAATTATATTTAATGCGAACAGGTTTTAACGAAAGCTCTCCTATCCAGAAAATAGTGCAACTGTAATGCCCGATTTCACCAACAGATGTTAAAATCGACGTTAACAAATGTAACGTAACAATTGTCACAGCGCTAAAACTAATGTTAAATTTCTTGCATTTCACCAACCTGTTTTCTTAAAATGTTAACAAACCTGTGTTAACGCCAAGAAACTTGTATATATCAGAGCTATAGAAGGCTATGGATGGTTTTCTGAACGTACTCCGATGCGTTTTTGCTTTCATTTTCGTCTGCACAAATGGCGGATGAACAAAATCATAAATAAAGCCGTGAGACAAATTTCTCGTCGACGGAGAAAGAATTGTTAATTGAAATGGTGACGAAGTGTAAGGATATCGTAGAAAATAAGAGGACGGATACAGTGAATGTAAAAGAGAAAAATTTCGCGGGGAAAATATTGGAAACGAATTTAATGCAAATGCATGTGTCACTACTACAAGCACCACACAACTTGTCAGTATTACGTAAATTTAAAACGAGGTGCGAAGAACAACTGCCTTAAAAGTTTCAAGACGGAAGGTGAACAGTGTATTATCCACATAATTCAGTGAATTATAAAATCGCAAAGCTATTACTACTTGAAGCAAAGGCGAGATCGGCATATTCCTTTCGATGTATATTTTAACACATTATGTAAATTTAAAATGAGCTGCGAAGAAGGACAAGTGACTTGAACGTTTCAAGACGGGAGGTGGACAACGTATTATCCACCTAATTCAGTGAATTATAAAATCGCAAAGTTATTGATACTTGAAGCACAGGCGAGATCGCCATATTCCTTTCGATGCATGTTCTGACCTCTCTTGTACTTCCGCAGTAAACTTCATAGCAACATGTTTCGACAGTCTGTAACTCCGTAAAACAATTTTCTTCGGGTAGTTCCTCAAAATCGTTTCTCCTCATAGGCCGTACTCTATTATGAATGCCATTTAGACGATCTTAAATATAGCAAATCGACATCAACAGCTGAGTTCATGCTCGCCATCTTGACTATTTACAATTGTTAAGGACTTAACAGTAGAAATTCGGCTTGTTAGTTTAACATGAGATTTAACACGAGTGTTACGCTAACACTTGTTGGTGAAATGCAATTTTTGTTTTGACTATTGCTAAACTCGTGTTAAGTCTTAACATATGTTGGTGAAATCGGACATAATAATTTGAAAGACCCAGCAATTAATTGTGGAAGCTTTGGTGTGGGTACTGTACAGTGTCAAGAATTTGTAGTTAAGCAACTTTATTCTTAGAAAAACGAAGAGTGCATGCATTTCAATCTCGGAGAAAGACCCACAAATTTGAAAGCGAGTTACTGGATTGGAAACCGTGCTTGCTGTTGCAATGCTCTGACCTGTGTGTAGGTCAGATTTTAATGTCTTAGATATATTAATGTGTCGTTTAATTACGGGAAAAGTAGGCAGAACCTTTGCTGGCGTGTAGCACGTGCTCTTATGTACAGAATCCTCTGCCTGTACACGCATTGCGCTTTGGAACAGCGCTCCGCTTGAGCATTTGGGAATATATAATTTCGTGAAATAGATTAATTTGTTTTTGAAAACGTTTGTTCTGTATTTCCTTTCTTTTTATCCCAGAACAATAAACTCTGTTCGTCCATACCAAAAGATGAAGTGTTGGATTTCTGAGTGTTATATTCTGTGGAAACGGTGTCTTCGTGGTGAACCATGATGATGCCGCTCACTCAAATATTAATTGCGGTTTAATGTTTGTGTCTAGATTTCATTAACTGGAAGTTTTCAATTTAACATATCATTTCCTTCACGTAGGAACAGCTCCAGATGTATAGGGCGTATCTCGAATCGACTATATTTTTATACCTCTTCTCACAAATGTGGCACTACAGAACACTGCAGATGCAGAAATACAACATGAGATGACAATTCCGGTCTTTCATCTGGTAGCAGCCACTTGCACCTCTTTGTGAGCAAACTCTAGGTCGTCCACTGTGCTGACAGATCCACAGTTGCTATGCGTCCACGTTTGAAGGCCTCCACCCAACGTGCAACAGTTTGATAAGGCAGCACTATATAATCCAATGCTTCTACTTCGGCCAAGGTTTACATATGTGTGTGTGTGTGTGTGTGTGTGTGTGTGTGTGTGTGTGTGTGTGTGTGTGTGTGTGTAATTTTACGTCCTACAACGTAAAGTCATATCGGACGGTCAATGAAATGGGTGAAATGATGCTCAAATATGTCCAGGGCCCATGGAGCTTAGAGCTACCCGACAGGGGAAAACACTGGAAAATCCTTATCCAGGTAACTCACCCTGACCGAGATTAGAACTCGGGACCTCTTGAACGTGAGGCAGAAACGCTACCATCTACGCTACCGAGGCGGGCCAAAGGTTTCCGTAAAGATTAACCAATGCCTAATATTGGTCTGGAGGGTGGAAATAATCAATTCAGAACATTACTTAGAAAATATCTTGCAGATACAACATTCAGATTAAGTGAATAATTTAGAAGACTTTCTTCGACTGACTATAAACTGATCACCTGGCAGAGACGTAGCAGCCAAGCTGATTCGTGCTATCACGACGTTGTCTCACTCCTTATCTCTTGTGTCTTACTCGTCGAACCTGTCTCCACATAGGGAAGGGAGCGGAAATGCTGATAACAACTATTGTGACGCCCTCCTTCTACAGTGTCAATTGCTGAAGCTCGATCTTAGCAGTGCTCAATAACTTCTTCCTAGGCTTGACTAGACAAAATTATATCCGAATAAGTACAAGCGTTGAAATTTTGCGTAAAGAGTGTGCGCTGGCAATTTTAAAGAACGGAATATTTTAATTTGTTTGTATAAATTATCCTTCATATAGAAGAGTGAAAATTATGAAAAAATGCATGACATTTTATTTCGTATATCTTTCTACAACCAGAATTAATTTTAGATAGGTCACCTTTCCCCTTTATGGAGATGGTTACGTAAAGCTGCTCTTTGTTCATATATTTTTTACACTTTAAATTAGTTAAGCTTTTAAAAAGGCTAATTACTTTCACGTTCTAAAGAATTGTTCAATTTTTTAACATTTTGTATGATAATCCAGAAGACCGAAGTATTTTGTGACTTTCAGTTTCAACTTTAAACATTGCCTTGGCGGTGCAAATCTGCTATTCCCACTTTGTGTATCAGGCACCAGTTAGGTGTGTTTATAGTGTTCAATTATTAATTATTCCTCTATAATTATAAATCACTTTTAAAACCACAGATGGTTTAAAAAAGGGAATAATATAGCTGTCCACAATATACTATGAGTTCTTTAAGAAATGAGGGCGTTTGCAAAACAGATCTCTCCCAGTTTAGGCATTACGTACCTACCCGCCTCTGTAGCGTGGATGTTAACACAAGAAGTCCTGAGTTAGAATCCCGGGTAATGTGAGTTACCTGGATAAGATTTTTCAGGGTGTTTTCCTTATTCTGATCGATGAATGTCGGTTAACTCAGAGCTCTGTGTACCTGAGCTCAGTTGAGCATCATTTCCTAAATTTCATTCATCGTCCGATATGCCTTAAGGTTGGAGGATCTAAATTAAAAAAGAAGGCATTACGTAACACTGATTATTTAACATACGTCCAATCCATCCTAAAATGCACGTGAAATGGTAAACTGTAGATAGCTTTCTCTTTTATAAAGCTGGTATTGCACTTTTATCTTTTAACCCTTTACTTTATTTAAGAAACTATCAAATATCTTAGCCTATATACGGCTAGTGTGGAGAAATGATTAATTTCCATAAATTAACTAAACTATATCATGTTTAGTTTAAGCCCCACTGAATAGCTTTACATTATAAATGCCCTTTATATCAATGTCAAAGTAACTTAAATTTGAGGAACACCACGGGGTGCAGGAGGGAATTCTGTAAGTTCAAGTTTTCCAAGAAGATTGTCATCTTTTGTCATAGCTCTTTCGCCTTCATAAACCTGAATCAATTCTCCAGGCTGATTAATTATCTTGTGGAAGTTTGTGTTTGTTTGGTTGGAATGGTTGTGTTGCGCTTAATCAGAACTGTCATGACACCTCCAGCAGTTTCGATAACCAGTGACAAGGGAGTGACACCCAGAAGCAAGAGCTCCTGCACATCCTCAGATTTCTCATCAGCCAAGATGGCAACCTGAACAGCTGCACCATAAGCTACAGTTTCATTGATGTTGATGGATTTGTTCAATTGCTGTCCACGGAAAAAGTCGTGGAGGAGCTTTTGTGCTTTGGGAATGGCGACAGAGCTACCAACGAGAACATGTCATGGATATGGGCCTTGTCCATCTTGGCATCACCAAGAGATTTTTCTATCGGTTCCATTGTACTACGAAAGAAATCAGCATTAAGCTCCTCAAACCTTGAAGCTTTTATTATGAATTATATGCCTTCGAACAATGTACCAATTTTAATGGTGGCCTGTGTCGAGGATGAAAAGGACGCTTTGCACGCTCGCATGCTGTTCGCACGTTTGTTTGTTATAAGGTTTTCTGTTGTACTTCCTCTTGAATTCTTGAAAGAAGTGATTAACCACACTGTTATCAAAACCCTCTCCACCTAAATGTGTGTCACCATCTGTATACTTTACTTCAAATATGTCATATTTAATGGTGAAAACGGAAACATCAAAAGTGTATATTACGTGTATATAACGTATATTACGTACTCCATGACCCTTCTTAACTAAATCATTTGATGTAAGCAGGCACAGCATTTGTAACAATTTTGCCCAAGTAGCCTTCTGCAGTTTCCTTTCGTCAGAATCATGGAGCGCAACCCTTCAGGGAAGCAAGTTTTGTTTTCTCCTTTGTACTGCACTTGGATCTTTGGTTTACCTTCTTCATTAATCATAGTGAATGGCCAGTATAGCTTGGACAGTAAGGTCATCAAGGCTCCCTCAAATAAGTTGGCATCAAAAATTGTGCTGTTTGTATTCATGGCTGCTTGATTTTTTGCTGCATATCCAATTAATCTTTCTGTATCACTGAAAGCCACCGAGCGGGATGGCTCAGGATGGCCCGCATTCGGGAGCTCCGAGTTTGATCACCATGGTTTATTTCGGGGCTTTTACTGGGTCGCTAGGAGAATCCTGGTTAGGTTAATTACATCCCTATAATTTCCCGTCCTTCCATTTCATCTCCTTTATCATTTCTCATCATCTCTCATTTGGTCGTGTCTTTCAGGGCAGAAGTGTCGGTAGGTAGGTCGGTTGCCGGTCTTCCCGCCTCTGCTGGGGCCATTTCGGAACCCCAAACAAGGACCTTTGGGGCTCGGCTGCTGGGCTTGTTGCCGTCCAGGACGCACTTCGTCGTATACATCTTCTCGAAACTCTGAAATAGTTTTTTACCACTGATAAACTTTGCTTTGGTCCAAATACCACAGTCAACATTCGGAATGCATCCACGCCCTTAATTTTGCTTTTCACACAAAACTTTATACAGATTCTATGTTCCAATTTTTTGGAATAGGCAAAAATCGAAGACGAGGCAAAAGACGCCCCAGCAAAATGGCTGTCAACAATTAACTGAACATTCAAAATGGCCGAGCTTGTTAATATAAGTGAGGGACATGAGTACCAACATAATGACACAAAACAATCGAAAATCAAAAATAAGTAGCTAGCGAAAATTCAAAATTCGCGATATCCTTTGAAAAGACTTCGTATAATGTTCATCTATTTTCCATTAAAATTCTTTAAATCAACAAAATAACATTTGCTTAGCAACCATATTATATAATATATTACGTCATCTTTACCTCTAATATACTATAGCATCACTCTTTGGAAATTTATTAGCCATTTCTATACGTTTGTTTGTTAGAATAAAACATTATATGCAGCACATGTACAAACTCATTATGAACACTTTGAAAACTAGCGCGTTAGCCTTCAAACACGTGCTTAACATTCTCTACACCACAGTCACCAGCTTCAGGTCTTTTTAAAACATAAATAATTACTTCAATAAGTTGAAAACATTCTACAATATATTTATCAAATATGTGCGAAAGTATATTCCGAAATTTTAGATATTTTGGCATTTTTAAACAGGAAATAAATTTAGCCTACTTATTTTAGTACGTAATCCAATTTAGGTCATTGATTGCATATATGTTGTATGCTTTATGGTATTAGTTTGCTTTTTGTAGTTTTTATTTACATATTCTCTATGACAGGCTGTAAGTGCTCAGTACTTGTTGGAATACTTCTGCAGCATGTGATTCACCTCGGCATTGGGGGTAAGCTAAAGTCACGACAGTAGCATTAAGTGCAAGCACTTGTTCTATGACATATGCCCAGTGACATAGTGATCAACACCCTCATCCAGCCGGGTTCTAAGCACTAATCGTGAGCTCTCAAGTCGAGCAGAGTTAGTTCAACTCCTCTATGATTTCAGAGTTTCAACAGCAAGTGTTCCTCTTACTGAGCTTGAGAATGTAGCCTTTTTTCCAGAACAGCGTCGTCCCACTGTTCCCTCAATGTGAGGCATGCCAAAGGAACAGTGCTTCCATCAGATATCACGTATCCATGACAACTTGAAGACAAACACTAAGTTTAAGAGAAGTGACGTGACTGTAGAACAATATCCTCACATGCTTGAACATATCATTGAGTTACGTGCAAGACGTAGACAATAACAACGGATACTCTAAGGGTTTGCAACATAACAAAACGATGCTTTCAATTTATTTTTAAGCTTGTCTACTAAGCATTTAAAGTAATTGTAGGATGCTATTGTTCCACCTGGGACTTTGATAGTGGAATTACACCGGAAATACATAACTTGAGGTCTCCTGAGTAAAACAGTTTGTGAGAAAAAGGTGCGTAGGCGTGAACAGCACAACTGATAACCAAAGAAGAGACCCGAAGATTTTCAATCCCTTCAATATAAGCTATAATTCACATTAAAATTCTGCATTTTTCATTTTTACAAAAATATCTCTAACGATTAGGAGTGGAACACCATGGTTGAAATATTTGAATGATAAGAATATTTTGAATTTTCATGAAGTAGACTGTAAAAACTTCTTCATTCTTAATTAATTTTGTATAATTGGTGAGCTGTATTTTTTCATAAAAGATATAGAGATATCGTTGGAGCACACAGTTTGTGCCAAATAAACTTTGAGTGGCACCATTTTTTGTGATTTGAACAATGAAATTGTCTTAATTGGATAATCGGTTCAAATTTGCTAGTGGTCGTGTAAAGATCATGGAAGATCACTAGCAATGAATTACATTGTCGTTTGAGGCTGTTGTATTTCCCTTGTAATTGTAAGAAGTGTGTAATAAAACATTTCTGAAAAGGTTTACCTTTAATGTCATTTACTTATTGTTATTTATTTACCTTGATTATTAAACATACTACCTTGGAGTGCTTACCTTCCGCTTGCAGATCGACGAGAGACTACAGATGACTCCTGAGTTGCAGGAACGAGATCACAGTCCAGTTCGGCCTCCCGATGCTGGCGCACCGGGTACTCGGGAATCGGCGGCGGAGGTGGTGATGTAGAGAAAGCAGTAGGCTCAGGGGAGGAAGGTGGTGGAAAACTAGAGATAGCAAAATCTCCAAAGTCAGTGTCATCTCGTGCAGTCGGTCTCGGCCCAGGACCGTGCTGATGGTGACGTAACGTGTGGGAGGCGGCAGAAGCTGCGGCGGCGGCAGCTGGTGGATTGCTCACACCTGCAACAAACACGTCCCGCTCATAACCATTACGTTCTTATGGGAGTACAAAAGCTTAATATGGTTATCAGATTTTATTCATTTATTTATCTTTTTATATTGCAATGTCATCGGCTAATCCCTTAGTAATTGGATAACAAAAGCTTCAAGCTTACTTTTAAAGAAAGTTTGAGAAATCGGTTCACAAAATATACATTAATGCAATATTAATTACCAACTTGGCCTGGTAAACATATATCAAAGGAATAAACATTATAAATGTTTATTTTATTGTTGAGCTGTTTTATAATAATATTAAGAGAATTTGGAAGAATACAGTTCAATTAATAATATACACAGTTATTGTTTATTAATTTGTCCACTGCTTAGCTATTGTAAATAGTAGGGAACTGTATTACATCTTAAAATTCGAATTAAAGTATCACCGAAAATATATGCTTTGAAGTACCTTAAACAAACGAACACATTTTCAGAAAAAGGCTCGGGTGTGCTCGGGTGTGTATGTTCCAAGAACAGAGCAGTAAAACTAGAAAATGTAATTTTATAATAAAATAAAATAAAATGAATTCTAAGCCATAAAAAATAGGGCTTTTTAACACTTGATTCATATAAACCATGCAATGACAATAAGTGGTATCACATGCTTACTAATAGGTACTTTAAACTTTGTTTTGTGGTTAAATTTCTTCAGCTTTTTTCAATACTAAAAGTGCTCAAATCAATGCAGCTTTTGCTACTTTGTTTCAAACCATCTGTACTGCCACTCTAAATATATTGCATAAAATTAGCATATATTTTTCTTTATTAACGTTTAAATACTGAAAAATGTGTTTTAGGTGTTTAGAAATCAACAATTATAGAGAAAACAGAAACTAATATTTTTTCTCTAGGGTTTAAGGTAAAAAGCATATATTCTTGTAAGGACCAGTCACTACAAAACCAATAATTGTTATGGAATACTTCTAAACAAAATAAACCACGTGATGTATTTCTATTTTAACATGAATTTGTAAAATAAACTATTATTACTTCAAAACTATAGAAACTATAACTTAGAAACAAGGAAAATGATTATGTTATAGGGTAATAATGTAACTGGCCCAAAAAATCTACGTTCGCCTTGGTAACGTGGTGGTACCTTGCCTGCCTCACGTTCAAGAGCTCCCGAGTTCGAATCTCAGATAGGGTGAGTTACCTAGATAATGCTTTTCACAGGGTTTTCCCTTATCCTGATAGATGAATTGTCAGGTAACTCTAAGCTCCATGGATCCTGGAAACATTTGAACATTATTTCACCAATTTCATTCACAGTCCGACGAGACAACGTTGGAGAACGTAAATTAAAAAATCTAAGATATTTTCGTCCTTAAGAGAGAAATACACATTTAAAAGCACTAAACTGCATTTGAAAGATTCATAGCACATAAAGATTCAAAACTATCAGTTCGCATACATAGATGAAGCTCCTACTACCTCAGCTACCGTGCAATTCAACCAGAACCACTTGATAATATTTTATCTGCTTTTCTAATAAATACAAGAATGATAAACACGGAAAACTTGAAAAAATTTCTTATTTAAATGGGAATTTTGAAAAATCAGATTTGCCAAAGAATTTCTTAAAGTATTTGAAGGATATGATGATATATATAAGGACGCTCAACTACCGCGGTCATCAGCACCCTTTAAAAAACTAGTCATGGCAAAAGTCAGATATAAAACTTTCTAAAAACTATACAAGTGTAACAAAACCTATTAAAAATACACGCACATAAAACACATCAATCAAAACCTACTAAAAAATTTCGTTCACTAAATCCTAAACTCTAAACTAGATAAGAATCTAAAAACCTTCTCCACGGATCTCCACGAACGGCCTACACGTGGGGCCTGTTGACCGTTTCCCTCAACCACGAAGAGGAGCCCACACGAGGGAGACTGTTGGCTCGGGACCCCGGGTGCGCCAAACCCGTACCTACCGAAGTAGGCCCCTGGGGGGATTTGAAGGCTCTGCTTTCCAGGATGTGATGAATAATTATAAGAGAATTTGCGTACAATTATTTTTGAAGATGATATATTATAAGCATTTTTGGACCAATATAAAGTGAGTGCCAATGAAAGAAAGTAATGGTGAAAGGAGATAGGAAAACTTTAGAGAGGTTAGGAATGAAAATATGTGGAACCTGAAGAAATATTGTCACCCGAACGTTGGAACACCCTATAGAACCCTTGGCGGCAGCAGCAGGAGACGCAGGCGTTCGGACACGCCCCCCTCGTTTGTCTTATAGCGGTAATGAGGGGTGGCTGAAAAAAAAAATTACCGTGCCGTCTCTTCCCGCTGCCCTTGATTTCTCGAACTTACGGGATATTTCATCTTATCCAGAACCTTCTCGATTGGCGAGCTGACCCTATATAAGCAACACGTCGGGTCAGTGAGTGAGTTCTTGGCAATCAGCGTAAGAGTGCAGTGCTAGTGTAAGGACGAGAAGACTGTGTATGTGCAACGGAAGAATTTACGTAATTGTGACCGTACAGTGGAATTGTAACAGACGAACTGGTGAATCGTAATTGTGTGCATTACGTAATTCTGTGTAATTGGCAAGTGTTTAACTGTAAGTCGGTGGAAATAAAGAACATTTTTGAGTGGTGAAATTGGACTTTTCATTTCACGAACCCACAAAGTCACAATATGTAAAATGAAGTGTATTTGGAAAGAAATAAGGTAGGAAATAAATAAGGTAGGAAATGAATAATATATAAAATGAAAGGCATGGAGAACACTATAAGTAAATATCTTTGGAGCTGTCCAGCTGAATAAAAGGGAATTGAGAAGCAACGATAAGTGAATAATTAAAATAAATAAAAAATAGAAGGAATTTAATGACCAATACCTGGAGTCAATACTGATAAAGCAACCATGTAAAGAAGTATATTACGGCGAAGAAAAATAGAGTTAAATACATTGTCTAACAGAGCTTTAGGTAGTAAAAATAATCGAATGGAGGAGAGAGATTGGGTGAAGAATTTTGTTTTTAATTTACTTTCGCTAGCCTAAGTCATATCGGACGATGAATGAAATGGCTGCAATGATGCTCAAATGAGACCATAGTCCACGGAGCTTAGACTTATCTTAAATTCGTCTTTCAAGGATAAGGTAAAAATCCTTATCCTGACTGAGATTCGAAAACGGGACCTGTTCAACCTGAAGCGGACATGCTACTATCTTCCTACTGAGGCGGACAGAAAAAAATGGGACACTAGGAATAGGAACATAAGCAAAAACAGTGAGTCCGTGAAACATATGGGGAACGTTTTAGGGAAATTCAAAGAGAAGCTGACAAGGAAGATTAGGATAGGAAAGGAGAGAAGGCGAGGAAGAAGTGGAGCAGTGCAGGAATGTATTGACTACCAAAGATAAGTGACTGAATCCAAAAAGGGATGAAAGACATATAATCTATATTGTAAAATGAATATAAAAACTAAGAGTGTAATGTACTTACACACATTATATATAAGATTAATAAATTGTAATTCTACCGTTAGTTCACAGCAGGAAGACGCGAGGGAATTTATCTATGGAAATTGAGAACCACGATTTACATTTGTACAGAATATTTCACGAAAAAAAGAACACATTTTTGAAAACAACAAAAGTTATTTGATTCCCTATATAACATAGACCAGCATTAGCACATGAATGAAACTTAACCTCACAAGTCACGGCATACAAGCCTTTCAGGCATTTTGACATTTGAAAGTCGCGCTAACAGTTGACGATCCGTGCGATGTATAATGTTTTGCCTGTTCGCAAACATGCAGAATGTGTTGTTATCGTGTCTGAGGGTGTGATAACAAAATAGTTATTGCTGTTGTGTATGATTCATGAATAGACTTTAACATGGTCAATTTAGGATGACATGATATGAAGGAAATAGTCACTGTAACTGACGTTTTTATTGCATTCCGCCGTTCTCATAAGACTAAAATGTAACGGTTGCCGTGGTCCCATGCTTAACATAAACGGGCAGTCTGTAACGTTACCAACTTCTTGTAGCATCTATCACAGCCAACCGCCTAGTAATATTTTGGGGCTATTTATTTAATTGAAAGTTAAGCTTTTTGATTGTGAGATTACTTATATGTGGTTAAATAAATGGATTTTGTGATACCAAGCAGATGATCTTAGTTGCGTAGTCGTTTTCCTGTGCCGTCTTCTGAGACATGGCCTTGAAAATGTGGTACAACTGCTTTATCGACTATTTCATTTTATTTCTTTTAACTCATGAAACTTCTGATATGTAATAGCAGTACAAAGTAAAGAAAAACCTAATAAAGGCGGCTAGTATGGGAGTTTTGAAGCCACAAACTCCAGCTGGAAGGCACCGGTGGCTCTTCCTGAGGCACTTTGCTCGGCTATTTTATGGATTATTATCTGGTCATCAGGTAAGATAGAGTAAGGACCTGGCTCTAGTATCACGTATGCTAGTAGCATTTCAATTGCCACTTGTTACTATTTTTATTCACTTAAGAGATTTGCATAAATATGTGATGTAGAAAGCGTGGAGGATTCGCAATTCGTCTAATAAATCATCGCAGATGCACACCTAGTTTTTAATATGAACTCTAGTTTGTAAAGCGCGTTACTTTTGAAATGTACTACGAAATCTTACAGCAGTTGCGAAACAGCTCTGCCATTAAACCATTGAAATGGCTAAAAAAGCAAAGAAGTGCACTGCAGGAAGCGATAACTTCAAAAACTTGGGCAGGAAGCGAAATCAGATAAGATAATATTCACAAATAAAGGTGGAGCATATTATTTCTAACCGAGGGAGAGGCCCTGTAGTAACACGGGAGGTTCGTACCTTTTTAATTTCTTAATTTCTGATTAATAATTTAAAGCTCTTCTAAATCTTATGAATTAAGAAAAAAATAGTGTTAATATACTCTGGTTCACAAGATACAATAAATAAAGTTGCATTCAAACAATTATAATAGAAAAACACAAAGTTCCTTAACAATACTAATCCTATGGATAGAAGAGGGAAGGCTCAGGCATTCGCGAGGCCCGAGATCAACTTCGTAGCCGGCCTATTTGAGCCATGGGTTTTTTCGGAGGTTTTCCCCGCTTGCTAGGCTAATTTTGGGTAGGTTAATTGCATCCCCCGAATGTCCTGTGTCTCCAATTCATCTCCATTATCATTTCACATCATCTCTTATCTGATGATATCTTTCAGGGTAGAACTGTCGGTGGGAGTCTCGGCGCTGCATGGCAGGATGATATACAGTAAGTGAACCACTTGCTCGTCCGGCAGATAGGTTGCGGGTCTGCGAAACGGCTGCTGGGACCGCTTCCGAACCGTTGTAGGGAGGAATGTCCGTTGTCCTGGCCTACCGAGGTTTACATCTAAGTAAATGTAGGGACCCTGCCCTCTGCACTGACGCGGCTCTTTAGGACATCCACCCTCTGTCTTCTCTCATCGCATCCTTCCTTCCAGCGATGCCCCACTTTTGGCATAGGTACAATAGGTCAAGACTGGTCGCAGTGCCAAATCACCACCGTATTAATTCTATGGTTGCCTCACTCTGACATTACATTTGTTGTCTTTTCCCTGGTCGATACACGAATGTTGTACTGGTTTCTCATGCAGCACAATTTACTTTCCCTAATTTCCTTCCCATTTTTCAAATGTGCTTCTAGCTTTGGTGACGTATGGTGGTACTGGATAGATGGCGCGGATGGTTACTGAAAGAAAAGAATACATACTCCCTATGGGCACTAGAGGAGTAATTTTTACGCACAGAGGATCTACCCGAAAGTCCGAAGACCTCGGCTTCCTTCAACTCGGGAGCGATGGAAACTCCTTGGGCTCTTTCCATAGAGCAATGCCCCTCCCCCCGCCATCGACAACAACGTCAAGACGGGTGGAAGTGGATACGCCACTTACGCGCGCCAACCCCGCAGGGAAGACTACCGAAAACCTCGGTAGGGCAGTCTGGTGATCTAGCATACCTTCTACTAGCTCTGCAGGCTAGTACCCGGGACTTATTAGGCAATCCTGTATCCCCACGGGCGGCCGAGGGCTGGCCGCAGGTACCCAATCTCCTGCAGCTATCGGGAACACACTGCCCCCTCGAGTCCAACTCAATTCGAACAATTCCCCTTCGCGAAGGCCTCGAATGTTCAGCCCGAGGTTCCCCTTGGTAACGTCAGAGGTACCACGAGTGCTAAGGGTCTGCAGCGCCCGACCAGAGGCGTTCATCACCCTCTAGGCAGTTGGATCGTTCCTGGAATATGGAATGGTTTGCGACATATGAATATGTCTATAGCCTGTCTACCCGCTGAACTATAGCCCAATGTAATCCTTTACGTCATCACTTCCTACTGGGGATAAGCTCTTAATGTATATATGTTTAAGTAAATTTACTGCTACATAAATATATGAAGTTCATCAATGGGATAATTTAAACAATTGTGGTGTAACTTTAACTCATACAATACTGTCCATAAAGTGACAAATGCTTGTGAATGTATGTGTGGAGTTTAATGCCCGCTTTTACTAATGCACCACTGCAGGCGGTGGCACTGATGAAGATGGAGCATCGGTGGAATGAGACGGCGGGGAAAGCGGTGATCCTGGAGAAAACCGCGTTGTTCAGCGCCGCGAATCTCACTGGGAGCCAAACCGTCTAACGCTCGGCCACGGCTCGACCTTGACAAATGCTCGTGAATGTTACGTTATTTGATAGGTCACAACTATACTCACTCGGTTCAAAAAACATTGTTGAGTGAAAGCTGCAAATTCAAGCTTAATAGAACTCACCCTCAAAGGGTGTAACACATGACATTTATTATTTGCCTCTATGCGAACACAAATTATAAATACAGTTGTAACTTTCTGGCTATCCTGGTTATGAGGATATAACAGAAACTACTTCTGCATTTTTATTTCTCTCTTGTCACTATTAAATGAAAGCATTATGTCACTAGCACGAAGATCAAAGCACGTTTTCACTTTCAGATTTGACTCGCATAAAGGTTATTTCTGTCGTGACCAGCAGCCATAAAAATATATTCTGTTTTTAGCGCATTAACTGTGCTGCTTATGTTCTCTATTGCTTACATACAGGGCCTCTCATAAGTTGGGAATATTGAGATTAAAACTAAACTAATTTCTTTTTTTAACAGAATACTCGGACACAAGTTAAGTTGTTTGTAAGGAAAGTGTTTCAATAAAGTCAGTATTATCATACAAAAACCGCAGTAAACAATCAAAGCGCCTCACTGACAACGTCACAATTCTTACGTCTTGATGACATTTGTATTTGACTGTTGCTGTCACTTTATAAGTGTTATCAGGTCTAGTGCTGTGTTTAGCATCGATAAGCATACTATGATAGTTCTGCAAGCTCACTGGTTAATTATATATGGGTATACAGGTGAGGGATGACAACTCTTTCAACTAAAAGATAAAGGCTAAAATCACGTGCTCTGAAAAGAGGTAACCTCTTATCTTCCGGCTTAACCTCTCCAAGAGGGAAGGATGCACTGGAGTATACCTTAAGAAAGGACCTACAAAATACATCAGCATTTCAAATACCAATATATTGTTGCCTTTTTTAATTGTTCATTTCGTTCTGTACTCTGTTTGCTTCATGCAAAATGTTTAACTTAAATGATTAATTTATTACAAATTAAACCTAGTTAAATTATTACAGAAATAAAACTATCTGTAACAAAAACTTTACTTATCTTAAGAAAATGATGTTAATTTTTGTTTGCTAATCGACATCGATTTCACAAACAAATTGCTTGCATCGTCATTCCAACACACTCATATCGATAATTACATAAAAAGTAAAAGTTTTAAACCTTTTTACATAAATATTCTGTTTTTAATAGTTTGATTTATAGATTAATAAATATATCTCTGAATAAATAATAATTTAATAAAGAATATAAACATATTATTAAAACGGTTTTAATTGATTGGTTTAATAAAGACTCTATAGAAAAGAAGATTGAACAATTTAAATAAAAAAATGTTAATGTTATATCTACCTTTAAAACAATAAAAGACGATTATAATTTTAAAAATTACTTACATCCTTGGTTTAATAAACATTTTCAAATTTTTTTAAAGAAGTTGGTGTAACTTTAGTTCCTCAAAATAAATATAGAATTAAAAATTTACTACATTTCTCTGAAAAAGATAAAATTCCTAGCAATAAACAATCTGGTATTCATAAATTTAATTGTTTAAATTGTAGTCAGGTCTTTAATGGAAATACGAAACGTAATTTGTAAGCCAGAACGGAAAAACTACAACAATTATTTTAAATGCCTGGTCCTCTCGTAATAAACTATTTAATAAAATTTAAGATAAAGAACTTCTATTAGTAATTTCTTAAACTGAATTTCAAACATATCTGAATCATCATATGACTGAAATGCAAGTAATGGTAACATTAAGTATAAACAAACTGATAAATCGGGCGTAGCAAATCAGTTTCGGTCATTTAACCATGAAATAAATCCTGAAGCTAAATTATTAAAACAATTAAATGGTCCGATAGATTTAATGGTTTGGGAAAAGATATTTATTTTTAAAAATAAACATCGCGTAAGGCATTTCGAAATACCAGCAGTCGATTGTGTTTTTAGGTTCGTTTCGTTTTCAGATTTTGGCAATACTGAGAAAACAACATGGTAACCAGAATTCTTGACAACGCAGTGTGTTGATGGACTGACGATGCAAGCAATTTGTGAAATCGATAAGTGAAGTTTTTGTTACAGATAGTTCCATTTGTGTAATATTCATTGCTTCACTGTAGCTAACTTCATTTTCTACATAATCACCTATTAAGTTAGTTTCCCAAACATTCCCTGTTTTCAAGCTGGCAGTAGCTAAGTCGAACTGTGAATTCTGTTTTAATATTTTCAGCTACGGTTGGCAGTATGCTACTATATTCCTTGCTTACCTCTGTAGCATAGATGATGGCCTGTCTGCCTTACATTCAACAGGTTCCGAGTTTGAATCTCGGTCCGGGTGTGTTATCTGGTTAAGGTCCCCCCCCCATGGGATTTTCCCTTATCCTGAACGATGAATGCGGAGTAACTCCGGGCTGTGTGGACCTTGGCCTTAATTAAGCATGATAACATCCATTATTTCACTCACATATTATTGAATGTAATAAACGATATATATATACGAACCCATTATTACAATAGCGCGGCTTGTGCGCACAAAGGACAGACAGTGCAACGCGGAAACAAATAAGGATAGATAACTGGAAACTTCTAGTGACATCTTGATTGATGAAGAACATTCCACAACCGTCTGGAATCATGAATGGCCGTATAAAAGGAAACCGCGGTTAGTCGGATGACAGTCGCAATGAGAGAGCAGAATTGCAATTGAGAATCGTCGGCGTGCAAGTGTTTTGAAAGTGAACTCTGTTGTTTGTGGTCAACGACCTTGAGCATTGTATTGGTGTACGTTACGTAAGTCTGCTACTGTAAAGGTTGACCTCCCGTAGGGGAAGGGATCCGTCCCTTTCAGCTGTCAAATTGCGGGCGCTGCGGACCCCTAGCACTCGTGGTACCTCTGACGTTACTAGAGGAACCTCGGGCCGAACAGCCGAGCCCCTCCTTCGGGAGTTGTTCGGATTGGGAGGGACTCGAGGGGGCAGTGTGTTCCCGAAACCCGTGGGAATCGGGTACGTCTTCGGACGGGGTTGAGGGAAGCCATTAAGTCTCCCGCGTACTAGCCTGCAAAGCTAGTAGAAGGTGTGCTAGATCACCCGGCGGCCCCACCGAGGCTTTTCGGTAGCCTTCACCTTGAGTGTTGACGCGCGTAAGTGGCGTATCCACTTCCATCCCGTCTTGTGTCCATAGGACCAGATGGGGGGGGGGGGGGCTTGTTAGTCTCTAGGTCTTACCCTATGGAAAGCCCCACGGAGGACGCCAAGCGCCCTTTGGGACAGCTCGGATATTCCCTGGTTGATGGAGGCCCGGGTCTTGTGCCTACGGGTTCAAGTCTAATCGGAGTAGAGCCTCTGGCCTCAACGTGTAAGGGTTGACCAAACTTTGTTTATACGGAAATAAAAAGCATATTGGAATTTCTGCAACTCAACTTTTAATTCTTCTAACCCACAAAGTCACAATATATACACGTTTTTTCCTTAAATTTTCAGTTATGTGTTATATTACATCCTTATGATATATGGAAAACTGTGGTCTATCTTACAACCCTTTAGAAGGGCAGATTAGCATCTCATATTTTATTGAAGCTATTAAAGGAAAAGAATGTATGAATAAGTTTCATAGAAGTGCTGTTTCACAACATGCAAAAGTATGGAAGTACAAAAGATAATCGTAATTAACTGCACTGGTCTACTCGTATAGTTAGCAGATTGCAATCAATCTGAAACAGGACCTGGCAGAGCGACACTGGACCGGGAGGCGGGGATGTTTGTAACAGAGCAATTCTTCATCAATGTAATGGAAGTGTGTTGTACCTAGTGATGTGTTTTAAGTCTGTTCGGATAACAGAAGTCCCATATAACGATGGAGTCCAATATATAAATTGGCTTCGTCGTCGATGTCCACATGTTATGGTCACTCAGCTTAATTTGACATCTCGTGAAAACCCTACAGGCTTCCTAAAGCAATGATAGATAATGTAATTAATTTATATTGTGTGGCCAAGGAGTTGCAGCATTCGATATAATGTTTGTTGTCAGTAGATAAAGTCATCTGGTACATAAAGGTATAGCAATGTTTCATAAATCATAACAAATCGAAACCTCTGTCGCAGTCTCTAGAGAATACCATCACCAGATGACATTTTTGTACACTGATAAATGTCAGGGGCTAAAAACTGCCCTTGTAACCCTTGTAACATACGTACAGTGGCCGAAATAAGTATTCAAACGTAACAATATTTATTACTTATATTATTGTAAAGCTACACAGGGCAAGCATACGTAAATGCAACTGATACAAAATAAACTTGAGTCTTCCATTAAACATATAAATTCATAAATAGCAACTGAAACTAATTTGTACTATAAGGAGAAATAAAACTGTTACTTTACATCTGGACATAAGTATTCGAACAGAGAACAGCTAGTGTTTAGTTATCATCCCCTTTGTTTGAATTTCTGCTAATAACACTGGACAACAACAAATAATTTTTGAATGTTTCCAGCACTTCATGAGGCAATTCCCAGTAATTTTTAGTTGAGAAAAACAAATATGACAATGAAAAATTTTTATTGGCTCTAGTTTCTATGATATACGCAAGGTGGAAGTATTACATATTAATGGATTGAGACAAAAGAATACATTTTAATTACATACATGCTAGCAATAATGAAAGTGCGTTTGATTTTTAACTGGTAATTACATGCTAAGAGTTCTAAATTGCTGGAAAAATACTTCGCAGGTAGTCGTGTGTGAAGAGAATCATGTAGTGGTCTATTGACTTCGTCGTCTTTTAGCTTGCCTCTTGTGATGGAGTTCCGCAGAATCCCTATACAAAGACCAACAGTAATCCGCAAGCATTACTTCATTCCAACGGTCATGATATCTTTGTTCCATAACAGAAATGTCCTGATGGAATCTCTCCCCACGTTCATCACTAACAGCTCCACAACTAGGAGGGAAATAGTTTAGATGGGAGTGAGAAAATGGATCTTAAGGGGCATGTTGCATCCAAGGTTACAGTACCTTTACAAGAGTACTGTCACCAAATGCTTGTAGGTGTCATCTCTTTTACTGTCTAAAAATCCATGTACAACACCCTTGAAGGTTTCCCAAGCTTCCTTTTCTTCTCTCTCCAAAATTTGGTCAAATTCAGGATCCTTTTCAAGTTCTCTTACTTGTGGTCCAACAAAAATTGCCTTCCTTAACTTTTAACTTTCCAAAATTTCTCTCTCATTATGTTATATTATTTGACAGGTGTGCTAACTCCCAAACATTTCCCCTAATTTAAAATCTTCACTCTGAAAAATAAAATGTCACTTTATCTTCAAAAAAGAACTTATCTATCATTTTATGATGATTTTAGAATTCAGCAGATGAAAATACTTGCAAATTCACTATTTTGAAGCCCGAAACATTTTCATTGTTGCCCAGTGCAATCATTTGGGAATTGTCTGTATGTGCTGTTTAGTAACTGCATAGTCCATATTTCTCCACTCTGATTGAAGAAGTTCCTTCAGACGGTTCTTCCTTCTGACGTGATGCTTCCACACACGCTTTCACATTTCTGTATAGAGATGTTCTCTGGAGATTGGGGCGGGTCTTCAAAGTGTAAAGAGTGTCCACGATCCAAAGCCTTACAATTTCAGCAGTATGCTTCGGATCATTGTTCTGCTGGAAGTAATAATCAAGCCCTAATCCCAGCTGCTCTGCACTATTTTTAAGATTGCTTTCAAGGATCCTCTTGTATTCAAATTTGTCCATGATTCCATCTATGGTCACCAGATCGCGAAGCCAGATGAAGCTATCAGCCCCATACTATCAGACTACTGCCACCATGTTTCACTGCAGCTACCATGTTCTTAAGTTCCAATTCTCTATTTGGTAGTCTCCACACTTTAAGACATCCATCACTCTTGTATAAGCAGAATTTACTCTCGTCCGACCAGAGAATCTTATCCCAGAATTCTGTTGGTTTCACCAAATACTGTTTAGCAAATTCTATACGCTTTTTCTTCTTCACCTTATTAATATATGGTTTCTTCCTAGAAACGCAGTCATTGTACCCAGTACTATTCAAAACCCATTCAACTGTTCTGATGAGAACCACAGTGCCAGAATATTGCTCAAAGCATCATCTAATCTCAGATGCAGTGATTTTCGGATTCTGCTTCACTACTTTTATTATTTGCCTCCTGTCTCTGGTGGTGAGTGTAGAAGCAGCGGCATTTCCAGGTTTATTTACTATAGCATTTGTCTGTTTGAAGTGTTGAATTATGCAGAAAACTGTAGTTGTTTTCTTTGTAGATATTTATCACGATATTCCTCTCTGCCACTGTTGTCTCCTTGCCTTTACGTCCCATATTACCTGTTAGTTCACAATCGGCTGAATTACTTTGAGCACACTGTCTCTCTGTTCGATTGGGTACTTTCGAATGCTTATGTCCTCCAATAAGAGGGACAATAAAATATAGTACAGGTTGTGTAATAAATTCATGCAAAGTGGTACTTTAAATATTGTTTCCGAGATAGAGAATGTTAATGTTTACATGTTTAACAATTAAACACTGCCAAATAGATATTACGGTATTTATAGTACGTGCAATGTTACATGTTATATTATTCTAATACTTATGTCGGCCTCTGTATAAACCACGAGGAAAGGTTGAACAAAAGAGATCGATCCGAATAAAGTGTAAGGTTCACATTCCAAATTTCCTGATCAATATTTTGAACTTCATGAATAAGATTTTTCTTAAACTAAATGATTAATTTTGATGTTACGTGTCTGTCATTTTGATTATGTTCTACTTAGTATCTTGTGATATTTGTATATTAATAATTTTTAAGCTATATACCTAATAAAACTTTGGCCAAAATCGGAACCGCATAATAAATAAACACAAAAGTAACTGAACATTTGCCACCGATAAGGGAAAACGACGAAACAGCCAAGTCGCCACTCTGAGAACTGATGTCACTCAGTTTAAAGAGTGAGTTGAGTCGGTAATGTGAACACACGTCATAATTTTTCCAATAACTGCCGTCATCATCGCGCAGTGATGAAGTTTCGAAACACGTGCGCTAGCCGCAGGCAACTGCGTTAACTCTGAAAACAGGAACTGGCACAAGTGTAAACATAAACAGCAAACACATCCCACATTTGGTTACTTGCCTGTAGGCCACAGTGTCGTATTTGTCAAAGGTGTTAATACCGAGCTTACCCTAATTACAGTGCTACAGTTGCCACATAATGCTAATTGTTACAGTTAATTAAGATTGTGACAGGATTTACATGTCACATACGTAGCAGTCTTTTCTACGTTCGTCTACATTTTCTCTGATTTGACATATCTGCTGCCACGTCCCAGTGTATCTATACGTTGTGTTACTAGCTGTTCAGTACTGGTTATTGTTCAGTTTCCAATCTGCAATAACAATCAGACCTCTGAAGCTTGTTTGGATAATGGAGAGCATTGTATACATAGAAAATGCAAATAGATTAAATTTAAAAGCAGAAAATTTGATCGTCTTCTTTTGCAATAAAACATTTTGTTCTAAAGACAATAAGCGATGTTCATCTTTTACTTTCTCTGTTGTTTACCTATAGTATGGGTATACAAAATAGGTGGACAACCCGCGCAATGTGAGCATGTACAATAGAGCTGTTCATTTAAAACCTAACGGACGCACGACATTTGCCTGTGTGCGATTGGATGTGCCGCAGCCGGCTTTGCTCCTATATGACCTCCACACGTAAGGCATGTATAGTACCTCATAGAAGATGCTGGAAATGTCGTCCACCCTTGCCTAAACAAGCATTATTTCAAAATTCCGGGAGTGTACCGTATTCCTGTGAATGTGTGGTGCAAAAGCCGTCGCACCAAAATCCGACATAAGCATTAAGAAATGTTCATGTGTATGTATGAATACGGAGGTCAAAAACCTTATACGTGGTACTTAAGTTCCATATCCTACAAAGATGCGATGTGAACAAAGAAAATAGAACATCCGATGTGATACATTAACTTAACCTTGTCTATCGTCTACTACTGGTAAACAAAATGTTATTAAAAGGCCTATTTTTCAATTTATTTCACACTAATACACGAAAACCTTCTATGTAAGTTAACCCATATCGAAATACGAGGGTGGCCTTAGAGGTTTCCAACCTCAACATAAAGATGACGGTCCTCCTAAATAAAAGCTAGTGAATTTCGTTGTTCATCTGTTCAGCGAAGTTTCAGCCATTTTGGACGCTCAGTTGTTATGTAACAATGGTATGAGTGAGTTGGTGTGAGGGTTATTATGAAAATGGACAAAACCAGGTATCGAGCTGTCATTAAATATTTTTTTTGAAAGGCAATACGCCTTCGCAAATCAAAGATGAGTTGTATTCTGTGTATAGTGACACTGATCATCATTTACCACAGTGAAATATTGGGCAGCTGAACGTAAACGTGACCGTAAAAAGCTTGAGAGACTAACGTTCGGGACGTCCAAAACTGCAACTACCGACGAAAACATGCCAAAGTTCACCAAATGGTGATACACGACTGGCGAATTTAAGGGAGAGAGATAGCAGAGGCTATGAACATGTCAAAAGAACGTGTTTGTCACATATTAAATCAACATTTAGGCATGGGAAGTTTGTCCGCGCGTAGATATTTTATAAAATACATCGAAATGTCTTTGTATTGCCACAACATAAAAATGAGTATTGACTTTCTCTTTGTAAAAATGCCTAGATCATTAAAAAATTAAATCGTTAATAAGGAATATCTTGAAAGTAGTTTATCTCCAGCAATATAAAAATGATTGTGCTTCAATGAGAGTCATAGTTTGTTCATCTCTTATGGTTTACCAGTTACGGAAAAGGAAATGATATAGGAGGAGGCCTTCAGAAGCTATTCCTGGAATATTAAAGACACATATTTATCTTGAAAAATCTTAAGAATATTGTATTTTAAACACAATCACAATATCTTTCTTGATTAAATAAACAAATTGGAAAGACGTTTTGCATGTACAAATTAGTTTGGGGTAGAGAGACTTTCTTGAAAGCCTTGCTGTCACAGTTTGCAAGACGCTGAACATAAATATCAAGTTTGATACTGACTTTAAATTTGGATTTAAATTCTTCTATTCAGAGATACTTAGACAGGCATTCAAAATTTTGCTGAAAAAGTTCAGTGGAACACAAAATGTGCATTTACAGTAAAATTTATGTATTGAATTTCTGGGTGGAATGAAATACCTACTCTGCTTTGTTTGTACAGGTAGAAGTGAAAATGGTAAGACGGGAGCCAAGTGTCAGCTTCTGTTGCATGGTGGTAGCATGTCTGCCTCACATTCAAGGGATCCCGAACTCGAATCTACGTCAGGGCGGCTTTTTCCGCGATTTTAGCTCCAACTATATGATCCTGGGCTTATTTGTGCATCATTTCACCTACTTGATTCATCGTATGATGTGACTTACGTTGTAGAAGGGTAATTTAAAAATTGTAACCACATGGAGTTCTTAAGGTAGCATATGATTATAAAAGTGTTGGGAAATGAATTTGGGAGGAGGAGAAGCTGGAAGGTGACAGCTTTGAAGATGGAAAGTAGAAGAATAAAAAATAGGGGGCATTTTAAACTTTCTATAAAATGTTATCATTAGAATTATTGATTAGGTGTCCGAATTCAAAGGATAACACATCCTGCTGGAAGCACTAAACACATACAAAGCTATATAGGGCAACCAACACACACGTTGTTAGTTAGCAATAAGGTGATGCCTTGTGTAAAGCCATACATATATACATATGCCAGTAATTCCACATCTGAGGAAACCATAGAGTCCTTTGTGTCGGGCAATGCATTGTGTTGATGAAAGATGATCTCCTTATGACAAGAGGTACACTGGCACAAAGATTATCTGCCGAAAACATACTGCGATTATAATGTGTTGGTTAATGCTTCGGTTAATTTGTAATACCATTATTCCTCGCATGGCACGAAGTGTGTAACACTCCTCTCCGCTTGCTGATTACAACCTTTGTGTTACTGACAGTAACAGAGCCCCGGACACAGAACAATTGATAAATGTGTCATTTAGCAAGTAAACTTGTGAATACAGGTGTAACAGATCCAATCATTACATTAACAACTGAATAATGGATACGAGCGCTGTTCAATGAAGAATGATCATAATTTTTTACGGTCATAATTTTTACGGTCATAATTTTTCATACTAAAATCCAATCTTATTATATTCTGTTAGCTTAATGTAAAACAAACAAGGCGCAGTACTTTCATTGTTGGTAGTGCTGGTTACCGCCTGTGAGAACCAGACAAGTTAAAACATGTTCAGTATCGTCTACCGCTGCAATGGATGTAACATGCAGTTGAAGTTGATGTTAGAGGAAACTTGGCTACATCATTTTGATCCTGAGAGCAAATAGCAAAGCTCAGTGTGGAAATGTCCTACATTACCAACCCCCAGATAAGCAAAAGTGGTTGCTTCTGCTGGGAAAGTTATGGTCATCTCATTCTTTGATATTCATGGAACGGTTTATCGGCATATTGTACCTGCACACACATCAGTAACTAGACAATACTACAGGCATGTCCTGAAACATTGCAAGTCCATATCAGATGCAAAAGACCACATTTCCATGAGGCAGGCTGGATGCTGCACCACGATAATGCGCGGCCGCAAGCTGCCAATATTGTTTCTGAATATCTTGCAAAAAGCAACGTGTAGTGCGTCCCTCACCCTCCCTAAAGTCTGGATTTAGCCCCATGTGACTTTTTCCTATTCCCTAACTTGAAGAAGCGCCTTCGTGGGAGGCATTATCCATCATCAGAAGCAGTAAGGAAGTCTGCGGAGGCGATTTTGAAGGATTTGTCAAAAATGGCTTCCAGCATATCTTTGAAGTTTGGCAGAAACGCTGGGACAAGTGTATCGCATTCAGGGGAGACTATTTTGAGAAGGACAATCAAAATAATGAGGATGAGTAAATGCACGCTATCAAAAACACACGCACACAAATATTATATATTGTGACCATTGTTTATTTGAACAGCCCTCATAAATATGTAATGCTGCAGATCAACATTTTTAAACGATTAACTGTGTTACTGTAATTGATAGATTAATAAATTATTTATCTGTTCAAAAATTATGTGTAAGGATTACATAAATTTCATTATTTATGAAATTTTTAAATATTTATATTCAAAATTTGTGTTTGCATCAAGTGCACATGCTTTATATATATTGCCCTAGATCTACAATATTTTTGAAAGTAGTTATTTAGTAACTTATATCAATATCTTCTAAGATTTGTTAGACTGACATGCAGATGTTTCTTATAACGTTTTTCCCTATTTAACTTTATTACAAAACCTTTCACTCACTGTCACGAACTCAGAAAAATTCCTGGCTTACTGCACTTTACAGCAAAGTTGCACCACCACCAAAGCTGAGATGAGGAATCAGCCATTGTTTCCATAGCTGTGTAAGCGAAGTGTTCAGTTCAAGGTTGTACAGTTGAGTTTATGCTAGCAAGCAATAAATAATCAGTTGTATACGATATGTTGTCACACACAAGCTGTAAGGAAAGAAACCTCTCTGTCAGCATCTGTATGTAGTTATGTACCTCCTAGAATATTTCACAACAGAAATGTTATTTAGACTCTCTTAGGGTTCAGAGTGATTTCCTTTAGCTATCAGGAGCTATATTAGCTCAAATTTCAAGGAACATTGGGTGTCCAGTGAAAGCTTTATGCACTGGAAAGGTGTTTAGGTTGGAGGCTAAAATTTGGCTACAAGAGTTTTGATTAATATTTATTGTTATCGATTAATCGATTAAAATGTTTTAATCTTTAATCTAAAATAAAGAATTAATCGATTAATAGTTTCGGTTAACAATTAATTCACGCAGTTCTAATAAATAGTAACATTCTGAACAATAACTGTACAAGTGTATAAAATTCTATATTCTGCACACACATTCTATATTCCTGTTAAAAATACCTAATTTTTATATTTACTTCCTGTGACTCCAGATAAGAATTTTTTTAAATGCTATATTACATATATTCTCCTAAGTTCCTTACCAGAAGAATGCAGTAAGCTTAGTAAATAATCAAATCTGTTAAGAGCTGACAGTTTTTGATGACTTTGGAATTTCTACTTTGCATGAACTGGAGGAAAATCTTTATGTACGATTCACTCACATGGCTTATTTCTTGTACAGGCTCTTCTTGTAAATATAATTCATGTTAATTGAGAAAAACAGTTGCACAACGTATCTGAATGCACATTTCGTTATAGATAAAAGCGGAACCTGAGAATACAGTAGGCTTTAAACGTACAACGAATATTTTCGAGATATTTTCGGGAAACAAGTCAGGTGAAAAGACGATTCGAAATTGACGTTTCGGGAGCGTACATCTCTACAATCATCAGGATATTTATAAGAAATGTTATAAACACTAAATAGATATAACACCAGAAAATCAACAGACAAAACACTACCAATAGTCGCATCACTGAACAAAAGACTGCAGTAAATTAAATGCTAGGTTAGGAGATGGAGTGAATGTAAAAAACTATTTTGGTCAGAAAAACGTAACTACTTAATTTGATGATCAAGCTATATAGATAGTCATGCTTCTTAAGCCGGTTGGTTTCCATTTTTAAGGCCGGTTTCCAAGAGGAGCTGAACTGAAATCCAGCTCTTTCCTTAGAATCTATGGAATGAGTTCGTTGCCAGGAAAGCTTCAGATCTTATTGAACATAGAATCTCTTAAGATCTAGTCGCTGTTTCATATATTTGAAATTTAATTCACTTTTCATGACCAGAACATTAACAAATGAATTACGATTGCCTGTTTTATAAAAAAAGAGAGAGAATTGTAAAATTAAACCAATAACAAGAAATGCCTCAAAGTGTTTAAGACTAATTAAGTACACAATTAATAATGATGATGATGATGATGAATAATAAATAATACTAATCACAATAATGACAACATTATTACAAGAAAATTAAAAACTCTCGGATACTATGCGAAAAAGGAGGATAAATTTTTATGGTCATCTTCACAGAATGAATTCCAGCAGATTAACTAAAGAAAACCTTGATTTCTTCCTTAACCGTAAAACAAAGCCTAACCGGTTTAAAGAAACTGAAAAAGACTTAGCAGAATTCAAAGAGACAGAAAATCCATCACATGTCGGGACAGCGAAAATAACTGAAAACGAAAATATAAGTTTCAGAGATAATTCTACATTAAAATCAAAACCCATTATCTCGGCAGAAGAAAGGAAGAAATGATCAGATATAATGAAGAAACACTTGGAACCAAGAAAAGTACAGCACTTAGGGAAATGACTGATCCAACGTATCCCAAAGAGGGTGAGACGAAACGAAGAATAATGACGACAACAATAATACTAACAGTAATAATAATACTGATGATGATATTGAGCCACGTATGACTCCTCTCTCATTATTCCATCTTTGCATCGCCAGCCTTGCTAGTGTGTTCAGCTGGATTATTTCATGAACAGCTTTGGTGTCATAGCAACCTGCGTGATGCGTTTGTTCGGTCCTCGGTATATTGACCCATCCTTTGGCAGAGAGTTCCTCGAAAGCTTTCAACAGGCATACTTCGCTTGTGCAACCACTAATAGGTCCCTAGTTCGAAAATTGGTCAGGGTGAGTTATCTGGGTAAAACGTTTTCTTGGAATTCCTTATCCTGAGAGTTTAAGTCGGGTAACTTTAAGTTCTATGGAATCTGGGCTTATTCAAACACCATTTCTCCAATTTCAATGATCGTCTGATATGACTTCACTTCGGAGGACGTTAAAAAAAGGAAAGAAACTGATAGGAGGTATATTCAAAATTCCTACAATTCAACACTCTCTTGATGTAAGTTCTTCTAAGCCTATTTCAATTTCAAACATGGCGGTTATCGTGAAAAAGGATTATGTATTTGTATGCCTGAAAATAGCATGAACAAGGGAAGGCAAAGGCTAAAGTGTTAAATAATAATATTGATATGGGCAATTATTCTGAAACATACAATATATGCGAGAGAGAATATGTAATTAATTGTTCATGGAGTTCAATGTGCAAGTTCATACATTTGTTGCAAGTTAAGTATTCATGGAAATAAAAATATCTTGCACAATAGCCATGTGTAGGCTAAGGTTTGAATGAGTAGAGCCAGGCTGAAAAATTCAATGCCACAGCCGAGATTTGAACCACGGGTCTCTCGCTCTCCATGCGCTTGCTCTAAACCACTAAGCTACTATGGCCAACGTGCCGACATGACATTAAATTCTCCAAGTGACTCGTATGTTTACCACTAGAGGTTCTCATATGCTATGAGACTCGCAACTTTTTGTGGCGACTTACTATCCTGTAAGTACCTAACTCCCAGACATCATAGTTAAACAGCTATGCTTTTATTTTAGGTAAATTGATAGAAATAACCATTTCTTCCACACTAGCTAAGGTTCGGATACGTAGAGTCAGACTGAAAAATTCAATGCCATAGCCGGTATTTGAACCACGGATCTCCCGCTCTCCGTGCGGTTGCTCTAAACTATTGCCAACATTCCATTAAATTATCTATTCATGTTCATTTTCCTGTAACTTCAAATTTCCGATTAATTCAATAATTTTCGCTAATAACAATCTACGAGGGTTTAGTTGTTACAATTGTGTAAGCTCAGTGCTCACACGGGCCAATTCATTTGAATTACGATAGACATATCTCATTTAACTGAGAGTAGCTACATTACAGAGTTATATGGTAGCATACAATATTTATAACTAGCTACGCTGAATTAAGGCTTATTCAACAGTACCAGAGAATGAATCTGTTCTAAGAAAATGTACACACCTTTTGTCGTGTAGGAGGCAATTGACAATATCAATTGATTTGAATTACGAGTATACTGTAGAAAGGTCTTTCGCTCGGCAAATGACGGCACTAATGCTCTAATTACCTTGACGATGGCGAGAAAACAAAAAGGCTGGAGCGCGCTTGACGCTCCAACAGCGAAAGTGCTCCTGAAGTGGTTTATCTGGTTTGATAATGCTGTTAAAGTGCAGTGTCAGTAGAAGTGAGTGTTTGAAACAGAACTACCAACATACCGAACAATTAAACACATTGACAGTTTTGAAGGGCTTGGAACGATTTGTGATATTCTTAAGGAAGATCGAGAAGGCCGCGTGCACTGTACATAAGTCCTGTTTCTTTGGCTCACGTGTCTGGAAAGGCTTGTTACTTCTCCGCATATATCGGCTACGTAATGGCCACGTTAAGTGGGAATTAGCAGTACAAGTGTACGACAAATATTGAAAGCCTTAAGGGTAAGTGTATATGCACACGATTACTGCATGTGACTACCGATAGAGATGATCCTAATCATGGAATGCAATTTTGCAAATGATAACTGAAGATGAAATATTTGGGAAAAGAATGCTGTGGTAAGCTGAGACTCAGTTTAAGCTGAATGGAATTGTAAACGAGCGTAATTGGGAACCGGTACATCCGTATGTTCATGTGGATCAGGCCGTTGAGGAATGTTTCATTTGTGATCTGGAGCATCAAATGGGAGCTTAGTGGAACACTCTTCCTTTAAGTTTACTGTCAGTGGAGAAACGTACCTTAAAGTGCTACACACAGTTGAGTCCAGAGGGTCTACTCCCATCAGTCCTGCACCCGTAGGACCAAGACCTGGGCCTCTTAAAACCAGGGCGTATCCGAGCTGTCCCAAGGGGCGCTCGGCGTCCTCCGTGGGGCTTTCCATAAGGCAAGACCTGGATTACTAACAAGCACCCCCCCATTTGGTCCAAGTACACAAGACGGGATGGAAGTGGATACGCCACTTACACGCACCAACACCAAAGGTGAAGGCAACCGATATGACCTCGGTGAGGCCACCTGGTGATCTAGCTAACCTTCTACCAGCAGGCTAGTACCCGGGAATATTAATGGCTTACCTCAACCCCGTCTGAAGACGTACCCGATTTCCACGGGTATTGGGAACACACTGCCCCCTCGAGACCAACCCAATCCGAACTCCCAAAGGGAGGGGCTTGAATGTTCGGCCCGAGGTTCCTCTAGTAACGTCAGAGGTACGTAATTTTTGTGCACAGGTGCACGAGCTATATGGGGATGACAAGGTCTTATCCAACAGGACGGGGTGTCATCACTACCACAGAGCTGAACGAGCCTTCTTGGATAACAATTCCCAAGAGCATTGGATTGGACCAAGGAGGGCCATTAAGTTCCCTCCACGGTCGCGGGGAGCTATTGAAAAATCATATCTATCAAATTATGCCACGCACTCTGCAGTACCTCCTTCAGGAAGTCACATCAGTATGTACATCGATCTTTTTTGAAATACTGACGGAAGTAGCTGAAGCAAATCTCGTCGTTTCGTTAAGTGTCTGGCCACAACCGGCGTACATTTCAACATTTAAAATAACAATGTGCTTAAATGAAGGCGCTGCTTCATATGCCACCAGTATTCAAATGTACAGCAAATACCTAGGTTTCCAGAAAAGTTTCCGACCTAATAAAGATACAACACATTTATTCTTCTGTTTTCTTTATTTATCAACATCGTCTCCTTGTAAATACACACTTCTCCCAGCGATACTCACATCTCTCTAACCCATCCAAATAGTACTCGGCATTTTTCTCTGCAAAATAATTGTTCACGAAGGCGATCGCCTATTCGTTTGACGAAAATCTCTGTCCTCCGAGCACAATTTTCAGATGAGGGAACAAATAGAAGTCGCTTGGTGCTAGATCTGGTGAGTAAGGTGGATGTTCACGTAGATAAAACCGAAATTCGTGGATTTTCGCCATTGCAACCGCTGAGGTGTGACACTGTGTGTTGTCTTGGTGAAACTGGATTTTCTATTTTTGCAAATGTGGCCGTTCTTCCGCAAGTTCTGCCGTCAGCTTGTCAAGAAATGATGCGTAGTATGCTCATGTAATGGGTTTTCCTTTTTTGAAGAAAATCGATCAACATAACTCCATGACTATCCCAAAGAAACAGTTGCCATCACTTTCCCAGCCGAAAAGAAAAACAGTGTTGTAAATATTGATACAATATATCACAAACACGTTCTTTGTCATGTTCCTATCCTCTGCTATCTCTCTCACTTTAATTCGGCGATCGTCTAGCACCATTTGGTGAACTTTGGCAATGTTTTCGTCGGTAGTTGCAGTTCTGGACTCCCGAACGTTCATCGTCTCCCAAGCTCTTACGGTTACGTTTAAATTCAGCTGCCCAAAATTTCACTGTGGTAAATGATCCTGCGGAGTCTCCATACACAGTGTCCTATTGATCTTTGATTTGCAAGGTATTGCCTTTCAAAAACAAATATTTAATGGCAGCTCTATACTGGATTTTGTCGATTTTCATAAAAACACTCACATCAACTCACTCGAACGACTGTTACATAACAACTGAGCGTCCAAAATGGCTGAAACTTTGTTGAGTAACTGTCAACACATTGGCACTGAAATTCACTAGCTTTAATTTATGAGTGCTGCCATCTTCATGTTGAGGTCGGAAAATTATCAGACCACCGTCGTATGTAATAAAAAGTATTCCTTCCTTCAGGTGTGTATATATTTTTGGCGCAGCCTATGTATTTTTGTATAATAGGATATGGTCTCTTTGGTACCATTTTCCAGTTACAGAACTACCATTCTGAGGCTATTCAAGATGTACTGGAATGTTTCAATATGTTTTTTCAAGATTTACTAAACATTTGAGACATATATTTCATTTATAATGAAAATATATTATGCATATAGCAATTTAATGACATGATTAGAACCATTTTTACGAAAAAGGAATATTTTTAAAGAACTTTCGAGGTAAAAAGTACATGTAAATCATACCAGCAAACAAACATTCAGTATTCGTCACCAATAACGATAAGCAAAGCAAACTTTAGCTGCCACTTTGCCAGATATTCTCAACAAATGAAGACGCTGTCCTAATAGGGAAAGCTTTTGTGGAATCCATTAATGAAACAAGGTTTTCTCATGTCTAAATATTAGATCAGAGTCTTAACAACTTCCAGGACCGCTCAAATAAATTTTCAGTAAGTTTTCCTTAATCTTCATTCAAGAATGTATCGAAGAACGGCAGTATTTTTGTCAGTAACAGAATTTCTCGGGTGTGTTTCACGAAATTAAAAACTATGAAGCAATATATCGCTTTTAAATTCGCTTTAACAGTTTGTAACATGCAGATACCTTCAGCAAATGTATTTCTAAGTCTGTCTTCACATATTTAAGTGTTAATCGCGAAAATCATAGCCTGGGTTTGATCTCTAGTTACATTTAATAGTGGGTGAACAAAAAGTCCTTGACGATGATAATTACAAACTACAGTACCTCCGGTTTACGCTAGGCACTATATTACAGAAACTCCAACATACTACAGGGAATCAACTAATACAACATTATGAATTAACTCCAATGTAAATACCTTTTTTTTAGAAGCATGACATTTCAAAAATATTCAATATCCCCTTGTTCTTCGAACGTCTCGTGCTTCTCATTAAAATTATCACATTGATCACATTACTGATGAAGTCCTTAAAACCACAGGTGAGTCGTTAGTTTCCTTGCATGTGACGCTGCTAAAAGTAAAGGTAAATGTAAATATATTTTGGAATATTGTTCGGCACGTAACATATGACATTCAGTTAAAGTTTGCCATATAGTTCGGCAGTTATCCGTTAGGCTATATATGTATGACAGGATTTCGTTTGCTTATTGGCGGCCAACAGAGCAACTACTCGTACTATGTTTAATTGGCGTACAGGGTGATTATGCAAACACAATAATATCGCCACAAATCCATCCATTTGCTAAATATTCCAAACAGTATGTTAACTTTTTCACCGTTTGTGTGCACCAGCGTTTCTCCATCCCAAATTAATGTGGCCGGTGGAAATGAAAGGTTTCCCTCACTGTAAAGTGTGAAAATTCCTGAGTGAGTTCTGAAACGGTACTCTCTTCCTCGAGTTCATTAACTGTTAAAATATATGGAAGATTAATTGAATGTTCAAGGAATATATACATGTACTGAAACAAATATCTTGTGTGCATCGTCAAGTTCGTTGCGGACTCTGAAGCGGTAGGATTTTTTCTCCCCTAGGAAGGACGACGGCAACCATAAATTTTAAGGGTCGCACCCGGTGTTTATTTTCAAGCATAGTTTTGATAGGAAGGAGACATCTTAGGTGGTCTAAAGCGAGGTTCTCGTAAAAGGGACTCCATATGCGTTCTGCAGACCAACTAATTAAAAATAATGAACTGAAGGGCAAAGCGAAGTGTCATATGACCTATCAGGGAACAAATATATATCCAAATCAGACAGAAATCGCGTTCATTAAAGTCAGTCGGTGGCTGAGGGCCGAGCTAAACCGTTGTGCGATAGCACGCGGACAGAAATCGCGTTCATTAAAGTCAGTCGGTGGCTGAGGGCCGAGCTAAATCGTTGTGCCATAGCACGCGGACAGAAATCGCGTTCATTAAAGTCAGTCGGTGGCTGAGGGCCGAGCTAAATCGTTGTGCCATAGCACGCGGACAGAAATCGCGTTCATTAAAGTCAGTCGGTGGCTAAGGACCGAGCTAAACCGTTGTGCCATAGCACGCGGACAGGAATCGCGTTCATTAAAGTCAGTCGGTGGCTGAGGGCCGAGCTAAATCGTTGTGCCATAGCACGCGGACAGAAATCGCGTTCATTAAAGTCAGTCGGTGGCTGAGGGCCGATCTAAACCGTCGTGTGATAGCACGCGGACAGAAATCGCGTTCATTAAAGTCAGTCGGTGGCTGAGGGCGGAGCTAAACCGTCGTGCGATAGCATGCGGACAGAAATCGCGTTCATTAAAGTCAGTCGGTGGCTGAGGGCCAAGCCAAACATTTGTGCCATAGCACGCGGACAGAAATCGCGTTCATTAAAGTCAGTCGGTGGCTGAGGGCCGATCTAAACCGTCGTGTGATAGCACGCGGACAGAAATCGCGTTCATTAAAGTCAGTCGGTGGCTGAGGGCGGAGCTAAACCGTCGTGCGATAGCATGCGGACAGAAATCGCGTTCATTAAAGTCAGTCGGTGGCTGAGGGCCGATCTAAACCGTCGTGTGATAGCACGCGGACAGAAATCGCGTTCATTAAAGTCAGTCGGTGGCTGAGGGCGGAGCTAAACCGTCGTGCGATAGCATGCGGACAGAAATCGCGTTCATTAAAGTCAGTCGGTGGCTGAGGGCGGAGCTAAACCGTCGTGTGATAGCACGCGGACAGAAATCGCGTTCATTAAAGTCAGTCGGTGGCTGAGGGCGGAGCTAAACCGTCGTGCGATAGCACGCGGACAGAAATCGCGTTCATTAAAGTCAGTCGGTGGCTGAGGGCCGATCTAAACCGTCGTGTGATAGCACGCGGACAGAAATCGCGTTCATTAAAGTCAGTCGGTGGCTGAGGGCGGAGCTAAACCGTCGTGCGATAGCATGCGGACAGAAATCGCGTTCATTAAAGTCAGTCGGTCGCTGAGGGCCGAGCCAAACATTTGTGCGAGAGCACGCGGACAGAAATCGCGTTCATTAAAGTCAGTCGGTCGCTGAGGGCCGAGCCAAACATTTGTGCGAGAGCACGCGGACAGAAATCGCGTTCATTAAAATCAGTCGGTCGCTGAGGGCCAAGCCAAACATTTGTGCGAGAGCACGCGGACAGAAATCGCGTTCATTAAAGTCAGTCGGTCGCTGAGGGCCGAGCCAAACATTTGTGCGAGAGCACGCGGACAGAAATCGCGTTCAATAAGTTAAGTTGGTGACTGAGGGCCTATCTAAATCGTAGTACGATAGTACGCGGACAGAAATCGCTCCATTAAGGTTGTTTGGCTAGTGTGTGCCAAACTGAACGGACGAGTAAACCAAAGAGATCACGTTCAATTAAAGGTAGTTGGTAGCAAGGTTGCCGATTCGATGAGTCGTGTTATAGACACGGGAGTAGAACCACGCCAGCGCGAAGCCTACCATTCAGAGTTCGTCTAATTAACATGTGTTTCGAGAGTAATTGAAATATAACCGATCGTCACAAGAGAATTAAACTGTGCTTATTTTCAGGTACCCTAATTGATCCACCCAAAACGCCCTGAATCAAGAGATCCTTGCCAGAGATCCTATATTCATGAATATTAGGATAACTCCGAGAGTAGCCGAGGACATCCATATTTTCAAATTATCATTGGTGAGGCTGACGACCCAAGGAGTCAAAGCCCTGCCACATAATGGAGCCTAACTGAGGGGCAACACACAACATGGAACAGTTCGTGTAATAGATAGCTGGGTGATTTTAAATTTGAAGCCCTTAGTAACGGTGATAATTAACTTAAGTTAGTGCGTTGCTAGCTCGAATTAGGGAATACGTTTTGTAGGCTGAAAAAATATAGTACGAAAGTGAAGCCATAGGCATGCTTCTGTAATTATTAGCTTTGGATGTATTTGTTGTTAATTTTCAGGTTAAATGCCTCTGATTCAAAGTCTTAATTTCTCTAGGGATTCATTATTGTTATCCATTGGTTAGATTTCTATTATTTACGTAAATTGCTATGTTATATGTATGTTAATTACCATTTGTAAATGTTGGAATAAATTAATGAAATTTGTTTCTTCGAAATCTCAATCGATAACTTAAGTAAGGTTATGTTATACGGGTTAGAGACAGTTATATGTCACGCTGTAGATAATTCTATTATTCCCTAACCTGGCCTGTGTTTGCTTTTCTCTTTGAACGTGTCCACTGTTGTTGTAATTTTACGGTCCACCAATGTTAAGTTATATCGGGCGATGAATGGAATCGGTGAAATGACGCTCAAATGAGCCCAGGTTGTAGAGATTAGAGTTACCAACATTCGTCTTTCAGAATAAGGGGAAACCCTGGAAAAACTCTATCCAGGTAACTCTCCCTGACAGAGATTCGAACTCAGGACCCCTTGAACGGGAGGCAGACATGCTACCACCTACGCTACCGAGGCGGGCGCTTGTCCATTGCATGGTCCGCCACATAATAGTTAATTATGAACACATATTTTGATCGGTATATGAGTGTAAATACTCCAGTTTGAAAATGTTAGATTAACTTGTGTGCTGTATATAACCCCGTGTACCTAATACGATTATTGTGTTATTAAGAAGTTGTTCTTGTAACTTCCGCTGTTTTAGTGCACGACTTTGAAGAGCGCTTTCCTTCCTTGTGGTATTTTAATCTGATCCCTTAATAGTTCTTAAGCTTTCGACTTAGGCATTCTTAGCGGCAGTTTAGTAGAAACTAATGGGGAGCTCTGCAATCGGGGCAAAGAAGCTACTTAAGACATGCAACACTGAAATTGATGACAGTGGAGGCAAAAGTGGGTAAAATAAATGACTGTAGCCACTGCAGCATTAGCCTATAAATCTGAATAAATCGCGGAAAACCTATAGAAGGTCGCGAGGAATCGAAACCCGGGATATCCCTCCGAATGCAAATCGGAGCTATCTCTCTCGGACAACGATCTCGGTATTAATGAATAGTTAGTTCAGAAAATTCAAAATTATGCATTTTTCGATTTAGGAGCACATTGCAAGTCACGTTTAGAGCTGGTATATCTAATTAGATTGTAGCTCTAAGCATTCTTTAGAAAATTGTTAAGTTTTCTGCTGCTACCAGCACTCATCTGTTAAAATCCCAGAGAATAACCCTGTTCACAAAATTAGGCAAAAAAGAATGACGGAAAGAAAAACATAAGAAAGCACTGCTCACGGGGAAAATTTATTGGAAAGAAAAAGAAATTGATGAAGCGTGTGTTTTCACGTTTCTGTACATGCACCAGAAAATATTCTATAGGGCACATTTACAGGTGGAAAAATACAGAACTAGTACCGAAAATTGATTACGTTAATTGCGATTTATACTATCAATACAGCTCATTCGGTGCAGATCTTGCCTTAAAGTAATCCCGGATTCGATCCTGGTTGAACAGTGGGATGCTTGGAGTCAAGATTATTCCTTTTCTTATCCACGACTTGGAGGATTGAATGTGTACTTCTGATATAATACATTTAGAACTCCATTAACACCTTTACCTAAAGGCAATGTAACTGTATTATAATATTATATAAATTGTGCCCCCAATGCAACCACTGACGATAATAGCAGAGTGAAGATGTGTTACTTATCAAGATATTGAGCGACCGGTTATTAAAATATATGTATCGGTTGAGCCGCAAATTTGAATGAAAATAAATTTATATGAAAAGGAACCTCATGCACAGAGTATTATATGATCAATTTAGAAAATTGCTATTACGTTTATTACATGTCAACAACAGTAACACATTCTGACAGCAACTAAAAGCTTCATTAGTTATAAAATAAGACCTGAAGCTTTCCTGGCGACGAATCCGTTCACTTTCTTCTCGGTCAGCCAGCCAGGTGAAAAGATGATTAGATATCAACGTTTCGGGAGTGTGCATTTCTCCCAACATCAGGATATTTATAAAATGTTATAACCACAGATGAAACACAGATGAAACCATAGAGCCAATTTTCGCGAGACGACCATCTTGGCAAAATGCAACAGTTACTGGGAGCGGAGAATTAAGGAGGCTTTGACGATTTCCTCTGAAAGGAGCACGCTTAAACGTGATGCGGGATTTCAGTTCAGCTCCTCTTGGAAGCCGGACCTAAAAATGGAAATCCATAGAAATAAGAAGCAAAGATCAATACAGCTTGATAATCAAGTTAAGTAGTTACGTTTCTTTGACACAGTTTTCTATACTCACGCCATCCCCTGACTTGGCATTTAATTTACTGAAAGCAGTCTTTTGTTCAGTAATGCGAATTTTGATAGTGTTTTGTCTTTGTTTATAGTTGTGTTATATCCAGTATTTCATTTGTGGTTATAACAATTTATAAATATCCTGATGTTGGGAGAGATGTACACTCCCGAAACGTTGATATCTAATTATCTTTTCACCAGGCTGGCTGCCCGAGAAGAAAGTGAGTATACTTTAGTTATAATTTCATTTGCTCCAGAAAGGCTCAAGACTCTGTTGAATGTACCACATAACTAGGTATAGTGTCTGCCCAGGACAAGAAGGCAAGCAGAACAATGTGTAATGTAATCACTTCAGCTGTCCTCAGGGTGTTTAAGCTAGTCTGCCGAGGATTTATGACAAGGACGCTAGGTTTGTTTAAAATACGCAATTTTGTCACATAACTCACCCATATATAATACGCATTACTGCAGTTACTGCAACGAGCATTAGATCTGGCATTGACTAGAGTAGCTATATAATAATAATGAACATGGGTTGAACATATACGGTTATCCTACTGTGTTGGGGTGGCCACGCCGTGGCTCAGTGGTTAGACCGCTTGGCTCTCACCAAGGCGGCCCGGGTTCGATCCCAAGCGACCGCAAAGTGAGATGTGTGGTGGACAACACGGCGTTGGGGCGGGTTTTCTCCGGGATCTCCGGTTTCCCCGCCATCTCATTCCATCGGTGCTCCATCTTCATCTCATGCATCATCAGTGTCACCGCCTGCGGTTCCGTATGTAGTAAAAGCGGGCGTTAAACTCTACACATTTCATTTCATTTTACTGTGTTGGTGCTGTCAGTGCCAGGGTTAGTGGGCGACAGAGATGGAAGATCTCTGTCTTTGTCTCAACCTAGCAAATATCATACAGATGCTGGCATGTACAGCGATACAATACCAGCAGAAGTTTGCTTAATATTTCAGCATATGTGTGAGAACATATACAATGATTATCGCATAATCTGAAGCTTAAAATCTTGAACTGGAGTAGAGTTCGCTTACATAGCTATTGTCCATATGCACACAAAACAAAATGATTCAAATTGGATGCGATTTACGAAATAATGTGTTTGCTACAGTGCAACAAAATAGTGACATTTCAACGATTTGTGAGTATAGTTTCTATTGTACTGATGTCATATTTGTATACTCTCTGTAATGGACTTCAAATCAATTTTTGTTTCATTAAAATACTTAATAAATACGGAAGTTATGAATGTGTATTTATAAAGCATTTTTACACCATGAATTTTATGTACTAATGTTATGCATTGTGCGCAGAAATGTTAGTCTTGCAGCAGCAATATCGCTTCTTTCAAGCAGAAATTTACGACCATCATTGGTTCTCCTATATTTGAACCCAAGAGATTTCAGAATATTATGCACAGAAGATATAGAATCCATATATTCTATTTTCTAACTCATTAAATTGGTCATCCTTTTGGTCACCCATGTCATATAAATCATAAATTTTTCTTCGTGAAATACACTTTTAAAAACTGTCTAAGTTGGTAGCACGTTTTTAGCTGCTCGATGTTTCTCTGAAGATCTAAATAGGGAAACTTCTAATTTTTAGTAAATTGTTACCTTTTTAACAATATTTCTCACAGAATGAACACCCATGTGACAAGCTTGTAACATTAATTCTCGACTGAGCGAAATGCGTACTTTCGAAAATGTCTTTAATTAACATCTGTTTCAAAAAGGAATACACATTAAGAAAAAAATTGCAGCCTATTTATATAAAATCTTATGATTTGTTTTGCAGTTACTACTAGGCGCACCAGTAATAGGCTTGCTAAGTGGTATATTTACTAACTTTGAAAAGCACGTGTGCACTCTTAAAAGATCACCACTTTACTGAAGGCAAGGTACAAAATGCAACTGCAGTACAGCAAGTGTGTACTTTTCTTTCCAGTCAGCCGCCTTGTCTTTTCATATCTTCAAAATGTGTAGTGTTTAACGCCCGCTTTTACTACAACAGCACCGCAGGCGGTGACACTGATGATACATGAGATGAAGATGGAGCACCGGTGGAATGAGATGACGGGAGGTCCCGGAGAAAACCCGTCCCAGCGCCGTGTTGTCCACCACAAATCTCACTTTGCGGTCGCCTGGGATCGAACCCGGGCCACCTTGGTGAGAGCCAAGCGGTCTAACCACTGAGCCAGGGCGCAGCCTCCATATCTTCAAAACCAGATGTGCTACAAACATGTAGTTTGGACAGTAATCCTCACAAAAATACCTCTGTAACATGGTAGAAACAAAATAATTATTTAATTGGTATCTTTAGAGTGCGCAAAGAAATTAGCCGCATACTTCGGCAAAGCGAGTCAGTATGCGTGCTTAGCTGTACAACTTTGCACGCAACACATTGGCTAGTAGCCATTGAACAGCCCCGCCTAGCCCTGCCTTTTGTTCATTTCTAATTTGTAGCTTTTATTATGCACTCTCATACACTCATTCCATAGTAAACAGATCCACTAACAGAGCAGACAAACATTTCAAGTCCAACTCCCCTTCATTCCTCTCTTGCCTTCTTGTGCAGGGCAGACAGTAAAGTCTGTTTAGTTAACGCGTGTGCACGTCGGCCTGTGCCTTTGACGAACCCTTATAATCGTTTTACAACCCCCGACCCTTCTTCTCCCAGATCTTTATGCAAAGTTGTCACCTTTCTCGAGACGTCATGGGTGTCTTACGAGGTTTCGTCTAAATAATCCTATGTCCATTACTGCGAAACTTCCTTAGTTTAGACACACACACACACACACACACACACACACACACACACACACACACACACACACACACACACACACACACACACACAATCACATATATATATATAGATATCGTACTGCGAAATTTCCTTACTTTTGGCAAATATATATATATATATATATATATATATATATATATATATATCGCCAAGCTACAATTCCACTGGATTCCATAATATCCCTTATCTTATTCTAAGTGAAACCCAGCTTTGAAACCTATTTGAAACCCAGCTCCTTTAGGAGGCCGCACAAAGTGCAGTGCGCATAAGGAAAATCACAAATTTCTTGCAAATGTGCAACCAATTCGTCTAAGGTAGGCGCTCTCCCTTTTGCATAGAATCCATAAATTTCTCGACGAATTAAATCGCATGTGAAATTATCTACTTTACAGAAACGTTTCCTTTTGTTTTCACAATTGATCGGCGTCTTTGGTATTCCATTCGTCACAATATTTCTTACTGTATTTCTGTGAATACTCAGAATTTATCATCAGGTTCATTGCACGACCCCTTACCAAGATTATTTGTCAGCACATATTTATAGGTGTTCTAAAGAAGCGCTTGAATTTGCTTAGAAACAGTTCCTGTTTAAACTTTTTTTTTTTTTTTAAGTTTTTTCCAGTAATATAACTCGGCCCAGTTATTCACACTGTCCTCACTTTGATTATTTTCACGTGACTGAAAGTTATCTACTACTTCATTTGCATTTACCACTGCATTTCCCTCCTACGGTCTCCACATTGTGGCTCACAACGAATTTCTGCACGTAATGAAACAGATCAACTGGAAGTTGGAACTTTGGCAACTGAGACTCCACGTGGAGTGGACATGCGGCTGTCACTTCGAGAAAATCAGGGTTGCTATTGGTCCTTAACGACGGTGTTCCATTTCTGAAGTGTGGAGAGAGATTTATGACGGTCATTAGTGGGCGGGAGGCTCAGGTTCCTTTGACTCCGAACTGCACATGCGTTAAGTAAACAGACTTTACAAGTTGTTGAGGAGAGCGTACCGACCCCTTTGCCCTACTACCTGCTTTGTTGGAAGTGTGACACGCACGGGGTTACCCTAGGAACATCATTCCGGCTTCCTTGCATAATCCTCGATCTACCGGCCTCTAGGATAAACGGTCTGTACAGTAATGACCTTTAGTTCAAATGGTCCATGCAATAATGCGCTCCCCGCAGTTCTGGAAACTTCCTTGGAGGTAGCGTGAGAGATGCATCCTGGTTTGAGATTACTGTTCCTGTTGTGGAAATACACAAGAAATTGTTAGTGTCCAACTGCAGTACAGAGATTTCACAGACAGCGTCGAGAGGAATAATTCAAGCCAGAGCTTTGTAGACAAATGAGTGTATTGACAGCTGAGTGAATAAGAGACGAGATAAAGTGAATTCAAATTATCACTGATCACAGTAAAGTGTAGTCAAGAGTATTGGTATAACCCACTTAATATAATGATGATTTAAAACATAATAGCAATTTCTTGAAAAATGCTCCCTAAAGAGGAAGGTAAATATACGTACAGGTAATTGGTCGCAAATATGTCGAGATGTTGGTAGTTAATATACCATAAACTCTGCAGTTAGATCCTGTGATGGGCACCTCGTCGAATCTCCATAGAGATGTATTTTTGTGGTTGTTAATTTTATGTCCTCCAACGTTAAGTCATATCGGACGATGAATGAAATGGGTGAAATTATGCTCAAATGAGTACGGGTTCCATGGAGCTTAGAGTTACTCGACATTCGTCTTTCAGGATAAAGGAAAACCCCGGAAAAACCTTATTCAGATAAGCTACCCTAGCCGAGACTCAAACTCGCAACCTCTTGAACGTGAGGCAGACACGCTATCACCTACGCCACCGAGGCAGACAGTGTATGCGTTCGCATGTGTGTGTTCCAACACACCCCACATGGCAACCTTGGCCTTCGGGGTAACCTCGTCTCACCATTTCTTAGGTGGAGGCACAAAGAGGGCGGTATCCATTATCTCCAACGATAGGGTAGAGTGCAGATGACGATAGAGCGAGAGGACCTACAGCTTATACCGTGGATTCCGAACCACGTTGGGCACAGGGGACACTTCACATATGCTAGATAGATGCGAAGGTGTGGATAGGGCCGACTTCAAATCGACAACCCCAGAGCCGGGAACCCATAGAGAAATACTTAAGCTATGCTCTGTATCAAGTAAAAAAGAAAAAAAAATGAGTGAAACGTTTTGTTTTTTTATTTATGCTTAGTGCTGAAAGTGAGTTTCTGGTGGTCACTGAACATTACCAATCGATTGTACTACATATTTGTCATATGAATTAGTAATTTATCAACAAACCACGCTGAGATTATTCGGCGCTTTCTAAATGCGAAACAGCTGTCAACAGCTTTCCTCTGGATAGTCTGGGATCTGTTGTATCACAGCAGATACTCTCTGTGGACTTTTATACTGTTTCCTCTTTAAAGCTTAATTGATGGTACAATATTTTTAACAACTCTTCAATTTTTGTCCTCTGCACTTATAACCAGTTACATTTTCTTTGGACCTGTAAAGATTTATAGGAATTTATGCATCTATGTGTGTTGCTGAACACAAATAAACAGTATAGAAAAGGTAATCTGAACTGTACTCTTGTCCACTAGATCACCATACCAGTAAGGTTGTAAAGGGGGAATAGGTGAAATAAAATTTGTTTTAAGGTTTCATGCAGATATCCAACAATAAAATAATCACACATCAGACCCACAACTTGGGGAATACCAGGGATGTTTCTAAAAGGGTAGGTCATGTACTGAACAAATGTTCAATCTCAAAAATATTGTGAAATATCAAAAATCAAGAGCTAAGATACATATATAATTTCGTTCATCGATTTTAAAGAGGCATATGATTCAATTGATAGAGAACCCCTTTTATCAGTTTTGGAGGAATTTGGTTTAGAAAAGAAGACAACTGATATCTTAAAAGCAACTATCACAAATAGTTTTTCGAAGGCTAAATTTCTGGGTGAACCCTCAAATGCATTTGAAATACGAGGTATGTCGAGAAAGTAAGTTCTGTTTCGTAATAAAATTAAATTGTGTACAGATACAAATTATTTATTGCACAAAATTCTACAACTCTTAAACTACGTTTCCACATAACTGCCGAAATATTGCAGGCATTTGTCATAGCGAGGCACACGTTTTTGTATACCTTCTTGATAGAAGTTTGCCGCCTGTGTCTTCAACCAGCTGGATACATTTTCTTTCAGCTCTTCGTCCTTGTGTTGACCGCCAAGGAAACATCTGAGATGCAAAAACAGATGGAAGTCGCTAGGAGCGAGATCAGGGCTGTACGGGGGCTGGTCAAACACGTCCCAGACAATTCCCTGTAGGATGCCTTTCGTCGCATGTGCAGTGTGTGATCGTGCGTTGTCGTGAAGAAACACAACACATTTTGATAGCATTCCTCGGCGCTTATTCCGTTTTGGTCGGCGCAATTTCATAAGTGTCTGGCAATGAACATTATTTGTAAAAATTGGTACCTCTTGAGACCAATTTGTAACGGATTGAAACAAAGGGAGGGAGAATTTTAAGAACTAAGTCTCAAATTTAAACTTTAGCTTCTCTTTTAAAAGGACGATGTTATTAAACCGTGCTTCAAAACTGATACTATTCATGGTTTTATTTGCCATATGAAGAATAATATTGACACAACACTCCTTTTATTCCGAGGTAAGTAATTCAGTTAATAAGCAGGAAGTAACGTTTGAAAATCACTCCCGTTGCTGTGAAAGCGAACAAATTAAAAGTGAGAAAATAGCTCTTAACACATAAACAAACAGGATAAGGGTAAAGAAGAAAAAAGAGAGGGGCTCCAAAGGAGAGAGCGTAAAACAAAAACTGCCTGTTTATTCACTATCAGCTAATAAATAAATCAATAAGGTTTTCTGCCGGGGCGAAAATGTTTTACTGCAAACCCAGCCTCTTTGCTCCCATTTCTTTCCCCATCTCTCTTCGTCTCTCAAAACGAGCCATTTATCTCAAATTTGTCTTCCATCTGTTATCTTCTACTACCTATTCCAAATCTTTTTTCCATTCACCGTTCCTTTTACTGCTTCACCGAGCTAGCAGATTCTTCTCCTCCAATGTGCAGCTAATTTATGTTCTCTTGAAGGTCTGCATTGGTGTTCTCCTTCAAGTGTTGTATGTGCATTTCATATACTCTGTTCCCATGAATATTCAGATTATACTGCGCGTCTCTCCCGATTTTGGAACATAGGCCGCCCCTTTCGCCTTAAAGTCCATTTTCTTTATTCACGAACCATTTCTGGAAATTTTTGGAAAGATAAAAGCTCAACTATAAGCGGAAAAAGGGCTAAAGGAACTTAAGGTGCTCAGCACAAAGACACTCATTTACTCACGGATTTCGGGTTTCCAACAAATATTTACAAAACTTTTGCCTTACTGTGTACCCAATTGCTTAACTGAATAAACACTTGTGAAACAAAATAAGAAATTTTGGCCCGCCTCGGTAGCGTAAATGGTAGCATGTCTACCTCACGTTCAAGAGTTCCCGAGTCCGAATATCAGTCAGGGTGAGTTACCTGGATAGTATTTTTATGGGGTTTTCCCCTCATCCTGAAAGACGAATGTACGATGAATCTAAGCTCCATGGACCCGGCCCATTTGAGCATCATTTCAACCATTCCATTCATCGTCCGATATGACTTAAAAAGTTAAAGGACGTAAATTAAAAAAAAATGTAATTTGTGACAGGATACTACCATTAGTTACGTACACGGCTATATCCAAAACAATGCATATATTATAATAATAGGTTTTATTTCAAATTCAATGCCAACTAGGATACCATAAAGTAGTGAGATTGTCGGCGTGGCATCTAGCAACCAAGAGCCAAGGGGAGAAGATTCTCTGCAGCGTTCTTGTAAGCGAATAGAATTATACTGATGAGCGATGATGGTGATAATAATTTACATATAAGGGTGGTCAACTATTAGGTCAACAGCGCGTTTGCAAAAACTAAATCATGGAAATATTCAGGGATAAATTTACTTATAAATTACAAAAATCAAAATAATTTCACAAATAAAATAAATATGCACAATTAAGAAACAACAATGAACACGTTTTCTTTGTTAAATTCTATAAAGGTGAAGACAGCAGACAACGTAAGCTCGAATTTTCGTTGTTCAACTTTTTTTATTCTTTACTCTAACTAACGCTGGGAAATCGGTTACATAATTCTGTAATATTTCAATATTTGAGCTTTTAGCGGGACTATGAGTTACACAGCTGTTGATTGAACAAATTTATAGTGGAAGGGCACACTAACTTGAACACAGATTGTCATTTCGATCCGTTTTGGTCCTTTACACCGCAAATCGACTGCTTTTATCCCTCACGTTGTTGTCACAATACATACGTGCTATGTATTCCCATGTATCGCTATGTATTTAATGGATGACTACATTGATAAGCTGCTCATCTACGCAGGCCAGAGTAAATGCATAAAAAGCTCAGCACATATATCAGGAGTGTACCGATTCCTACAGATATTAATAATAGGGAAGTCATACATGAGAGTTCCGTGCAGGATTATTAGGGAAAAGCACACAATATTCGAAGTTGGTTTTCAATAATCTATTTATAATCTCGAAATTTCAAACAATAAAGTGTTCATATTTTACTGTAGCTTTAATTTACTAACAATACTCAAGTTTGGTATTGTATCAATCAAATGGTATTGCCCCATTAAGTCTTTTCAATTTCTTTTAATGTATTTTTGGTACACTAACTCCGCGAAATTTAGAAAACGTGTGTTGGAACTTACATTACGAAGTGAAGCCAAAGATGTTTTCCCCGATGTTCTTGCGTGAGGATCGGCGAATAAGTTGAAATGTTAAGGTCTGAGATCCATAACAGAAATAAGCATCTTGTCCTCGACGTTCCCAGAGGAAAGTTCGGAGCCTGTCCCTCCCGGTGGTGGCACTAATCAACTGTCACTTTCAAGCTCCCTCTGCTGAGGAAAATAACGCTTTCTAGCGCTGCATAGCGAAACTAGTAGGTTGCTGAGTAACAAAGCAGCAAGTACTTGCTTATACTCCTGTATAAGCAAGTACTCCGGCCAGCCATCACATACGCCAGTGAAATATGGGGAGTAGCAGCCAAGTCTCACCTATACCGCCTTGAAATTCTACAATCACGATTCTTCCGCATTGCTACAGACTCTCCTTGGTACATCCCCAATCTAGTTACCCGACGTGACCTACGTATTCCCACAATAACAGACTACATCCATACCCTTTCACGTTCCTTCTATCAAAACCTCTCCCACAACTTCAACTCCCTCATCCACGGTCTAGGCGAGTACGACATCGATCATGAAGAGCGCTACAAACGCCTCAGACTGCTTCTAGGCACATAAAATAACACCTCAGATGGCTTATATATAACTTCAACCTCATCTTCTGCCGCATATTATCCTAACTTACAAAGCACTCCACTGTCAGTAGAGGGCCAAGCCCTGATCTGGCTTGAGACCGAAGGTCTGACATTCAGATCTTCAATGTCCAGTCGTGTGTTCAAAGCAGCATGGCTGATAAACTAACGAGCTGACGATATCCAAAATGCAATAAAGCTCGAATGCAGAGAAGAGTCGTAGTTACTCGAAGTAATTTGTAATTTGTAATTTGTACAGGAGAGGTAACCCAAACCATCAAAAATCTTCCAGTATGTTGAAAGACATTTGAATGTAACATTTTCACTTGCAAGGATGCCTCCAATGACAGACACACAGGAGACATCCAGGGTTACAGCGGAAGTTGTTTTGAATGTCATACAATGTAATTAACATTCAAGCACAGGGTCAATGGCTCTAGAGGTAAACATTAGCCAATCTTCTGTGGCATGAGTACTGCGAGCTAATAAGCTCCATTTGTATCAACAATAAGCACTTCATGGGAGGTAGTTCAAAGCACGAATGAACTGTGAATGGATAATGGGCCGAGTGGCAAATTATAGGAGAATCCTACTTTTTTGCGTCGTCCAATGTTAAGTCATATCGGACGATGAATGAAATGGGTGAAGTGATGCTGAAATGTGTCCGGGGTCCATAGAGCTTAGAGTTACCCGACATTTGTCTATCAGGATAAAGAAAGCCCCGGAAAAATCTTATCCAGGTAACTCACCCGATTCAAACTCGGAACCTCTTAAACGTGAGGCAGACACGCTACAACCACGCTACCGAGGATATGCGAGATTTCACATTCCTCATTGGGTAAAGAAAGCACCTTTTCAGGAACAGCGAGGAATGAACGTCTGGTTCGTAATATTGGCCAACTGTTTCATTGGATCAGGTTTTTCCGAGGGGCATCTAACTAGAGCATGCTGCCTGGAACTTCTACGTAATGAGCTTCCCTTACTACTATAAGATGTAGGTACCATTGCAAGAGGATTAACGATGTGGTTCCAACACGATGGTGCTCCACCGCCTTGGTCGATAATCGACTACAGTAAGCTAAATACGGCCCATCCTGATCATAACTTATTCTTCTAGGATAATTGAAGCACCAAGTTTATGAGGACAATCAATATCGTTAGAGCTGCTTACGAGAAATTCAAAACCTTTGAAAACATTTGTATAGTACGATCCAGATAAAGCTGAACCATTTCAATACACCATAAGTTTTGAACCAATAATATGACACACGTGCAGCTTTGGGAGAATATAATACTCAACTGGGAGATTACATTACACTATTTACATCTCAGATAAAATTTTGGAAGTGTCCTACATCAGCATCTATACATGTTTGTACTCGTCTCACCATATTCTCTGAAGTTTTACGGATAGTAACCTTGCCATTTTATTTAATTTACATCCTCCAACGTTAAGTCATATCGGACGATGAATTAAATGGGTGAAGTGGTGCTCAAATGTGCCCGGGGTCCATGGAGCTTAGAGTTACCCGACATTCGTCTATCAGGATAAGGAAAAAACCCGGAAGAACCTTATCCCGGTAACTCACCCTGACCTAGATTCGAACTTGGGACTTCTTGAACGTGAGGCAGACACGCTACCATCTATGCTACAGAGGCGGGCTATCCTCGCCAATGTTACTTATTTTGGTTCGAATGGATTCCTTGAGAACATCAATTTTCCGTGGCCCATTCTTGTACACTCTATTTTTAGATACCCCCACAAGTAACAATCCGGTTAGTTTAGGGGATCTAGGGGTGACAGAACTTTTGAGATTATTTGTTTATCAAAGAAACTGGTTACAAGTTCCATGGTGTCATTAGATTTATGGCACGTTGCTCCATCTTGCTGGAAATATCCTTATCTAAATTGGATATTATCTCCGTAAAATTTTAGAAACTATGGTGAGACGAGTGTAAACATGTATGGATGTCGCTGGAGAACACTTCCAACATTTTCTCTGGGATGTAGATAATGTATTCTCCCAAAGCTGCACGTGTGTCCTCTTATTGGTTCAAAAGTTATGACACTTTCTTGTAATTTACGTCCTCCAACGTTAAGTCATATCGGACGAAGAATGAAATGGTTGAAATGATGCTCAAATGAGCCCCGGGTACATAAATCTTATAGTTACGCGACATTCGTCTTTCAGGATAAGGGAAAACCCCGTGAAAACCGTATACACGTAACTCACCCTGACCAAGATTCGAACTTGGGACCTCTTGAACGTGAAGCAGACACGCTACCATATGCGCTAACGAGGCGGGCTATGGTCTATTAAAATGATTCAAGTTCATATGGATCGCACTATAAATCGTTTAATTTGGGATTGAGGTAACTTTCCATAAAATCCATGTGTGGCATCCTAGAAACATGCTTATATTAATTATTGACTTTCTGTGTTTAGTTATGTTGTTCACATTAAAATACTTTCTTTGTTGGGGGGATTCAAGACACCTAAAAATGCACGTTGGTGCTGAAACCTTTATCAACACAGTACTCCCGTAGTTAACATGTGTTGTACAGAAAGGAATAAGTCAATGAATATATACGTGGATATTTTTTCTATTTTAGGGGGAACTGAACACATTTTAGGTCACCTAATGGTTCAGGAAAAGTTAAATAAATTAAATTGACTAAAGTATATCACCCTCTTAGGGTACATTTATTCTGTATCAGTTCATTTGTAACAACTGAACCTATATCACATTAATTACGTTGGAGCAACATGTCGGTATTTCACCAAATTTAAAGCTTTGTGGGATTAGTAATCCCTTATTTCAACTTATCCATAGATTGGTTGAAAGCAAAGGGTCGGAGTCGGCTAAATTGATTTCTGCTGATAAGAAGGGCAAAGTCGCTTGGAAGAGATTTAATTTTACTCTGAAGTGCTTTCTTGTTTATCTTATTTTTCCATTATGAAGCTAGAAAGGGAAAATCTGACGAAGTCCTTGTTTGCCACAGAATCAAATTTTCCTTCACTCTCGGTTGTCATGCGAAACTTTTATCCTTTTTGATATATGTCCTCAAATGCATTTCTGCTATATCTGACTGACATTTTTATAATTGTTTTAAATTCTTCTATAATCTCATCAGTTTAGATCATTTTCTGTCGTTAGAGTAAAGGCTTTCTTATATGACTCACTATGGTGAAGTGGTACGAGTGGAATGGCTCAGGTGGGTTCGTTTGGGAAGCCCGGATTCGATTCCCGTGGCCGACCTACCTGACCCATCGTTTTTCGGGGGGTTTTCCCGGGTCGCTAGGCGAATGCTGGGTAGGTTAATTACATCCCCCGTATTTCCTGTTCCTCCATTTTATTTCCATTATCATTTCACATCATCTCTCATCTGGTGGTGTGTTGGCGTATGTCTCGGTGGTGCATGGCGGGATGATATCCTCTGAGGTTAACTACTTCCTCCTCCGGTAGGTCGGTTGCCGGTCTTCGCTCCTCTGCTGGGACCATTTCGGGGCCGCCAGTCAGGGACCTTTGGGGCTCGGCTGCTGGGCTCGTTGTCGTCCCGCTGTAGGTGGAGCGTGTTCGTTGTACTGGCATGTCGGGGGAATTCTCTACCCAAGTAAACTGTAGGGATCCTGCCCTTGTACCTCTACTCCTTGGGTCGGCCACCTTCTGTCTCATGCGCCTCATCCTTCCTCCCGGGAGTGCCCCACTTGGGGGCATAGGAACAATGGGCCCAGCTTGGTGACCTACGTAGCTTATCCCCTCCGTAATGGAATCCTAATCCTAATCCTATGGTGAAGTGGTAAAGAGTGAAGCACAGCAGGGTACACTTTGGCACTGCGACCTATACAAACACTCCAGGGAGTTATACATCAAGTTATATGATAAAGAAAGGGAAGGGACTGAGTGGTTTCGTTTGGGAATTTGGAAATAAATTCTGGAGACAAAAATTGATTGGCACAAAATGGTTGAATATCTGAAAGAATTGACTGTGAGAAACATCATTAAGGGCCAATCAGAATTGAGAAGTGTGGGAAACTCCTATGGAAGATTAAAAATAAATGGAAATGATACATGACCAGCGCAGTTGAAGACTGAATACTTGTTAGTCTGCAGGTAATGAAATGATTTTGTAATTGTAAGAAGCTATTGTCTTGTGAATGACTAGGGCCAATACCGGGCAAACACTTCTGTAAGACGAGCTTAGTAATTAATAAGTATTATATTATGACGAACATCAAAGCAGTAAAGGATGAAATGAGGGAAGTGCAGGAGGCCACAGGTCCACAGAGACGCACGTTCGTTACAAATACTGAGAGCTATTTATTCCGGCTCTGCACCACCAATATTCCAGGTCAGGGTGTAGAGGAGAGCGACCACAATGCCACCCAGCGTCGAGAATAGCATGCAAAATACGCAAACAGCCGTTCCATTTGTCCGGTACCGCTATGCACCACGGGCATCATAGGAGATACAGAAATGGAATGAAGAGAAAGGGTGGAAAGGAAAATTTGGTAGGAAGGTAAACACTCCAACATTCAAGTGACAAGGGGAGAAGACGCAGATGAAAACAGCGACCTCCTGAATGCCAGGTGCACGCGTTACCACAGCCCTACATCGCTGGATAATTCGTTAAGGTGAGGTCTTAATGTTTGAAGCCACTGCTGTGAAACTTCCACAGCCAAAAGAGAATCCAAGTCATATCGTACCATTAATGTCAGAAAATTGTGCAACGCTATTAACGTCTTTTAAACATCACTAAAAATGGAGGTTAGTAGGTCCAGTTCACACAATACATGTGCTTATCATGATATCAGTCATATACAGAAACTGATGAGCTGCGAGTCCTAAAAGCAGATAAAATGGTTGAAGAACTGGTCAAGAAGGCAAGAAAAATGAGGAGGAACTTGAAACGAACAAGTGAGAATACAGAGGCTCAAGACTATGTAGCAGGAATGCTCTGAATCATGTGAGAAGTCAGTAAACAATATATTATAACTTTGTGTATACAAGCCACACGATCGTAGATACGGGTTCGCGATACTGCTCCCTCCTCAAGGCTGATCGTCCCGAACAGCACCATCGTAGCGAGCCAGACTATTCAGGTGTACCACCATCTTCCTTTAGGGCACCTTCTGGATGCGGTACATCACGTCGTAAGTCCTCTTCACCACCTGGTACGGTCCTTACCATAGCTGTTGAAGTTTTCGATTGCTTAGTTTGCTACCAGGTGTTCTCCTGAAGTACCGGCGTGCACTTACACCAAGACCTCCGGGACCTTACTTCGGAGAAGTACCAACTGTTGTCACTGCGTCTTCCCATCGGCGATTCCCATACCCGGAACAGCATGACCTCTCTGATTTTCAATGAGTCCCGTTGGGCCCAATACGACTTGTAGGTGGCGCTCCTCGGTGCGATGTCCTTCCAGGTTGGTCTTATTCCTGCCTCCGCTTTCCTCAAGAGTGATCCCAAGTCAGCGTCCGCCAGCTGCTCCCTCCTCAGGCCTGCGCTATCCCAGCCATCCGCAGGCACTGCCGTGACTACTCGGACTGCTGCGCAACGCTCCTTCTCTTCCACTCTTGTGTATTGGCCGCACTCCTCTGGGCAGGGTCTTCGGGAAATTGCGTCTGCGTTACCGTGGTTCTTCCCTCTACGATGTTCAGAGGCGAAGTCGTACTCCTGCAGCCTCTGAACCCAACGTGCTGTCTGGCCTTCCAGGCTTCTAAAGCCCAGTAGCTAGGTTAGGGCGGAGTGGTCAGTCATCAGATGGAATGGCTGACCGTACAGGTACTTGTGGAAGTGCTCCAAGGCCTTTACTACCGCCAGTAACTCTCGCCGGGTGACGCAGTAGTTGTTCTCTGCCTTGGCTGAAGACGCGCTGGTATCGTCTCAGCAGTTGTCGTACCTTCTCGAGCTGTTCTGCGGTCAGGTGATCGGCCGTTCTCTCCAGTAAACCTTCCAGCCGGGGCCCCAGGTGTTGCGTTGGTACCAGCTCCTGTGTTTTGTCGATTTACATGATCGCGGGCTCGCACGTCCCCATCTCCGTTCCGGCCTGGACGTCGTGATCGATGTCCGCTATGTTAAGCAGCCTCACTGGGACCACTTGGCACAGCAACAAAGTACTTCATTCGCTGTCCTTCCAGTTGCGCCGTCACCATCACCTCCTTTCTCGCGGGGACCCACCTCTTCCTTCAAGATGACCCTGCAGATTCCAAGGCGTTCTTCGGGTTGTCGGAGTATGACCTCTTCTCCATTGAGCCGCAGGACATTCCTGCCGTCGTCGACCGTCGCCTCGTGGCTTCTGGGGGCATCCAGTTCCAGTACCACCTCCTCAGCCACTTCCGCGACGAACATCCTCTGACGCACGGCACTCCGTCCCAAGGTCAACTGCCGCAGAGCCTCCCTCTCCACGGGCAAGGTGTCGCCCGATGCCATCACTAATTTGTATAGTTGGCTCGGTTTTCTCGACGGCGAACCCCTGTTTACGTCGGGTCTGATGACGGTCATGGTGTCTGCCCCGGTGTCTACGAGCACGCAGCACGGCTACCCTCGTAACCAACCGTCTGCGATGAGGCTGTCATTCATCCGTCGGCTGACGGTGCGCAGTGTCACTCGAGGAGATGGTGTAGACGGCGCCGACGTGCCTCTCGCCACGCCGGTCCTTACTCGTTCCTCCGGCTGCTCTTCCTGGTTTCGGTCATCGTCGCGCTTAAGTTGCTATTTGCAGCTTCCGTCTTCGTTTTTAATTCGGTCTTCATTTCTTCCATCTTCTCGGTGATTTTGTCGTCCCGCTTCCTGACACCAATTGTGACTTTGTTGTTACGTGAGAATTGGACAGTGTATCCCTACGAAAATAAAAGAGAGTTTTAATTTCTGCAACTCGGCCTTTTAATTCTACAAACCCACTAAGTTACAATATAAATTTTAAAGCTGTTTTTCTTAGTTTCACATTTTTTTCAGGTTACGATACAATTTTTTAAAGAACTAATCAACCAAAAATGATTTTTGTGTGTATTAAGCAGACTCATAAGAATAATAATAAGAGGGGATTTTTCTCTAAGATTCATAGTACTTGTTTAAAAAATAAAATTTTCTGAAGTTTCAGTGCCTTTTTCTTACAAAAACTAAAAATAAATTATAACAAATTTTCAGTACAACATTTTCAAATAATAGCATGTTTTATTAAATATAAATATTTGAAGAACATGCCTGAAACTTTCTATGTACATATCAATAATAATTTATTTGTAATGTGCACCCAAAAATCACGGAAATAGAATTGTGGAGATATGCAGTACCTTCTCACCTTAATGTCAGTTAACATACGTCTATAAACATATTCAGTGTAATTTCACCCTTGGGGCTTGAAGAAATATCTATTCCTGAAACAGCAATGGACATAAATAATATTTTAAAGAAATTATGCGTGTTATTTAAGCGAAATAGTGAGTTATTTCCAGCTACAACGTTTTATTTCTGTTCCACTATTCTACATATACATTTCCTGTATGTTTTCTTTGTCAAACATTTACTCTGAGCTATATATCTTCCAGTGGTTTTGCTCCAAAACTCTTGCTTTACCCTGGAGTGCGCCTAAATTATCACCGCCCAGATAACCTATTCAATATCGAACTCTAATTTCCTGCACAGCGTGCTCTTGTTTATATGCCTGGCAGTTATGGGAGAGTGCCGGATGTTCATCCCACAACTCACACGGAAGGGGGATTCACAGAACAACGGACCTTCGTGAGGGTTCTCTCCACAGTAACAGTAGCTCATTTGTGCCAATTGTTGCTTCACCCCTAGCACAGGTTCGGCAAAATGTTCCAGCACAATATTTAGGATATTACAAGCTGCTCCTCTTGCAAACAGAACGTTAAGCGTAACACGTATTGCGACCATGTGCAGGCAAATGCGCGACTATCTTGTATAGGACAGCCATCTGTGAGAAAAAAGGAAACTTACTGCCTGAGTTTAATGTTATACATTGCAGACGTTGTATGTAGCTTTTATTCTATACGAGATTTTAAAACATATGAAATCGTGATTCTAATGTCTACCTGTGAACTGTTTTTCTATAAAATTGTAGTAAAAACAAGTGTTTTTTCTTTCATTAAAGTGAAAAGGCATAACAGAGACCTCACAAAAATACGAGAGAATGATATAAATAATTTAAAAAAGAATCGGAAGCTATTAATTCAGCATTATCAATTTTAGAACATATGATCTCGCGTTTACTTCCATCGGAACAGTCCAAATTTCATTCTTATATATAATATACTTTTTATGATCCAAAATTGTGGTAACATTTCGTAACACCCTGCGTTGGGAAACTTCAAGAAACATTTCTAATATGCCTTAATTTTCTTACTTGCTTTTCTTTTAATTTTACTTACAAATGTTTGTTGCTCTACCTCTATTTGACGTCAGTTTGGATAAACATTATTGTATTGATAACTTTCTTGTAGGTGCAACGAGAATATGGGAAAAATTGCCTTACAAAGGTAGTCAAATCTCTTTAGAGCTGGTTGCTATATGTGGCTGTCAAATTCTGTTATCTTAGCATGACCAACAAAAATAATAATACCAATTTTCTATTTGTGGAAAGTGTGAGTACTGTAAAAAACTCAAAGATTAGTTCTTTGAGTATATCTGAGTTGTTTGAGTATATCTGAGTTCTTTGAGTATATCTGAGATTGTTCACCTACAAAAAGATACGTTTCCCGTAGTTTTCGTAAATTAAGATTTTGTCTACAACTTACGATTTAAAAATATCATTCAAAATGAAGAGATCTTCTGAGTTCATTCCCAGAAAATGCAACGTTAGAAGTATTAGCACCAATTTCTTAAGGTAAGTGAAGCCTGTGTAACAAATATTTATATTTGTGTAATATAGGTTTCATTTGTTATAAAATATATGTTAAACGTGTGATGACGATGATGACCTTTTCTAATTTTACGTCGTCCAACGTTGTCATATCGGACGATGAATGAAATGGGTGAAATGATGCTCAAATATGCCCAGAGTTTATGGAGCTTAGAGCTACCCGACATTCATCTTTAAGGATAAGGGAAAACCCCGGAAAAACCTTATCCACGTAGCTCACCCTGACCGAGATTCGAACTCGGGACCTCTTGAACATCAGGCAGACATGCTACCATCTACGCTACCGAGGCGGGCATGATGATGATGATGACTGATGATTTGAGGTGAGAAAAAGGTAATAGAGAATTGAAAATTGAAATGTGATATGTTTATTTTCCCCAAAACTGGTAGGATAGTGAAAAATCCAACCTTGCGATTTATTAATCATAAAGTATTAATTAATAATTTGAAGAAAACAAAACAAGACAGTTAAGAAGATAAACGTTTATTAAGTAATTTCAAAGTATAATTGCATTTAATATACCGAATATTCACTATATTGACTACTGTATTAAATATTCAATTAAATCTGAGTGCAATTATATGGTTTACAAATTGCACTAACGGATATCCTTAAAATTCGAGTTTATTACATCAGGGGACTGTACATCAAATGATGTTCTTCTTCTTCTTCTTCTTCTTCTTCTTCTTCTTCTTCTTCCTTCACGGGTTAGGCTTAAGCCTGTTCCGGTCTCACAATCCCTGAAGCCATCTCTTTAGGGGGCGTCCTATTGGTCTTCGTCCTCTTGGTTTATAATTGAAGGCTTGTTTTGGTATTCTTTCTCTTGGCATGTGATTAAGGTGAACACCCATTTGTTTCTATATTTTTGGATTCCTTCTAATAACTGTTGTACTTCTAATACTTTTCTAATAATTTCATTCCTAATATGATCTTCTCTTGTACATCCTTTGATTGATCCTAAGAATCTCATTTCAGCAGCTTGTATTTTACTCTTCTCCTCTTCCCTCACGTCCATAGTTTAGTATTGGGATTGCCATCACTTTGTAGAATCTTATTTGAGTTTCTTTCCTTGCTTTATTCCTGAGGGTTCTCTTAATTGTTCTGCAAACTGCTTGGAATTTTTGTATTTTATTCCTTATATCTTGATTTTCCGATTCATAGGTTATATCACAGCCAAGGTATTGAAAGTGTGACACTTGTTCTGTTATAGTTTCATCTACTACAATTTTGGACCTTATTGGGTATTTTTCCTGGAATGCCATTACTTTTGTTTTTGTCTTTGAGATTGTCATATCACATTTTTTACAAATTTGGTTTAGTTGATATATTTCTTTCTGTAGTCTCAAGTGATGTTTTCTCACAAAAACTTTTGACATCTTATTAAATTGAGATCACTGTGAGAGCCAAGAAGTTAAGACAAGGACAACATTTAATTACCATGCTTTTTCTTCACGTATTCCATGAGAAACTATGTTGTATAATGCAGTGGCATGGCAGGAATCGGAAACAGACTCTCGCTTTTCGTGCCTTTGTTCTGAACTATCATGGCAACATGCGATACGGTATCAAGTTAGTTGTTGTACCAGAATTTTGCCACGGTAGCTAAGTGAATACGCCAGTGGCATGATGGCATCTGCAGGCTATCTCTGTTTTAAGTCTCAAACTCCAATCACGTTCACGACGTCTCTTCTGGTTCAGATTTTTGTCTCGGTGGATTCACGTCCTTTGAGTGGTTTTCAGCCTCGCTAGGCTTCCCTTAAAGGAGAGACAAAGATCTTTGCTTATAGTGGTAAGCAGGAAAGTGGATGTCACATCGGTGACGTAGGAGCAGGTAATAACGCAATCTCGCTATTGCATTTGGATTGTATTTTCGTTTTGTAGTACAATTATCTTGAGATGGCAGCTGAGTAAAGATGCACACTAAATGAATTAGTCTATTACCACATCTGGAAGCAGATTGAGGATGAAATGAAATGAAATGAAATGTGTAGTGTTTAACGCCCGCTTTTACTACTTACGGCATCGCAGGCGATGACATTAAGTGCGAGGATCTACTCCCATTAGTCCTGGACCCGTAAGACCAGAACCCAGGCCTCTCGGGTATATTTACCGTAGGACAGTACCTATTTTATAAACTGCCCCCCCCCCCACCTGCACCCGGCAGACCTGACGGAAGTGGATACGCCACTTACGCGACGGTCCTTAATGAATCAGCTACCAAATAACCTTGGTAGGGCCGCCGGTGTCTAGCTCACCAGCTACTAGCTCTGCAGGAAGTTCCCGGCTAGTTCCCGGGACATATGAGGCAACCCTCTACCCCCTCCGGGCGGCCGTAGACTGGTCGGAGGGAACCAATTCCCCGTGGGTGGCGGGAACACACTGCCCCCTCGAGTCCAACCCAATCCGAACAACTCCCTTACGGGAGGGGCTCGGCATGTTCGGCCCGAGGTTCCTCTAGTAACGTCAGAGGTACCACGAGTGCTAGGGGTCCGCAGCGCCCGCACTTTGGCAGCTGAAAGGGACGCAGGCGATGACACTGATGATACATGAAATGAAGATGGAGCACCGGTGGAATGAGATGGCGGGGAAAACCGGAGATCCCGGAGAAAACCCGCTCCAGCGCCGTGTTGTCCACCACTAATCTCACTTTGCGTTCGCCTGCGATCGAACCCGGGCCGCCTTGGTGAGAGCCAAGCGGTCTAACCACTAAGCCTCGGCGCGGCCATCAGATTGAGAATGATTTCTAGATGTGGAGCACTGATGCGTGCACCAAAAATGGCTCCAGATGTAGAAATCATTCTCACTTTGCTTCCAGGTGTGGTAACAGACTAATTCATTTAGTGTGCATCTTTACTCAGCTACCACCTCGAGATAATAGCAATGTAACCTTCAAACATCACTCGCATACGTTCAAAATAATCCTGTCAAGTTGATGTACTGTTTAAAAAGATGTTCGTGGAATTTAAAATGTCACTACCTATTCGTTATCTTAAAGGTGCTTCAGGACATACCAATCACCGTACTTTTCTATTACTTCGTTATATAACTTACTGAAAACGGAATCACTCTACAGTATGCGGATTTTTATTGGAGCACAATTATTAATTTTTGAGTAAAGTTTGTTCGAATAATGACTGACCACTACTGAATAAACTGTCTATGCGGCTGAAGAAAGACTCTGATACGATTGAAGGAAATTCCCTGGCGGGTACTGAATGGCTGCATGACGTAGTGCATAGGTCATGAATTTGCTTAATTTAACAGTGACTGTATAGGACACTTTAGCTTACCATAACATGTGTAATTTCTACTTTAACATATTTTCATAAAAGTCACCTGATGGTATTGTACGTCCAAATGAGGTTGTCATTCGCTTGTAATTCAACAAATTGCAACTGGAGCAAAAAATGTACTGATTTAGAACTCTGAGAAAGATCAGATTGGTATAAAGCTACTTAGGCCAGTGTTGCTGCCCCAAAAAGACGGAAATCTCATCCATGTGTGAGAGCAGGGGTTGAGAAGGAGGTGGGAGAGAAGGGAGATAGATGCTTTGCCATTACGGAAAAGAAGGGCAAGGAAATGAATTACTCACCGAATCAACTCAAATTGAGAGGTTAAAACTTCTGAGCAAGAAAAACCTAATTCCTTCCCTAAAGGGCAATGGTCCGAAAAGAGGTTGTAAAATGAACTAGATAATGTGATCCATCTGTAGTCTGCTGAATTTGCTATATAGGAAACCATAAAATTTCCTGTAAAATTAGCCAACATTTTCCGAATAAGATCAACAAAAGCAGAGAAAGGGACCATGATTCAGAAGCAGAATTTGGTTTGTTAGCGAAATGGTTATTAATATTCTAAATTTCTTTCATTAGGACGTCCACAGAGTGAAGCACTGAAAATAGCAACACGAGTAGTCGCAGCAGGTGGTCTCTGGTAAAAATTCCTCCAGTACTGGTCTCCCACCGAGCGGGATGGCTCAGGCGGTTACGTCTGTGGCCCGCATTCGGGAAACCCGGGTTCGATTCCCGTGACTGACCTACCTGACCCATTTTTTTTTCGGGGTTTCCCGGGTCGCTAGGGGAATGCTCGGTAGGTTAATTACATCTCCCGAACTTTCTGTCCCTCCATTTCCTCTCCATTATCATTTCATATCATCTCTCATCTGGTGGTCTCTTTCAGGGTAGAAGTGTCAGCGGGTGTCTCGGCGGTGCATGGCAGGATGATATGCTCTGAGGAAAACTACTTCCTTCTCCGGTAAGACGGTTGCCGGTCTCCGCTCCCTTGCTGGGTCCATTTCGGCACCGGCAGCCAGGGACATTTGGGGCTAGGATCACCTGCCGGGGACCATTAGGGCTCGGCTGCTGGGCTCGTTACTGTCCCGCTGTAGGGCAACGGGTTCGTTGTCCTGGCCTGTCGGGGGAAGTCTCTATCCAAGCAAAATGTAGGGAAATGCCCTCTGTACTGTCGTGGCTCCTTGGTTCGGCCACCCTCTGTCTCCTTCACCTCATCCTTCCTACCGGGTTTGCCCCCTCTTGGGGGTATATGAACAATGGGCCCAGCATTGGTGGCCTAAGTACGGAATCCCCTCCGTAATGAAATCCCAATCCCACTGGACTCCCTGTTTTCCGGGATTCCTCTGTCCTCTTAAACTGGAAAATACAAGGAAAGTACAGATGCATTATTTTATCTTGACAGGAATCCTGCGCGGTAGGGATGAGTAGTAACTGTGGTGGAGATAGTGCACATATCGCCACAATGCGTCACACGCGTAAGATTACGAGAGGGGAGGGCGGTGCATAAGGTGTCTAAAAACAAATTTCATTCGCGATGCCAGTTTTGCAGCTCTTATAAACTAAGTTGTAATTCTTACTATGGTAGTAATCTCCACGCTTAAATAGTACCTAGACATTTGGAACAAAACCCTGTTCTCCTCAAGCAGGCATGACAAACAACTGTCGGACTTTCAATATCGCTGCAGAGTCCCTGTAACGTATTTCACTCCAGACATATGGTCCAGTATGTGCTGTATTTAGATAAGTTTCATCCATATAAATTATATAAACTCCACTTCGATATCTCAGAATATTTCGTAAATACTTAAGCCTTTTTGCACGTATGGTGCGATGTTCGATTAAAATTTGTCTGTCACGCTTAGTGTTTTTTTCCCTCAAATAACCCTTGCTTCAAAAAAGAACTCTTCTTAATGTTCAGACACTGCCTTGGAAGTCAGTAGAATTTTTAGCTTCATAAGCACTTTCTTCAAAGTTGATCTTTGTTTTTCTGTGCTTTAAAAATTATTCATAGTTCGCCCAACTACTTCTGAATTAAAACATCCAAATTAGATTTTGTGCATGTTTTTAATCTTTGTTTACTGGGCATAGAGAAGGACGTTGTTGCGCTAGCACCAATGGCTTTTCTTTCCTTAATAACTCTCCTAAACTGCTTTCAGACACAACTATTGCCTCAGATACCCTTCCCCAGATTTTTATAGCTGACCCAGACCATTGTTCCTTTTTTATAAATCTATGGATATTGGTTATTACTTCTCGTGTTTTTAAATGTAGCACTTTATTTCCTAGTGTGCTACTAGGAGACGTCATTTATAAATGCCCTCTTAGAACCAGGAGACAAGCACATTTTGAAACAAGCTGTAGTGTTTAGTTGCTCGCAACTGGTACGCAACTGACCTGCCCTCCCCTCCAGTTACAACCGTTCTGAGGTGGACTCGTCCAGATACCACTGCGCAGCGCTCTGCACTTTTCAAGATTAAAAAATACATCTGTATCTAAATTCAGAACGTTTCTTTCCCCGCCCAAATTATTATTTCCTTTCATATTTTAAGAGTATCCACCACCTTGGCATCATCTGCAGTAGGGATGAGCATTAAACACTAATACAAAAGCTATTAGGAAGCAAAACGAGGAGTAGTGTTAAACTATAGACGACCTGAATGTTTAAATATTTCCAAAAGTGTTGCCTGTTAGCTTAATATCTTGCATTCCATGACACTTTCCCAGAGTTTGATTGGAAGTGATTTTAGATAGAATCTACTGACGATGTTTTCTCGTCTACCTGACGATGTATAATGATGCTTTTCAATATGTTTTCTGTGTTCTGCATGTTGCTGAGGTATACAGTTTTCCTGTCACCGCAACGTCACATACGAAACATCGTTGCTGCACTTCATCACTAACAACCGTCGCCCGTTTTTCCGTAACAGTGGTCATTTCTCATTTGATTTCTCCACCACCTACTAGGGAGCGGTTTCATTATTATGTGTACCAAAATGGGAGTGTCAGCAGGCTCTGGAAAGTTGCTTTAATGGGTTTAGTTTTGCGTGTTTGGTCATTGCGTCCGCATTTTGAGCACCTCAGAAAGCTGGTAGACTAGTAAAAACTTTGTAAAATTCAATGCCATAGCCGGGATTTTAACCAAGGATCTTCTGGTTTCCGACCAGCCGCTCTAACCATTTGAGTTATTATGGCCAACGTGCCAATCTAGCATTGAATACCCCAACTGACTCATATTTCTCCCGGTAAACAACTAGGAGTTCTCATAAACACGTAAGACAACTACCTTAATGGCGACTTTCTATGCTGTAAATACTTTAAGACCCGGGCTTTATATTTCGGACCACTGTTAGGTACAATTAATGGAAATTAATTGTTCTTTCACACTAGCCGTGTGTAGGACTCACTGCGCGTCAGTTATGCGAAGTCTATGGGCCACAGTGTATGGACGTCAAAATCGTGCGAAAGTGGGTCAGAGAGTTCAAAGACGGACGTACAGACGTCCATGACGAACAGCGTTCTGTTCGGCCTTCGGCTTCAGTCGCAACAATTGCAAAACTGGAGCAAGAAATGCTTAAGATCGGCGTGTGACAGTTCGCGAGCTGTGTGAACTTATCCCTGAAGTCAGTAGGACTACGACTGACAAGATTTTGACCAAACACTTGCATTATCGCAAGGTGTGTGCAAGGTGGGTCCCCAAAATATCCTGGCCCAGTTCGGATGGGACATCCTCATCCTTCCATGCTACAGTGCAGAATTTGCACCTAGTGATTATTATCTATTTCCTGAGTTGAAGTCACACCTGGGTGGAACACATTTCCAGACCGACGATGATTTGAAAAACGAGGTTGAGCGCTACCTGCGCAACTTGGCGGGAGAGTGCTATGACAAGGGTATACAAAAACTGCCACGGCTCATACAAAAGTGCATCGATCGCAATGATGATCACGTTGAAAAATAGCTGTGAGTTCCACCTTTCCATCAATGTGGCATTCATTGACAATAAACATATTTTTTATATCAAATAAAATTGGAGACCTTATTTTACGGACACGTCTCGTAGTTATGTACTTTAGGTGAAAGTGTGCCGATAGTAATCCCTAACGACCATTAAAAATATTTCAGTGATGTAGTACAGATCTTTTAATCGTTTTTCCGTCATTCTCCGAATAACCTGATTTTCATTAGCTCTAATCGGTCCTGCTTTTTGTTGATCCGGGTAAACGAGGCTATATTGTAATATCTTACTTCGGCATGTTTACGATTTACCAGGTTTAAAATGTTATTCACAAAATATCTTCAGAATATCCTAAAGATGCACTGATTTAACTAAAATCACTAGAATAGTTTTTCAAGAAAATAAAAATGTTCGAAAAAGTTTCCTGCTTAAAATATTTGGTTTGGAAGAAATAAAAGTTAATTAATTACTAAGTTATGCTACTAAAAGCAAAACCAACTATTTGTGAAATGATAAACAATAAAACATATATTTTCATCGATATCTCTTGCTATAGAATTTTTATCTGCTTTTTACGGTCGAGAAAGCTTACTATTGTTTCTCTCACACTTTGATGCTTATTGTCCATAGGAGGTATAAAATTTATTGCATGAATATTTTGATGTGAGAGTACATAAATATTGAAATCATGTTCCCTTCCTTGTCAGGCGTTAGCCCCGTGCTGCGGTTGATATACATTTCCCTTAAATCTGAGCCACATTTTGGGGCATCCATCAAACAAACACAGTGGTGGTCTGAATGTCCTCCTGCTGGACCAGCAATGTTTATCGCCCTTCCATGCAATTGAACAGATTGGTGTCGAGCGCGCATGCCTCGAGAGCCGTATGTATTATCATTTACATTTCGTATGTGCCACACTACATTACACTACCTTTACCACCCACTAGGGCGAGATTTACATATCACATACGTTTATAGCGCACTCCTCCATCCCTCTTGTTGGAATTTAATCTGAAAATTGAGAGAGCGATGAATTTAGAGGTCACATGCATCGCTCACAACCCTGTGACTCCTGTTTTCACCTTTGCACGTTCCAGCTTTACATTGGTACCAACTGAGCGAACTTTCTGTACCTCATCTACATGTTTTAATAAAATAATGGACTGCCTTTGCGGCTGAATGGTCTCCACTTTGGCTTCTCCACACAAAAGTCATGGATTCAATTCCCAGCAACTGAGGGAAAGTTTTCTTTGAGGATCCTGGGTAGCTGTTTGGGTACTAACAAATTATTTTTAGTGTTAATGCTTAAAATAGAAACTTTTGAGCTTTCAAAGTATATATTACTTGTTTGGGCTTTCAGTGGATAAGGGTTTTAATTTGGATGTCACTAATGTTATGTACACACATTTAACTGAATATTGCAGTAACTTGTATTTTTCATACTTTAGGTACACTTTTCTCTGCAAAAAATTAATCTACAAGGATGATATATTTACTGGTTACTTCTCAGTTAAAGAACTACTAATTCCACATAAAATTATTTCTCAAATTACTATTCATAATTTATCAACAACTTACGAGTATATGCTTATAAAATGTGACATGAATTATGTGCTCATATTGTGAACATTTTTGGGAGAGGCAGATATTCTTTAATGTAGAAAGGAAATTCATTTGGAATATGTCAAGTAATGCAAGTATAAAGGTGCATACAGGTCTAGTAAAATAATTGAGAGTCTTAGAGAAAAGTACATCTGAATACTACACAGCACAGACAATTTTGACCATTTTAATTTTGTTTATGACAAGTTTGTACCATTATCTTTTAACATACAAGGTCATGTTTAGAAAAACATTGATGTGTTCAGTGACAGAGTTACATTTCCCTATGTTGAACAGTTGTTGAAAAACTGAAAATCAAATATGGTGCTAAAATAAGAGACAAAACTGCCTCATAGGTAAACAGAGTAATTACGCATTCTCCTTAGACTCTTGCAGTATAAATGTATAAGTGAATTTGAGGTATTAAATAGTTAAAACTCTTAAGTATTGCGTTCACAAGATTTTCTCTACACATTCTCTAAAAGCCTTTTAATATTCTATCCACTTCATGATCAAAATATTTTCAGAAATGATTTTGTTGCACATATTCCTGTAGGTACCAGGGCATTAGGGAAACGCAACAGCTTTTAACAACGGGTCGCTTTGTTGCGATGTTGAAATTTTCTTTACCTTATCAGAAGGTTGGAATGAAAATAAAGTGAAAATATTATAGAAAGGGAGGTAAAAGGAATAGTCGTTTTCCTCATGATAAAACTGGGACCTATTTGAAAATTCAAATAAAATAAGCTAACTGTCTCGAAATTGGCTGTCACAGAATGTATGTCATAAGCTGTATTTCTTAACAGATCTAAATTTTCTGAGTAGTAGGATTCTATCCATGTGTTACAGTTTTCCCTTTAGAAAATGTCATTCCGAATGACGAGGATATCCCATACCATTCACAGGAAGTTTAATACATTAATTTCATTTTTCATATGGACCTCGTATTGTACATTATGTTAAATGAAATATTAAAGCCGTTTTTTGAGGGATTAAAATCAAACCTTTTCGACATTTTTCATATAAGGGTAATTTGGTATGGGAAGATATTTTTGAAAATCTTTTTGTTGTACCGTTGGAAGATGCTGAACTTAAATACTGTCACCCAATTATCGGAAGGCACGACCAACTGACAGCTGAGTGGGGACAGGAGGCACTCAGACAACGCCTACCCATTTATCTCGTGTCACTGAGGGGATGGTTAAGAAATTGTCACTGGTCGCTGGCCGACTCTTTCCCCTCCCCCTGTCATCTGGAACAGTCGGGATATTTCATCTAACCCGGAACCTTCTAGATAGGTCAGTTGGTCTTATATAAGCGACTCGCCGGGCTGGAGGAGAGTTCAGTTCTTGGCGACCAGCCTTGAGGAGCACCGTGCTAGCGAACGGACTGGAAGACTGTAGACGTGTATCAGAGGAGTTGTACGTAATTGTGAGTGTGCAGTGGACCTGTGACAAACGAACTGATGAATTGTAATTGTGTGCACTACGTAATTATATGTAATCGGCAAGTGTTCTAACTGTAATTCGGTGGAAATAAAGAACATTTTGAGTTTCTGCAATTGGACTTTTAATTTCACGAACCCACAAAGTCACAATACCAAGTCTGGTAACTAAGAATACCTTTCCGTGAACATTAATCGAAAAGTTCAAAAAAATGAGAAAAATATTTTTGCCTCATTAGAGTAATTCTTTTACTTCAATTTCCTATTATTTTAACGCCATGCAACCCTTTAAAAATTGTAGCATATGACTATTTAAGTGGATCACTGTAAATGTACACAGTGCGTTATATTACCTTTTATGGTGATCTTCTCGTGTTTTTAATTGTCAGTGCTTTTCAGAATATAAATTGCTCCACACGATGCAGCTTTCATACTAGAAGCTTGAAATCCTTTGTGCCTGGACATAAACAGTACCAAAGGGAACTATGAGATGGCTTTTTTATATCACCAATGTTTGTGCAGTTAAATAACAAAGCACATATTTCACAACCAAATATTAACAATTAATAAAGTAAAATTGAATAATTTTTTATCCTAAACCAAGGTGCAGGTTTAAACTTCATCTAAAAAATTTACTAATAATGTATTTGAGTATAACTGCAAAGTATTATTTTTCTCGAACTAAAATTGCATAATGTGGAACAGTTTAATTCAATGACAATAAAACATTATAAATATATTAATATCACAAGAACTATTTTGCACAAAGGTCTGAAAATTGGTGTGGGAGCTATTGTTGATATTCCAATAATAGTGTTAAGGTTTCAGCTCAATCGAAGCAAAATTATAGATTTTATGTGTTTCATAAATGGGTATTTTTAAAAATATTTATGGAAATATTTCTGGTATTATTTCACGTACAAACACAGAGTACGCATTCATATTCTCATATTTTGAAAGAATTCTTTCTGTATGTTTACAGAATGTTTAAATGCTTATCTCTTTCTGAAATCTCACTGTGAAATCTTTTAGTGAATGTAGTACATCCTGAAAAATAATTGATGAGGTTCTGGAAGTGTTAAATCCAACATTATATAGTGTTTTAGTGTCCTCAGCAATATTATTTCTTATGTCAAGTCAAAATCCCTGATATGACCCCATAAGTTATGTAGAGCTCAATAAATGAAACAATAGATAATAGATTTATGTGACAATGTACATGATAATAGCTATTCACCAGCAAAAGTCATTAAAGAATGACCCAGTCTCCATCATCATACAAGGCAGTAAAGTAACTTCTTTACTCCATTTAAATAATTAAGAATATGTACAGTTGTAATAGCAGAGTGCTGTTAGAGTAAATACAGCTGGCGAAATTATTTAATTTTATGTGATCCTTTTAAGTGTTACAAAAGCCCGTCAGTAATAATACAATGGTAATTTTTAATGCTGAGTAAATGAAGATACATCACCAAGATGTATGTAGTGATTGTTCCTGGATCATTATTTTCTCTGATGTTCAACGATCAGCCTGTAGACGTTGCAGTTTGTACGAAAACCCTTCTCACGTACTTGAGAGCAGTCCTCAAGAGACAACTATGATGAATTAAACGTCACAACTATGTTGGATCGTTGTTTGTTTCTAAAGGAGGGCAGATGGTATATGAAGTTCATTGCTTGGGAGATGAACACGCAGTAAGTGGACAGCCATTGACATGAACAAATCTAAGGTAGAGTTAGTAAAGTCAGCCATCTAATTCAGGACTGGCGCGCAGGTAATTTACTAATTAGTATCATATTGTAACAAATGAGTATATAAATTGCCTCAAATACACTTCGTTTATCTCTTAGCAGCTTAAGGTATCACAGGCATGGCACTTGTGTCAGTGTCTCAAACGCTCAGAATAAAAATAACTGGTCCATTGAATAAAATAATGGTATATTAAACTCATTTGAAGTCTCACTGTCGAAACAAACTGCCCAGTCTAAGTACAACTCAAGTCAACTGATACCAACAACTAGATATATATGTAACTCAACTGACTTAACTGATCGCTGTCAGGCAATTGTTTGCGAGCATTTTGGAAGACAAAATGCAGCAATGAATTTTCGGAAGCAGAAAGACAGCACATATTGGCTATTGTTCTCCTTTGGTAATTGTTCAGTCAAAATTACCGGAGATTACTGGCAGGTAACCGGGGGTCGAGTAGCACAACGGGCTAAGTCAACATGCCTTCATTCATGGCCACGGAAAGCGGCCCGGTTTCGATCCCACCCATGGAGTGCAGATTTTATGGCCCACTTAGCATCGTAAGGATAGTAAGGAGCTGACGGTAGGTAAGCCGCCCTGATCACGGAAACCAACGTTTCGGCTGGGGGATGCCGAGGTGCTTACCACATCTCCTCCCCGTATAGGTTGGATGATCACTCACCTCTGCCGTGCACAAGTGGGTAAGAGGCCGGCAGTCGGGTTGGTGGGCCTGGCCCTCTTAGGGCTGTCACGCCAGGATTTATTATTAGTAACCGGCGGTTTGGATGTGGCAACTCCTTAGCGGACGTAATTTTCGCGGCTGCGGTGGCAATATTCTACATTCCTAAATCATTTAATAAAATTTAAACTGTACATAAAAGGCTAATCCCGCTCTTCGAGATGACGCCATGAACATGGTATTCCATTGGTAGTGAGTTGGAGTCCTTGAACCGGCTAACCTGAACATGAGTCTTCGTGGCTTCTCTGGCCAGCAGAAAGGATACTGAGATCGTTTCTCTTCAACAAGAATCTGTTTTATCTAATTTCATATCATTTCGCTTCATCTTTAATGCTTCTGGTGAGCCTGGGGACTGTGCAGTGTGCGAAAGATGGCACAGACACTTGCACGTTGGAAACTACTTCTCGGTTCTCCCAAGTGGCAGCCTTCTCTGAGCCGTCTCAGGAGGGTCGGATACTCCCCGGTTACGCCACAGGGAATCCTTCACTAAGCAGCCAACAGGTGTGACAGTATAACCAAACTGAGAATCATTAGGTGCCATGTTCAAATGTTTCTGTGGGCTGGCATGCAAATAGTCCCCTCGACTTCATCTGTTGTACATTGAGTTGAGATGCAACTTCACCTCTTCGTTCCCTGATTTTTCTGGCTGTGAATATGACGTTGAAGCCTCGATCACCAAAGCTAGGAAAGGGAAACCTGTAATACTGCAAGCGTCAGATAAGCCTACCGATACAGCCTGCGTCCCGTTTACCGGCAATTTATCTTGCACAATCAGCAGAATTCTCACCAAATACATCAGGACCATCCACTAGCCACCTCCGAAGATTAAGCATCTGTTGAGACCAGTGAAAGACAAACTGGACTTCCAAGTTCCGGGAGTTTACCGCATTACATATGATTGTGGGACACCGTATATAGGGCAAACCGCAAGGACCATCGCTACTGGAATAATCGAACATGAACGGAGCATTCGCTTGATACAATCTGAGAAGTCTGGGCTGGCACAGCATTGTTTTGATAACGACCATAGAGCCAATTTTCGGGAGACGACTATGTTGGCAAAATGCAACACAATTAAGGTGGCTTTGGCGATTTCCTCTGAAAGGAGCACGCTTAATCATGACGTTGGATTTCAGTTCAGCTCCTCTTGGAAACTGGCCTTAAAAAGAGAAATCTATCGAATTAAGAAGCAAAGATCAATACAGCTTGATAATCAAGTAGTAGCGTTTCTTTGACACAATTTTCTATACTCACGCCATCTCCTGACCTGGCATTTAATTTACTGGAAACAGTCTTTTGTTCAGTAATGCGAATTTTGATGGTGTTTTGTCTTTGTTTATAGTTGTGTTATATCCAGTATTTCATTTTGTGGTTATAACATTTTACAAATATGCTAATGATCGGAGAGATGCATGCTCCCGAATCGTTGATATCTAATCATTTTCACCTGGCTGGCTGCCCCAGAAGAAAGTGAGCGTTAAACATGTTGTATTTATTAAATTCCAAACTTTATATTCTAATTCATGATCATCCAAGGATATGAAAGAAAATTTTAAGGAAGTTCTCTGGCGATTTTAATTCATATACGTTATGTTTAATATGTTTAAATTAGAAATAAAAAGTATTTCGTGAATTTTCTCTGACTCACCACTAAAGTCCTCCTCGTTTTGAATGTGTTCTGTAGAATTTTCATGCCGTAGGAGATAAATGAAGTCCTTTTGCACCAAAATGTAAATCTGGTTAAAGGGAACGGCTTTTTACAAATACTAGTTTTGGCGGTATTAAACATTTGGTGAGATTGCAGATACTTAGATCTGGTTTAATTTAGGTTGCTATTCACTCAAATAACGTGGCATACCAAAACCTTTACACCTCAGTCAGCTTTTAAACGGAGGAAGTCTATTCCGCTTGTATCGAACTGTTCATTAAAATCATTTATACCAATGCTGATCAGATTAACATGAAACAGATAGAATAGGCTTAAATAAGAAGAGTCAGATCTGAATACAGCATCCGATACTTTGTTGAAATGTCTTTCTAGTGATCAAAACGCTTTCAGGACGGCTTCACACTATCAAAATGAAATAAGCAAAGCTAAAGGGATACATTTGCTAGTTGCCTCTAGTCCAGCACTCCATCAGCCTTTCCAGTGATTGCCAATTTGGTTGGCCATCTGGGAAAGCTAAAGTGAACCAGATGATTACAGTGTCGGCCTGTCCTTCTTTCAACCAACACCATTACCATATAAATGAATTCATCATTTAGAACACTCCATGCAGGTATGGCATAGGGTGAGTGGTATTTGCATAGTTGTTAAAGCGGATTTCTAGTGTCAGTGTAGAGTTACGCCCCATGGATACAGCTTTTGTGGTAGTGCCTGAAAGGATTTGTTTGAAGCCAGAGGTTGGCTTTGTTCTCCACCTGACGGAATAACTTACAAAAGAGCTTGTTGCTATTTGCTCTCTATCTTCCTATTTTTGAGATATTATTAACACACCACAAATATGCTGCGACGAATTCTGTATAACCTATGTACTCATGAATAGTAAATTATCTACCCGGACACAAGAAAAGATGGCTACAGCTTTTTACGTATGCACCGATAAAATATTATATGAACGTATAACTGGATATAAATAATATAAATGCAATGTGCTCCACTAGTACGATTCTCTCCATTTCGGTACAAAACTTATTCGTGTTTTCACTACAAGTTTACACAAATAAACATTTTCAGAATACCTTATTTCCTTGTAGATAATGGTGGAAACAGGGAAATATTTCAAGTGACTCAAATCTTTTAAGAGCTGGTCGATCACCCTGTAGTTACTACAAAATTCACTTCTCTTTGCATGTCTAAGCGATTAAAAAACAAAAACAAACAAAAATAAATAAAAATATGGTTTTCTGTCTGAGAAAAGTATAATTATGTTTTTTTTTTAATGAAGGCCAATGAAAATTTCTCCCAAAATAGTTAACTACTCAAATAAACTTTTTAAATTTAATTTACCTCCTCCAACATTAAGTCATATCGCACGATATTCCTCCTTGTTTCTCACTGGCTTTCAGACCTGTTCCGAAGCTAACAAAACTGCTCGCTCTATCTCTTCCATTGTCTTCCAACAGTTCGTCTACCTGAAGGTTGGAGCGGTTCTCCCGGGTGAAGGTTAGTTTAATGCCACACCATACGGTAGCATACCTGAAGGAGATTTCTCGCTTCCCTCGGCGTGGCGACTGGTGTTGAAGCCAAACCTTATCTTTATGTGGGGGCGATGAACCTTTCGTCTGAAAGCCGTGAATAAGATGTTCTCAAAGACTGTTATTTATCTTATTTCCGGCAGCTTCGATGAGCAACGAGATTTGAAATTACCTCAGACGTGGTATCGATGCAAAAAGGACTTACTTTTTGTGTAATCATAAAATAAATGATTAACACAATTTAAATCTTCTCTTCTTTTTATTTCTCTCGCCATCTTCATGTTTTTTACATGCGCGACTTTTTACATTATATTATATTAACTTTCTCCTTTTTGTATCTATCAATGATCCAACGGCTTTTTATTAAAGTTAATTATTGTCGCGTCGCATTTTCGTTGTATATTCTAAACCTTTTATAAACGTTCATAAACAGTAAACTTCAATCACTTCTTAAGGTTGCAGGAAGCCTTTCCACCGAAAAGCGTCTACTCTATTCAAGAGTCCAAGCCACAAAAAAAAAAAGGAATAAAGTCATTGGTTCTTTACTTTGTTTTGTTGCTAGATTAATCTAATACTCAATTTTGATTGGTTCTACATCACAACTTGGAATTCCAACAAACCAAAGCATTCGTTGCATCATCTAGGTACATGGCCTGCTTAGTTAACTTGCAATAAATTACATATGGCCATGTTTGACTCATACATCCATATATGTAATATCAGCTTCAAGGTTCATAAAATACCTTGTCCTTAAATTTAATTGTTTTAGAGTATAAAGCCTTAAGGGCATTAGATAAGTCTTACGGTACTTCATTCTCTTCCGGCATTATTTCGAGCAACTTACCACGTTGTATTCTATCATATGCTTTAATATTACCTAATACAGGAAACAACTTTGTGAATTATATTTCCTTCTCGTCACTGTAATTCGTTTAATAGCAATATGGCAACAATGCATGACCTACCCCTCTGTTTCTTTCCCATTACAAGTGCAATACAAGTAAGACCTTTTTCTTTAAGATCACTGAACATAGCTTATATGCTGTGTTCAGAACACGTATTCCTATGTAATTTATACATTCGCTTATATTTCCAGTTTTAAATAAATTTGTACACCACTCATCTGGGTTTCTTCCAGATAAATTACAAGCTGATCTCTCACGCTGTACTAATTGCAAAAGAATAATCAATTTGGGACAGGAATTCCTTATCCGCAGTTAATTTATCTCCGTCTTCATCAGCCACACTTTCGGAGCAATTTGGTGCGGGATTTCTATGTTTGAGATGGGATGCACGTTGACTTTTCGAAGACCCACGTCGAGAAGCCAGTTATAAGAGTGTTAATTCGTTGTATTTTGAGTTGTTTCTTGATGATTGTGTTTGGTTAAATAAGTCATGAGAATCTTGGTTTCAGGCGTGGTTCGGAATAAAGTTTCGGAGAAACCAAATTTTGTAACTATTTAATTGTATTACTTGGATTCCACTTTACTTGAACCTCCTTTCCCAGTCACTTCCAACATATCGATAAATTCCTACTTTGTTATATTTAAGCAGTTCCAACTATTACATAAAAGTTCTTGATCCTGCTCCACTATTCAAGGCACTCGCCATTAGAAAACCTCTCTATCAAGATTATTGATTTTTCGTAACTATCGTTACTCCTATCGTAATTTTGTGATTGGCCGATCTGATTCCACGTCACAACATTACGTCATACAATTATTACTACGGTCAAACACAAAATTACATATATGTTTACTTGTTTAAATTACGAAATAGATTTACAATGTATAAACTTTTCATACTTTTTCTAAATACAACTCAAAATTACTCTTACAAATTGTAGATCATGTAGAATAAAAAGCACTTTCCAAAAAAATTCAAGACATACATTTCATTACTTAAGAAACTGTTTTAATATATGCAATTTTAACAACAAAAAAACGCTAAAGCCGTTTTTGAGAAAATGGATTTTTTTTCTTTAAGAGTTCGATGTAAATCGAAATTGGTAGGAAAACATTTTCTTCAAAACATTAGCACCGCGTTCTTGCAGACCCCGAAATTACCTAGCATGTTTGGTTTTCTCTCCAGTTTTCGTTTTGCAGTTATACTGTTCAAAGTCAGACACAAATAGATGCTATTCTCGATATTCCTTTTTGATCGGGAGGTAATAGAGGTTCTTGGGTGGAATAAACTTCCCTTCCATCCACTATGTGATACAGAAAATAAAAATTGCGTTACAAATCATATAGCAACTTTTTAGCCTAAGGAAGTTCGTGCTACTAGCCACTCTCATCTTCAAAGTTCATGTCATCTGACCTTCTTGTCCTTAGTCTTCCAACAGTTATGTGCAGGTATTGCCAGTAGGACCAAGGACCCGGGCCTCCTTCTACGCGGGAGAGACGGATACTCCGGGGATCTTTCCATAGGGCAATACCTGATTTCTTAAAAAGCCCCCCCAACCCCGCTGAACACAACGTCAAGACGGGATGGAAGTGTATACGCCACTTAGGTGCGTAAACCCCGCAGGGAAGACTACCGAAAACCTCGGTAGGGCCACCTGGTGATCTAGCACACCTACTAGCTCTGCAGGCTAGTACCGGTACTTATTAGGCAACCCTCTACTCCCTCCGGGCGGCCGTAGCCTGGCCGTAGGTACCCAATTCCCCGTGGGTGTCGGGAACACACTGACCCTCGAGTCCAACCCAATCCGAAGACACCTCTCTCCCCATATTTACTATTCACGATTTTGTTTCGTTATCTTGTGACTCTTAAATTTGTAAAAGTTGATTGCAAAACTGTTGCCAACTTGTAAAAGCATAAATGCGGAATAAAAGTATCTTTAAAGAAGGAAAATATCAGATTCCCATTAAATTAATTTAACTGGTTTTTAAGATACTCACTTACGGATCTTTCGTAAAAGAACTGTTGTTTCAGAAAACTAAAAAGATTGTAGAAGGTATTTTTCAGAGACCATAATAAATATTATTATAGGCATCTGATTTTGTTAGATTTATAAATAACATATGTTTTACTATCTTCAAAACACACACAAGGCGTAGAGTAGCTATTGGATTCGCCAAATGTTCGATACCGCGGTTTGACTGGAAATACACGTTTTCAGTTATCACGAATCCACTGTCCGTGTTTGTGTGTTTCTTTGCCCCTTTACATGAAAATGGTCTTGCAAAATTTCTCTAATCAAAATTTCTTAACGTTATTTATTAAATTACTATATAATTAAGGAATTACATGAAAATAAACATATGTTGTATTTGTGTATACATCTAACTTTCCTGCATTCTAAAGCAGTTTTATATTACCATAAACCGTAAGAGATAGAACATAGTTTATCTAAATAAAAATCTGGAATGTTTTATAGCGAACAATTTATAACAAATTAATTCTTTGGGAGTTAAGTTTTAGGATATACCGTGTTATTGGATTTAATTTTGTAGCTATGTATGCTATAAGGAATGCAGGTATAATTTACCTTCAGTGGTCTCGTTTGTGGTTCTTTTTTTAATTTTACGTCCTCCAACGTTGTCATATGGGACGGTGAATGAAATGGGTGAAACGATGCTGAAATCTGTCCAGGGTCCATGGAGCTTAGTTACCTGACATTCGTCTAGCAGGATAAGGGAAAACTCCAGAACATACCTTATCCAGGTAACTCACCCTGACCGACATTCGAACTCGGGACCTCTTGAACGTGAGTTAGACACTCTACCACCACGCTACCGAGGAGGCCGCGCCGTGGCTCTGTGGTTAGAACGCTTGGCTCTCACCAAGGCGGCCCGGGTTCGTTCCCAGGCGACCGCAAAGTGAGATTTGTAGTAGACAACACGGCGCTGTGGCGGGTTTTCTCCGGGATCTCCGGTTTCCCCCATTATCTCATTCCGCCGGTGCTCCATCTTCATCTCATGTATCATCAGTGTCACCGCCTGCGGTGCCATATGTGGTAAACGCGGGCGTTAAACACTACACATTACATTACGCTACCGAGGTGGGCGTCTCGTTTGCGCCCGAACAAATATTGAGCCCGAGAACGGTTCATCCTACCCACCTCCCGAATAGCATATAATTTTTTTTCCACTGATGTTTATCATGTACATATTATTAGTTATTTATTGACAGGTAAGCTCAATTTTATATCATACCTATTCATTTATATTACTTAATGTGTCGAATTGTTTATTGTCATTCTCTTGTTTGTCATTGTATTGTTTGTTGCTATGGGAGAGTAGTAGTTTATTTTCATATCAAGGTGTGGCGACATGTTCATTTTTATGTGTAATTATGAATGACAGTAGTAGTTCTGGTACTAATGAAGTAGTAGTTGCAAATATGAACATGGTTGCAATTCAAGAAAGTGTTGAAGTAAAGAAAGAAATACAGTTAACTCCTGAAATTGGTCAAAAACTTGTGTCAAGGATATGTTCTGCAATAATTGCAGTATTACAATAAATTTTCAATAATTGATATATTCAGGAACTAATTTCTCACATCTGCTATTCTTTTCAAAGTTGCATTTGTTTCATTCATATTGAAGGAACCAGTTTGCGGTATCTGTAAGGCCCGAGAATGTAGCATCAGGACAGAATGTAAAGGAACTCTGTTATAGTTGTTAATAATAAACAGCAGCAATAGTCTAAATCTTTTTATACCTTTGATGTAGTTAGCCCTCCTTTCATAACTTCCAGAATCCCTTAAAGTGAAATTATGAATGTTAAGCGAGTTCGCATCCCTTATTGTCTGACCCGAGTGAGTGTAGGTTTGAAGTAATTAGATTGCTAAAAGTGAGGTATATTAAAGAGGTTTATGACAATATTTATTCTTTTTTTTTATTATTGGATGTTCTTCTTTGGTAGCAATGAATAAATACGAATACTTTCTGAATTGCATAGAAATGTTGTAAATGATTTCAGACCCTACAACAAATTCAGTCCATCATAGCAGGGAGGTTAATAGTGAGGTAAGTTGAGTTACTTCTGTTGAGAGGTAATTTCTAATTACTCGTAAAGATAAAATATAAATACTACTACGCTTACCATAACACGAGTGGAAACAAAAAGTTATGCTTTTCTCATATGGGAAGGCATTATTCCATTTTTCCCTCCTAATCATGCAAAGAAACGGAGTTTGAAAACAATTACATATTGTCTCGTACTTCAAAAATTCCCATATTCTCATCGTATCTACAAGGAAGGCTGTAAGAAAATAATTTCTGCAAAACTCTCTCTTAATTACCATTAACTATGATTTTGTAGGAATGGTTTGTTGATGAATGACCGGAGAATATAATCAATTTATGGGGAATATATAGGAATTACCAACCTCCTAGATGCATTTTGAGAAAGTAGAAACCGGCATAACTATTTAAAAATTGAAAACGAAGCACAACCAACAGCAAAATCCCATTAAAATCTGCAGGAGTTGTGAAAACCGAACGAAGAAACTGCTAAAGATGAACAAATCTATAAATAGTTTACCCACGTATTACAAATAAATATAGTACAAACAAGCTTCATACTTCAAAGCATGAGCTCACAGAAAATACTTGTTGAAATGAATGCGTTTAATAAAAGAGAAACTGTTAGGAGACGTTAGGATTTGTCACGAATACACAGAGAAAGCTAATAAAGGGGTTTTCGCCTGTAGACAGGCAATTTGCACTACATTTTCTTGAAACGTAAAAGAACATCTCAGAGAGAGAGGGAGCCCTCTTTGTTAACTCAGCGACAAATCAAATAAAAAGTGAGGCAGCTCAAGAGAGCCCGACAGTTGCAAAGTTTCTCTCCCCCTCCCCCATCTTGAGTAGTGCCGAGAGCGAATGGAAACATAGCGCGCATTACGTTAAATGATAAGTACGAAACAGAGTAAAGGAAAGGTGTGTGAACAGCTAAACGACTGAAAGTGCAACCAGCAAAAGGTTCAACTTTTGCTTTGAACCAAGTAAGCGAGGAAAAAATTTGTACGATCATATATTTTCTACGTCATTTCGGTTATATTTATACTGAAGAAACTTTAGAATTCCAGCACATCTGTCTACCAATGTAGTTATAGCTGTAAATTTATAACAAGACACACAATATTTATGTATTGCAAAAATCCATATGTTCATTGAACTGTCAAGTACAAAAATAGTGATTAAAGCTAAAGAACAATAAACACATACTTTGTGCTTCAAAATTATTGTGTTTATGTTTCAACAGACTACAGCTGGAATTAAAGAAATGACTTTCATAAGTGCACAATTCCAGTCAACTAAGTTTCGAGAAAATCAACAAAAACTTCATAACTTCTGAAAAGGAAGTGTCAATATGATTTTTGTAACACGTGAGCTTTGTCTATTTGTTTCACTGTTCACTAATTTCAGTTAACACTGGTACTTTGTTATAATATTTATAATGGATTTGTTGGACTTGTGCAGTTAGGTAACTCATCTAGTGTATAGATGCATTGAGAGGACTGTATTAACAAACACATAGACGAATTACCTCTAAAGATGCAAGTAATGGTGAAAATATGTTAGAGTTCTCATATGTTGTTATTATTTGTAGCATAATAACACAAATAGAATTGCATTCATTGGGTTAACCTAATCTGATTTCTACACCTCACCCCATTAGATAACTGTTCTTTGCTATATCCATCACAGAGAGTTTGAAAATACGATTGTTTTTACAGAAAGAACTGAAGCAAGATACTTTGAAATGTCCTTGGCTTTCTCAGCTTTCAGAGGAATTTCTTTATCGTAAGCTTTCTTCAGTATAGTTTCAGCAAACTTTGCGTTTCCTTTGATTAGGAATATCTCTATCATGAAACCAATAGAGTTCTTGCTACCAGTAACAATGTTTGATCTATATTCTTAACCTTATATGTAGTCACTTTCCACTTCTCTTGCTTTTTGACCACTGGCATAGGGTCCTTCACCTTACTGAAAGCCATCTTATAGTCCTTGATCATCGACAGTTGAACATCACGTACTTTAAAATTCTTGGATGAGTCCTTTATTATGCTTATGCGCACGATGTCTGTCTGAGTTGCAAAACAAAACAAGTCCCTGGACTTGTGTAGCCATAACACTCACTAACTCAGTAGCAAGTGGAAATGCCCAAACTTGAGATGCTTTTGGTGTCATTCGACAAGGTCCAGTAAGATGATTACAACAATATATACCTATAATTCATATAGTGTCAAAAAGTGCACTTGTGTACTTATGAAAGCCATGTCGTCAATTGCTATCTTGAAATGTATCATACAAAATTTCCCAGCCTTCAAATGCCGTAATATTAAAACCTTTTATGGATCTTCTATCCCAACAGCTCCTGGTGTATAAGCTGACCTACAAATTCGTACAAATGTACAAAACTGCAATCGTTAGACACACATAACACAGACTGGCAGCAGTTGAGCCACTTCGAACACGCAACCGCTATGAACACTGAACAGACGCTAGTGGGTATAAGACAAGATCTCCGTCGCAACACGAGAGCTGACAAACCATATCTACTCATTGTTTCAAAGGTACAATTTTAAAGTTTTCATTTCACAGGGTTATAGTTAATTTAAGAAGTTAATATTTGCAATTAATTGCTGTGATTGTCTACCAGGTACAAAATTTTAGATTAATCTTTACACATCCATCAATAAAATCACGTATTGCTTAAGAGATAAATTCATTTCGGAAGACACTAACAAACAACAATGATAGAAAATGAAGACACTTTACATTTGTAGAAATTTCATTATTGCATAGTATTTTCTTATAGGGCACGTGAAAATGCTACGCTTAATTGACTACCAAAAGCTTTAACGACTGTTAGTTATGTAATGGTTTGGAAATTCTTTTCTCTTTGCATGAACAACAGAGCAAAAACGCCAGTGTTGCACTTAGACGTCTTTCTTTGAACGCATATCATTTCTTGTTCTTTAAGTATAAGGTTAGAAATCTGTACTTCAAAAAATGGAATCATTTGACACTCATTTTGCACTTTATCGAGATGCACATTTTAATACATTCATATTTTGTCTACCCATTGCGATTCCCCTGCCAAAGTGACTCAGAATGAAGAACAAGTCAGATAAATATTTATTTGATAAAAAATTATGCTAAAATATGACCACGTTTCAAAATGACTTGGCTTCCGAGGGCCCTTAAACCGAAACATACACTCACCTTTAAAATATAAAATTTTAATTAAAATAATTGGAGTCAGGTTAAGGAAACCAACATTAATAAAATTATCCATAAAAACGCAGTTTTGTATGGGATATTTATCTGAGACTTTCAGTATCCTTGAAATATTATAAACAGATTTAGAAGATAATCGACTCTTCATTTTAGAATTATGCTGTTTGAGACAGTCAAACAGACAGACACACACCATATGGACGTTTGTTTGATATACTTTTTGTCCTTGGATTAGGGAGTATGAGCACCGTGAAAAGTTGTCAAATTTATTTTTGGATGCAATACAATACTTACCTAAACAGCTGCAAGTATATGCATATTGTCACCGAGCGCATTCTTGTGTTGGAGCCGCCGTAAAGTCAGAGCTGTGCGCGTGGGCAGGAAAGAAAGATACAGATACAGAGAGTAGCGCGCTTAACTGGAAGCTTGCCGAGAGAGAAAGATCCGGAGAGAAGTCGGGAATTTTCCGTTTTGTTTTCTGATGCCGTTGCGATTGTTATCGAATGGTCTGCTGCATTCTAGAACAATGACTGGGAGGTATAAATAGCGGCAAAGTGTGAGAAACAGTTGCAGTTGTGTAGTTGTGCGAGTTGTGTGGACACGTGAACTGTATCGCAGTGGCGTCTTATTTGTTTACATGCAGCGGAGCCTTGAATCGACCTTGAAGACTGCTATTTATCAATGTTATATTTTTTGCTGCTGCAAGGGTTGTACAAAGCTTCCTTTAACTGCAATACATACTGTTTTAAATTTCTGCAAAGAAGACTTTTGATTCCACGAACCTATTAAGTCACAATGTATAGGTTTCGTCATTAGTTTATGGGACATGTAAGCAAAAGCACGTGTAGATGTGCGAAATCATTTGCTGTTTAGCCTTTTAACTTCCTGCGGATGAAAAATTTAGAAATAAATTCTCATTGTTACAAATTCAACAGTCGAAGAGTAATTAGTTAATATTTTATTGGTAAATATAGGTGTAATTCGCATATATTATGAGAATGGACTCTGCGCATGCGTAGTTTAAGAGCAGAAGGAAGGAGAGAATCAGTTATACAACATGCCTGCTTCTATACAATATTTAAACATCACAGAGAGAGACCGTTAAAATGGTGAAAAGCAAATTATATTGAACGTGTTTTGCAAGTTGGGTGAAAAATACCTGACTCTAGCAATCAAGGTAAGTAGAATCTGTAAGAGGAATATACCAATGTTTCTGCGCCAAGTGTTAACGCTACTCGAAATGAAGCTGTGAAGCTTTCCACTCCAGGAAAACATCATAAGAAAGCAGTTGTGGAAGGAGAATATGACGAATTGGTTAAATGTGCTATTCGTCGTAAGGTTCATAGTTTGATTGAAGGAACGAGACAATACAATTACAAAAGTGCTTTAAGTAGTAAACAAGCTCCCGATTAGCCGACCTTTGCAAAACGGGCTTCTACACTATTCTTTGCGCTGTATGTTTGGAATTTGTGAACAGAAATAGAAAACATATCATTGTTGAGTGTAAAGATATATTGTTGTGGCGAAGGAATTATCAAAGTAAAATTCGGAAGTGGAAGTCGTTCAAGGAATACATCTGTTTTCAGTTTCCAATTAGGTACGACACCGAAAGAATATATACCGAATTAAAAACGTTCCAGAATGAGTTTAGATTAGGCAAGTAGAGGGACAACGCCGCGTGCCTCACGCTATCGAAGTTAGCAGGTAGGTGACACACCGTACTGCCTGCCCTAGGTGTTTGTAAACATACTCAGATACTCCACGTTAGCTTACCACTATTACGAATTTCTTTGGCTTATGAAACCGCAATAAAGAAACTATATTTTGTTATTTGTTTATGGGTGCTTAACGTGTTCCAGCATTCCGTTATAACAGTCAATGACGGCAAATAAGCTGGTGGACATATGCAACTTAAATCTTTTAGAGGAAAGTTAATGTTAGTGAGATCGACAATGGAAGTATTAAATGAAAAAAGAAGGACCAGAGGAAATTATCAAAAAATTGTAGATAAACTTAACCAAAACTAAATGTTTTATGCAATGAGACAATCATTTTATTTTACTGTGTTCAGTAATATTAAATAAAGCATTTTTACCTGAAAAGGAAGCTATTGATTTTACAGTAACTGGTGGAAAGTACTGTACACTTAAGGTCATTGCTTTGGAACTGTCAAAATCATTAGTCGACTTTTACACAAGTAACTGCCCTTTGCCCCATTACCTGAAAGCCCGGCTAGACTCACTGATAAAGAGCAAGGCGTAATGTTTTTGTTTTCGTGGCCGGTGTGTCCCAGTAACAACTTTTGAGGTTCGCGCGGAGTTGCAGAAATTAAAAGTCTCCCTTATTTCCGTAGAAATACTCTTATAGATTACAGCAGCATTACGTTACGTCAGCATCAGTCTACCAAGGTCGATCACAATAACAAACAGTGACAGCAGATTACCTCCTTAGCTCTCATTACACAGCTGGCTGTCTCATTTCACAACTACAACTCTTGTTTCACAACTTGCAAACCCCTCATGGCCAATCGTCGACTCTTGATATACTTCACAGATAATTTCTAAATGATTCGCAAATAAACCAGAACGCAAACAATCTCTATCAGTCAAGAAGTAGCTAGAAATTATCATTTATCTCAGTTTGTTTCGGCAGGCCCTTATCCGCCTGTTATCTGTGTCCGCGGGCTCTCGGTTTTCACACTGCTCTCTTATCAGTTTCTTTTGTGCAAACAAGCCGCGCTATCGTAGATATGGGTTCGCGGCACTGCACCCTCCTAGGCTTGTCGTCCCGAACAGCACCATCGTAGCGGGGCAGACTATCCAGGTGTACCACCAACATCTTCCTTCAAGGCATCTTCTGGATGCGGCAGATCACATCTTTAGTCCTCTTCACCACCTGGTACGGTCCTTGCCACGGCTGTTAGGTTTGCTCCCAGGTGTCCTCCTGAAGTCCCGACGTGCAATCCTCCAAGATCTCCAGGACCTTACTTCGGGGAAGTGCCAACTGTTCTCTCTGCGTTTTCCCATCGGACGATTCCCATACCGGAACAGCACGTCCTCTCTGATCTTCAGCGAGTCCCATTGGTCCCAGTAGGAGTTACAGGTGACGCTCCTCGGTGCCATGTCCTCCCCGGTTGGTCTTGTCCCTGCATCCGCTTTCCTCAAGAGTGCGTCCGCCTGCTGCTCACCCCTGAGGCCTGCATTATCCCAGCCATCCGCAGGCACTGCCATGACCACTCGGACTGCTGCGGTACGCTCCTTCTGTTCCACTCTTGTGCATTGGTCGCACTCCTCTGGGCAGGTTCTTCGGAACATGGCGTCTGCGTTACCGTGGTTCTTCCCTCTACGATTTTCACAGGTGAAGTCGTACTCCTGCAGCCTCTGAACCCAACGTAGAGGGAAGAACCATGGTATATATATATATATCAGTTGCATGCCAGTAGATTTTTCAAGTCATTGCCAAAATGGCTGCACGCAGTTATTTACCACTGTTATTCTGCGGAAAGATTTCTGCCTTAGTTTTTAATTTATAAACGAGGTGGCGTTGTGTGAAGAAATCAAACATTTGAATAATTGCTTTCGACAAAATTTTAGCGTACAAATGGAAAAATATATTTCACAGTAGACACACCTTTACATTTCATCTTAACGTAAACGTGCTACCACATAAGCAAATGTTAGCATAGTACTTCCCTTTCAGAGCACATGTTTGCCACGTACGAAAGAAATAGCGCGAACATTCCCTCCAATCATTTTCCCACTTTGTCCACACCTCACCATTAACTAAGGGTGGCACCGGTATGGTGGCGAAATTAAAACATCGTAGGTAAATTACACTCATTAAGAGGATATAAAGATATAGCTTATGACTTCTCTTTATTCAGAAGCTATGTTGTCCAAAATAGAAGCTCTAAATTGACAGACAGCAGAATGGGCACTATAGAAAGTACTGTAGAGCTGCATAATTATTAACTACGAGGGTTGTTTAATAAAGAGTGGTCATAATTTTTTACAAGTATAATTTTTCGCACTAAAATTCAATCTTATTATATTCTCTTAACTTAATGTGAAACAAACACGCCGTAGTAGTTTCATTGTTGATACCCCTGGTTTCCGCCTGTGAGAACCAGGCAAGTTCAGACTGTTCAGTATGACCTACCACAGCAATGGAGGTAACACGCAAGGAACAATATGCCCGCCTTTGTAGTGTGGTGGTAGCATGTCTACCTCACATTCAAGAGGTCCCGAGTTTGAATCTTGGTAAGGGTGGGTTACATGGATAAGGCGTTTTCGGGGTTTTCCCTTATCCTGAAAGACGAATGTTGGGTAACTAAGCTCCATGGACCCCGGGCTCATTTGAGCAGCATCGTTTCACCCATTCCATTCATCGTCCGTTATGAATCAACGTTGGAGGACGTAAATTACAAAAAAGGAACAATATGTGACTTTGAAATTCTGCTTTCTTCTCAACAAACCTTCAGTTGGGGAAGAAAACATCAACACTATTGCTGCCATTGTGAGAGAGGAACGACGGATTACCTTAAGATCACTTTCTGAAAGACTGAACATTTCATTGGGTGCCACCCACACGTTGACTTTTTTTAATATTTTGTTTTTAATTTTACGTCCTCCAACGTTATGTCATATCGGACGGTGAATGAAATGGGGGAAATGACGCTCAAATGTGTCCAGGGTCCATGGACCTTAGAGCTACGCGACATTCGTCTGTGAGGATAAGAGGAAACCCCAGAATAACGTTGTACTTTTACCATATCCAGGTAACTCACCCTGACCAAGATTCGAACTCGGGACCTCTTGAACGTGAGACAGACACGCTACCATCTACGCTACCAGGCGGGCCCACACGTTGGTGACAGAAATATTACATATGAGACGTGTTTGTGCGCGATGGGTTCCAAGAATGTTGATTGCCGAACGTTAGAGGAAGATCCAGAGTTTCTTTCAAACGTAATCACTGCTGATGAAACTTAACTACATCGTTTTGATCCTAAGAGCAAACAGCAAAGCTCAGTGTGGAAATCTCGTATATCACCAACCCCTCCCCCCCAAAAAAAACTGGTTGCTTCTGCTGGGAAAGCTATGGTCATCTCATTCTTTGATATTCATGGAATGTTTTATCAGCATGTTGTACCTGCACACACATCAGTAATTGGACAATACTACAGGCATGTCCTGTAAACAGTGCAAGTCCATATCAGGCGCAAAAGACATTTCCGTGAAGTAGGCTGGATGTGCAGCCGCATATTGCCAATGTTGTTGCTGAATATCTTGCAAAAATCATCGTGACGTGCATCCCTCACCCTTCCTATAGTCCGGATTTAGGTCAATGTGACGTTTTTCTATTCCCTAACTCCAAGAAACGCCTTCGTGGGAGGCATTATCCATAATCAGAAGCAGTGGTGAAGGCTGCGGAGGAAATTTTGAAGGATCTCTCAAAAATTGTTTCCAGCATGTCTTTGAAGACTGGCAAAAACGCTGGGACAAGTGCATCGCATTCAGGGAGACTATTTTCAGAATGGCCATCAAAATTATGAGGATGAGTAAGGGTATGTTGCCAAACAAGGTTGTGGTCATTCTTTATTAAAAAGCCCTCGTAGTTTAAGATAATTCGTGTTGTTTCTATCAAATCCATTTATCATTAGTAATAGAGTGCACATTCGAACGAGCACACTTTTACCTGTAAGAGCTTCAATGGGATAAACGTATTGTGGGTAATGCGTTTTTCTGATCTGTAATACAACACATCATTGTATATATGTCTGCTGCAGCAAAATCTACTTCTTTGCCAAACGCCATTGTTTAAAGTTATCCCTTCGAAGCTGTAAATGAGCTTTGCGGATGACAGCTCCGAGCAAAATAAAACATCCTCTTTCTTCCTTTAGCCTTGTTTGTTCTTTAAAACCCAACATTAGCGTCCCCACATGCCCAGCATGTATTACCCCAGAGTTTTAGTCTCATTACTTTTCTTTCATTACCACACCCATTCTAAGTAGAGAAGTTTGTAATAGAATTCTTGGCATGTAGTGAAACTATTTTAGAATTGGTAATATTGAATTCATTTAGTAAATTTAAGCTTTCTTCTATTAATTTTGTTCTTGTTGGCTTATATTGATGATCAATTTTGCAAGGTTTGTTATAGTAGTTATTTATATTCTCCTTTCTCTCCCTTTGAACTCAACTTTACCTCAAAGTCATGATGGATTATTAAAAAATAACAATTAGTAAGATTTAAAGGGTAGAGGCAGACTGATAAAGTCAATGCAATAGCCGGGATTTAAACCACGGAGCTTCTGATCTCCATTCAGCCGCTCTAAACTATTGACCTACCATGGCCAACGCCCAACATGATCTTAAATTCTCCAACTGACTCGGGTTTTTTCCGGTAAACCACTGAGGAGTTCTCATAAATTCATGAGACAACAACCTTAATTAGTTTCCATTAATTGTACCTAATAGTGGTCCGAGCTATAAAGCCCGGACCTTAAAGTACTTACAGCATAGTAAGTCACCATTGTCCCTTCGAACCCGAAGCTCCTGAATGGGGGCCATGGCCGAAACTGCCTTAGACATTCCCCTTGGTGATAGTTCTCTAAATATAACTTTTTTTTAGATAAGAGAAAATAAGCAGATTTTTACACATATGAATTTATTTTATCTAAAATAAACTAGAGGAAATGACGTTTCTAAGAATGGTTCTTTAAGCCTTCTGCAGCAAACTTTTGTATATAGGTACTATGATATCACAGGATATTTAAGGTTAAGCTAAATAACTGAAGATGGAAAATCTAGACGAAGAAAATCTTTCATTAGCTGTTTTGCTGAAATCATTTTTAGTGTATACCAGGGAAAAACATGTAGTGGCGGTGTGATGTCAGCTCCATAAGTTCTAACCGCCAAATATGACCCCGAATGAAAGGCAGATTAACATGTGACGTCACCGCGCTGATATCTGCTGTCCAAGAAGTAGGAAATTGATGTGTTGGGGTTCCGACAGCGTACGAGAGACAGGAAACGTATCGGGTATTAATCATAAGTACAACTAACATCTTGGGTTAAGTAATATTAATGCCGACTGCTTTAATTACACAATTGGTCACAGATTAGTTTTTGGCTGTGTGCTATGAGAAAATATATAAAACTTCAACTCATGGTTTATTTAAAGGTCAGGCATGTTATATATATAACATATATATAACATATATATATAACATATATATATATTGCCCGCCTTGGTAACGTGGTGGTAGCGTGTCTTCCTCTCGTTCAAGAGGTCATCTCGATCAGGATGAGTTACCTGGATAAGGTTTTTCCGGGGGTTTCCCTTATCCTGAAAGACGAATGTTGGGTAACACCAAGCTCTATGGACCCTGGGCTCATCTGAGCATCATTTCACCCATTTCATTCATCGTGCGATATGACTTAAAGTTGGAGGACGTAAACTACAAAAAGGGCATGTTATAAAGTAAATAAAATAAAACAAAATAATTTCTCTGCAAAGGAGAGCAGACCCGTTCAAAACAAAATTACGTTGACATTTTCCAACACCATCTGTTCCGTTTTCCTATAGCTAGCTTATCAATATCAGAACGTAATGTACGGGAAATTTGTAATCAAAGGCTGCATGTTGGATTGTGATCCGACAAAGTACTTTGGGGTTTGGGCTTAGGTAATTTCATAACAGAAAATACAAAGATGGCACACATATGTCAAGCCAAAGTTACACAATGTCCGTGCGGCAAGTGAATAGAAATCTGGTTTGGGGGACATTCTTGTAAAAATCAGCCAAGTCTTTCTTGTGTGTATATTTTTCCTTCAATAAATCATCACGCTGAGAATTTAACAGTTCCATTTGCTACGTGGCAGCTACATTGTTCTCATCGAGTGCGCTACACATGACTGAAGCCTCAGATTCTGTACTGACAGTGCCATTTATATAGGCAACTTGTACTACACGGCTCTTGCCCTGCGTCACACGCACTGCAGCCCTCGCTCGCAGCTAAAATACGTATGCCACAACTCTCGAAACTGTCTTCGTCTGACTATAACTGAAGCAGCATATAGGTAAGGTACCTCTGAAATGATACAAACTACGTAAAGCATTCCTAAAATTTTGTTTAGAAGTAACTGATTATCATTTATTTCTATAGTGACAATTTACATCAGCAATTCTTGAACAGTTAAGATCACAAATAGAGCAATCAGATGGAACATATGTCTTAGTCCATCGAGGAGAGCCTAAATCTATTGGCTGATCTTGTTGATAATTATTACTAATATAGTTGAAAATAATAGATCTATAAGAAGTGAATTGAGGTTTGTAATGTTGCCTTCTTAGAGTGCAATGATTTGTTTTCCTTGAGGCATGTAATTGTGTAGTCTGCAATATAGAGACACTGAAACATCACAACTAACATTCCAAAATGATTTGCACAGCTCTTCTGTTGTGCTGCTATATCCTGGAGCTCTAGACTCTGGTTCTTGTTTAATGTTTAAAAAAGTAACTCCTGTGTAATTGGCTCCTCTAAGGGATGCTTCTCTTCGAAGATGCATGCCTTAGATGCCAGAGGTTCAAAGTTCTCTAACGGAAACTAGTTCAACACCGTTAAATAGAATAGTGTAGAATAGTTTCGTATGAAACTACTGAGTTGTAAAATCAAATTCCTCTAATGACTATTAATGCGATTTCAGCAGATTCTATATGAACTTATCGTCTCTTTGTGAAGATCTGCTGGTCTGTACTCCAAAGTCTGATCCCTTCCATTATTTGGCGATAAATTAATTTTGGACTACGCAGTCATGTGAATTTTAACTACCATTCTAAACTCAAATATGCGAGAGGAGACAGAAATGCATCAAATATTCACCTTTGCGTATTATATAGGAGTAATGCATAAATTTCAATTAGATTTTCTATTGAACTACGTACTCGCATCATTCTGCATTGATGAGGAAGGATTTCACTGCGGAAGTCTTGAGCGAACTTAAGATGATATGGAAAGACCGTTTCGGTTTTGGTATTTCTGTTTAAATGACAGTGTATCGATGGATCGACGTTCAGAAATTTGGTATCGCGAGAACTTAACGCTAGAAACATTGGACACAGGATATATACAAGCATTACGTGGGACATAAAATCTCATCAAATTTTTTATTCCATAAGCTACCAAATCTGATCTGGCATTTGCATTAGAAACACTAACTTTACTCCGTGATCCGTTAAAGTCTAAAAACGCTTTCCCCTTTATGATTTTGAAAGCCGTATACGTGTGTGTTGCTTACTGAATTTTATATACCAGACTCTTGATCCAATCAACTACTTGTTTGATTTCGGCATACGTGCAATTTGCTCAGATATTCAAATATCTAATCGCTTTTCTACAACGATCTCCTTTGCTAGCGACTCCTTATTTATTTACAAAATCCTAAGTGATGTTTCTTATATTATTACTCGATTTTAACATATGGAAATTAGTTGTTGCCATTATATAACAATAATTTCTTTGAGCAATTGTAAAACCTGCCAGTATATAATTCAGAAATCATTATGTTCAGTTTTCTCTCCTAATTTATGTATGTCTTTTCTCTGTATAAGTAATCTAGTGCTGTATTTTAGAATCAAATATACTACGCAATGTCTTTTCCTGTATTCATTTCCATCCTTCACATTCTTTATGTTAGTTGAGTCAAGGAACATGACTGCAGGTACTTTGAACTGTAATCAGAAGTGATGACTATGTCGATTTCATATCTCGTATACAACACACTGCTACATAAAATAACAGTTGCCATCACTTTATATATGAACCTGTTACGCTCCTTGCTGGATCGTAACCTATAAGAGGTTATGTGACGTCGTATCACTCTGACATCAGAGGTTTACTTCTTGGCTCATTCAACGAACCATAAACTAATTCAGCTATACATAAAGTGGAAATATCTCACCAGTAAATTGAATAAAGGTGTCAACAGATCCTGCAATAAACTGGAATTAGGAGGAGAGTAAGTCAATCGATGATATTACGCCTAGGAGGCGTCTGGAACTGCTGTTTTAACTACCGAGTTTCTCTGTTATGTAGTCACATAGTATAGTATTGTATTCCGCCATAAAATCTTATACAGAGAATTTACTGAAACGTATATTTTGAGGCTCCATAAAACAAACAAAGAAACAACACATTGTTTACCAAAAGATGTGTATGTGCATCTGTTTTGTGGATGTGTAGGTGTGTGTGAACAGCGTAACCGAAAAGTGGGCTAAGTAAATATCGAACTTGTTATTTAGGTCCAACATTTCCAGAGATGACACCTACTATACTTTATATGGAAAAGTTCACGAAAATTTTAATTTCTTAAAATTGCCTCTGCCGATTTTGATTAAATAACAATATATTAAGGATCTTTTCAAGAAAATTATATACGAGGGCTGTTCAATGAAGAACTGTCGGTCATAATTTTTGGCACCAAAATTCAATATTATTATATTCTGTTAGCTTAATGTGAAACAAACAAGCCGTACTCCTGGTTCCCGTCTGTGAGAACCAGGCAAGTTCAGGTATGTTCAGTATCACCTAAAGCTGAAATAGAGGTAACACGCGAGGAACAATAAGCGGCTTTGCAATTCTGCTTTAGTCTGAACAAATCTTCAGCTGAGGCCTATACAATGTTACAGGAGGCCTATGGAGAGTCTGTTCTTCCCTACAGCACAGATCGAAGGTGGTTTAAAATGTTCAAAGAGGGGAGACAATCAATTTCAAAGGAAGCTGGACCCGGTGCTCCAGTTACTGCTCTTAGGGAAGAAAACATCCAAACTGCTGCTGCCATTGTGAGAGAGGATCGACGAATTACCTTAAGATCACTTTCTGAAATGCTGAACATTTCATTGGGTGCCACCCACACCTTGGTGACAGAAACATTACACATGAGACGTGTTTATGCGCGATGGGTTTCAAGACTGTTGATTCCCGAACTAAAGGACATTCGCATTAAGGTCTGCATGCAGTTAAAGTTGATGACAGAGGAAAATGCGGAGTTTCTTTCAAACGTAATCACTGTTGATGAAACTTGGCTACATCATTTGGATCCTGAGAGCAAACAGAAAAGCTCAGTGTCGAAATCTCCTTCACCACCAACCCCCAAAAAGCAATGGTGTTTGTTTCTGCTGGGAAAGTTATGGTTATATTTTTCTTTGATATTCATGGAATGGTTTACCAGCATGTTGTACCTGCACACACATCAGTAACTTAATAAATACTACAAGGATGTCCTGAAAACATTGCAAGTCCTTATGAGGCGCAAAAACCACATTTCCGTGAAGCAGGCTGGATGCTGCACCACGATAATGCGCGGCCACATATTGTTAATGTTGTTGCTGAATATCTTGCAAAAATTAAAATGAAGTGTAATCCTCACCATTCATACTGTCCGGATTTAGCCCCATGTGCCTTTTTCTATCCTCTAACTTGAAGAAACGTCTTCGTGGGAGGTATTATGCATCGTCAGAAGCAATGGTGAAGGCTGCAGAGGCGATTTTGAAGGATCTCTCAAGAAATGGTTTCCAGCATGTCTTTGAAGACTGAAAGAAAGGTTGGGAATAGTGCATCTCATTTAGGGGAGACTATTTTGAGAACGACCATCGATATTATGAGGATGAGTAAGGCTACGTTGTCAAAAAGAAATTGTGATCATTCTTCATTGAACGGCCCCCGTATATATCTTTGAATTTGTAGGAATAAACTTTCGAAGCAAGAATGACATATGAGTGGCACGTGTGAATAATAATTACCAATTATAAAACACATCGTGATACGTTTACACAGTAAATGTTGGATATTCCAGGCAAATTTACTCGTCAGGGCCAGCAACCCACTGGGCGAATTTTAACATTACTTTTAAGAGATGAACTGTGCTTAGTTACCACACTAGAGAAATCATTGTGTCGCCCTAGGAAATTTCGTTTGGAAAATTAAGCTTTGAGCTCATAATAAGCCCTGGGCCAAAAACTTGAATCGAAAAGGTAGAAGAAGAGTGTTGGATATTAATTGTGCTATAAAAATAACAACTAGTTTATTAATAAATAATTTAGGGCTGCAAAAATAGCTGAAAAGTGCCATAAAGTTATGCGCACAATTCTGGACTGGTAAGAGATAAAGAATTGGGCTTCTTTTAGGAAGGAATGCCTATCGGGGCATTTCAGAAGGAAAATTTTAGCTTGTACTTATGATAACAAAAATTACCTTTGTTACAGATTGTATTAATTTACTCTGTTGACTCAAGTAGTAGGTGACGTCACTCCCTCCCCTCCTTTATGACTAGATGAATGATCTTTAAGCGAGAGACTTTCTCTCTGTAACTGCCCACTGATGGGTTAGGATGGTTTTGTAGGCAGCTCCGTTTTGGGCAGGTAAACGGCCATTATGTCCGCCTTTGTAAATCTGCTTGTTGTAGTAAATATTCTTAAGTGAATTCGACTTTTAATTAACTTTACCCTACCTTTTTACCAATGAACCATTATATAAAAGATTCCATCCTCTCGCTAAAGCATGTAGTTCTGCTATGAGTGTTTGCTCCCGAGTGTTCAACCTGACCACGTGTCCCTTAAGTATTCACAAGTTAAGAACAGGTCGTCACACCTTGCATGACGAACTATTTACATTTTACCTTCTCTTGTGGGGTGTTATTTATTTCAAGTCATAGCTATGTTAATTTTAATACATAATTGCAATTATCTGTTTACAAAATTTATATATATATATATATATATATATATATATATATATATATATATATATATATATATATATATCGTCTGACCTCGTGATTGTTTTTCTATTAAAATTTATGGACGCATATACGGTGTACTTTGTTGTTGTCAAATATATCAAAGACACTCACCAAGCATAAAATCAGTAAAATAACATAATATGAAAATGGGTCTGAAAAATCATGTATTGTTGGGTTACAAGCAAAATTGGCTTCCTCTTATTTAGATATGCCCTTTGCCTGTTTTCAATGCTCCCCTCTACTCATTGCCTCTTTCTTAGTGCTCTATGTTTGGTTAAATACAGTGCAACTATGTTCCTAAGAAGGTTACAAGAGCTGAAAAATCCAAAGGCTTTCAGTATCCCTAAACAAAGAAATCCACTGAAAAAAATTAGGTTATCCAGTAGGTCAAGCGACTGATCCTCTTCGACTAATCTATCTGTTCAGAAATTTATCATTCAAGAAATTACAGACTATCCAACTGAACTGTGCTGACCGACAAAGTTTAGAAAGTACATTCTTTGAATGACGTCCAGTAGCACATTGTCAATTAAATGATTCAACTCGTTTCTAAGAATTTATAGATACGACTCGTATTCTGGCGCGGAGGAAAGAAACAGGTCGGTCATTAATGATTTAGCTCCAGTCGTTCACAAAAAACCTCTTGATGACTCTCCTGCCGTATTCAGGTCTGGTTATGAGCGTTATAAAAATGGAGATACCGCCGCGAACATACGTGAAGAAGATGCACGCTCAGAAATTCGTATGTTATTAATGGACTTCGTTCCCATCAAGAAAAACTCGATGTTTACGTACAATGCCTCGTATATGCACTCTTGGTCTCCCAGGAACCAAAAGTTAACTCGCAAACGACCCAGACATTCTCTCTGAAGTGTTGGTGAATTTGAGAGAATGTTTAACTAAGTGACTGCCGACTTTTTCGTAATATACCTTCTTTCATCTGCATCTTCAACCTATTAGCTATAAAGTATAATTTTTACTGTCCTGGTACTCCAGAAGAAACTTCTAAGCAAAAAACAATCGCCAATGAACACATAACCATTTACTTCAATTAGTTTTTTTATGATAGAAGAAAAACTCAACAACAAATTTATCATCAAACAGTCATTGTTTCTCTTTGATATCTGTTATCTTTGTTGTGGATTTTATCCTTATATCTGACGCCAGGTGTCAGGCACTCCTATGTCATGGAGTAATTTTTCTCTGTGTCTCTTAAGGAGCAATTTTAAGCTCCATTTTAGGTGTGGAAGGGTACAATTGGTCATTACGAGTTGTTTCTGAGAATACATTTCAATAGCATACTTTGTTTTCTTTGATAGCAGCGTATGGTATTATTTGGCCAAGATAGAAACACTCCTTGATGTATACGTAAAAGATGAAGCTATCTTCCTGCTGAAGATATGCAAAAGTTTTATATGAAATCGCGATCCCGGACAATTAATAAGAAAATAATTATCATTTCTTATAAGCTAATTGAAGTTTTAAGTTACAAATTGTTATATCTGTATATATTCCTTGATGTCTTATAGTTTTTTATTATTCGCTTTATTAACGTCCTCAGTAATTGAAGATTTTTCTTAATTGACAGATGAATTTCAGGCTTCTTCCTTGCTCTGTTGAGATAATTCGTATAAGCCTCGACTCAATTCTTCCACGTATGCTTCACAGAGAATAATGTTATCTGTGAATCTCAAGTTCGGGAGTATCTTCACTGGATTCCACACTCCATTCTTGTTTTCTAATCGCAGAATTTTATTTAAGTTATTAGTTCATCGGAAACTGATAACCCAAATAGGAAATATTCCGTTTGGGCTTGAGATTACAGGATTTCTCATAAACACGTCTACATACTAAGTAATGAGTGTATGTTTACAGATTACACTCCATCAAAGGAGCAGTGGAATTTAGCAAACAGATCATGATGATGATGCTGATGCTGATGATGATGGTGTTTAAGGGCACTCAACTACTGGGTCATCAGCGCCCTTAAAAAAACCAATGGGTTTAAAATCCAATTAAAACGCAAAAGACTAAAAGACTAAAATGCAATAAATCAAATAAAAACAAAGATAAAACTCACGCACAACGATGTGGCAAAGACTAAAATAGAAACTAAACCCAGTAAAACCAGAAACGAGATAAATTGGTTAAAATACCCAAATTTTTGGACCTAAATCCTAAAATTTTCAGATAAAATGAACGCTAAAACGTTGCCCAACGCCGTCTCGTCATCCGAGAGTATCTCTGCCAAGCTGGCCGGCAGCTGGAGAGACCTCCGGAGACGGGCTAGTCTAAAACAATCTAAAAATAAATGACGCACGGACAGTTCGGCACCGCAGAGCGGGCAATCTGGAGCCGGTGTCCGGTTTAATATAAATAACTGTGGCTAAAATGACAATGGCCAACACGCAACCGAGCCAAAATAACTTATTCATGCCGCGATTGGCGACAGGAAGTCACCCAATGATTCGGAGGCTCCTTTACTGTTCGGAGCTTGTTGTCAGGGAGAGCAGACCACTCACCGCGCCAGCACGAGAGCGCCGCCCTATGCTCAAGCCGAAAGTCTTCCGCGGTCGTAGATGAAATTGTTACACTGGGGTCTATGGTTGCCACCCTAGCTGCTGAATCCGCAATTTCATTCCTCCACAAGCCCACGTGACCAGGAACCCATGCACAAACCACGCTGACCCCCGAGGCGTGTAGAATGTGGAGGGCGTCCTGGATACGCTGTACGAGAGGATGGTGGTTGTACACCTCACGAAGGCTCTGGAGTGCGCTGAGGGAATGACTTAAAATAAGGCAATCACCCAACTTTCGGCGGCGAAGATATAAAATGGCTCGATATATTGCAGTCAGCTCTGCAGTGTATATGGAAGTGCTGCCATGAAGACCGAATGATATAATAATGGGAGTTTGACATTTTGATCTTTGAATCCTATCCTGTTACGTCAAACTCTTTTTGGTGGTGAATATATAAATAAATATTTATGCTTACTGGAACTTGTTACTTCCTACGTTAGTATTTGTTTTGAACTTATTGCCTAATATAATTAGTTTAGTTAGTTATTGGGCTAAGGTCTATTTCTCACACAAAATTAATAAACTATTTCTGGAATACAAGCCATCTATTTAAGACAATTTAACACCAGGTTTCAGCGTGATGTTTGTGCCAACATTTCGTTTCATCAATGGCAGAATCATGTAGGACTGAGCTAGGTGATCCCTTAGGGACGTTATGCCCCATTACAGATGCATAATGGACCCTCGCTGGGCCCATATAATCGTTTGAACTGGAGGACTGATGACCACGACATATGAACAAGCTTATAACAGGGTTATTATTACTCTGTCTGCGTTGATAAAGCCTGATGTTCGGCTTAAACAACTTGCGACATTTGTTATTTCTCTCTATGTACATTTGTCCTGGCGACTTCAAAGGCAATTGTAAATCATATTGCACGCTACTTCCGCTTTTCGATCCCCTGTTTTGAATTGTGCTAGTGGCCAGTCATTTCAAAGGTGAGCACAAATCATTGTGTATCATTTCCGCTTTTGAATATCTTTGTCGACTCTAGCGGTGATTAGTGCTTGAACACGACATAATTTATAACATAGCTGTGATTTAACAAACCTTTGTTCCACAGTAACAGGGGTTAGTGGCTTAGCAGGCAACAAATGTACCATTAAACATAGCTGCACTTTCAACGAATATTCACGACTGAATGGTACAAAATAGCAATTTTGTATCAGTAATATTAATAACACTAGGGAACAGGATTTTGTACCCGAAACAAAATAGACTATTTCTTATGCAAAATGATTCGCTGATTCCAAAAATGCCTCTGAAAATGCGGTATCACGTAACGTTTTTGAGATATTCTTATTCTTTTATATAAAATTACAGAAATGAGGTATGATACCAACTCATATAGACTTAATTTAAAATAATAGCCATTGATTCTTCTAAAAACAGCTTAAAGACACTGTTGCTTCATAATGGCAATTTACTACCTTCAATACCTTTATTTCATGCCATAGGAATGAAGGAGACATATGATTCCATGTCCATCATTTAAGATGCTATTAGTTATCAAAACCATGGCTGGGAAATTTGTAGTGACCTCAAGGTAGTTGTATTGCTAACGGGACTGCAGGAAGGTTTCACAAAATATTGCTGTTTTTTGTGCTTATGGCACAGTAGGGCAACTGACATGCATTTTATAGTGAAAGAATGGGAGAAAAGGGAAGACTATAACCCTGGAGCAAGCAATGTTAAGTATGTGCCACTAGTAGACCCAAACAAAGTTCTTCTCCCCCCACTTCACATAAAGCTCGGCTTAATGAAGAATTTTGTTAAAACTTTGGACAAATGTAGAAGTGCATTTGGGTATTTAAGAAGTAACTTTCTCAAAATAAGTGAATCTAAATTGAAGGAAGGTAAATTTGTCGATCCTCAAATAAGACTACTTCTTAAAGAGAGAGTTTTTTAATCAAAGCTCAAACGTGTTGAACTGGCAGCATGGATATCATTTAAATCAGTGGTGGAAGGCTTCCTGGGCAATAACAAAGAAGAAAAGTATGAAACTTTAGTCTCAGAACTATTAAGGAGCTACAAAGAAATGGGTTGCCGTATGTCACTTAAAATCCAATTTTTGCACTCTCACCTTGATAGTTTCCCTACAAACCTAGGAGCTGTAAGTGATGAGCAAGGTGAGCGTTTTCACCAGGACATTTCTGAGATGGAAAGACGTTACCAGGGTATCGCTGGGATTCAGCCATGTTCGGAGACTATTGTTGGTTCCTCAAACGGGAGAGTACATGTCAATACGGAAAAGAAAAAAAAAATCAACAGTGAAACACTTCTGAGATAATTCAGGTATTGGTTTTCATCATTATCTTGTGTTTATTTATTTTAATAATAGTTAATAAAAATTATAATAATTAATAATATAATTATATATAATATAATTATAATATATAATAATGTATAATATAATTATAATAATAATTATTATTATTTTCAATGTTATATTTTATTTTATTTTCAATAAAATACCTATTATTTTCAATTAATCAAATATGAGTTATCACATCACATTTATGTAAGTTTTCATAAAAAATTATGAATACCCAAAAAAACGTTACGTGATACAGCATTTTGAGGGGCACTTTTGTAATCAGCAGATCAGTTTACATAAGAATTTGCCTATTTTGTTTCGGGTATATGAAAATAATTTTTTTCCCCCAGCGTAATTCAAATATTCGCCATGAGGATGATAAAAATTTTAAGTTGGGAATACATGGCGAGCTACTTCTCGAGCTTCAAATCTGTCCTTTATAGCGTTTCCATGAGGATTATAAATTTCCATTTCTAGTTCAGTTTCAAGAATTTTAAGGGAATTATATCGTTCACTATTCTTAATATATGTATCTACCATTTTTGCTGTATGAATCTGTAGTTTCAATTAACGATTCCGCTATTTATTTGGGTGGGCACTTCTGGTAGTCTTCTTTAGTTTCTATTCCGTATCCCTTAAATGGTATTAATAATTTAATTTAAGCATTTTTACTTTCGTTTTCACCGAGTGAGATGTCTCCCTGTTAAGTCCTACATACTGGCTGGATGGTTTCGTCTTTTGCCTGCATTCGGGAGGCAGAGTTTCGATTCCCATGAGCCACGAGTATTTTGGGGTGTTTCCTGGGTCGCCAGGTGAATGCTGGGTTAAGTTGATTATATCCCTTGAACTTCCTATCCCTCTTTTCATCTCCAACATCTCTCATCTCGTGATCTCTTTCAGGATAGAAGTGTCGGCGGTGTCCCGGCGCCGCATGGCTCCTCATAAACACCTCCTTTATCAGTATGACGGTTTTCGGTCATAATTTAAGTCACATTTTATCGATATTCTCTTGAAACTCATTACTACGACTATCTCAGAAAAATTTTGTGACAGGTTAACCAAATATAGCACACGTACACTAGAAATGACAACCAAATGTACTAAGCACTAGTTGAATCCAAAATGTTGTATGCAGTGGTGATCTGGGGGGAGGCACAGAGGTAAACAAAACGGTGGACCAAAACTACAGAAGGTTTTGTTAAGAGCCGCTAGGCTTACCAAGGTGAGCACCTAGGGAAGTAGCTTTAGTAGAATTAGGAAAGACAAGAAGAAATGGAATAATAATGGAAAGAATAATAAAGCTTTGGTATAGGTGTTTGGTTAAAGAAGGGGAAATTATGAAATTAGGCATGAGACAGTAAAAACGATTAGAAAACTCAAATAGTTGGTGGGCAGAATGGGAGGAATTATGGAACAAATAGGAATGGTAGATATATGGAGATTAGAGGAAAGGAACATACGGGATGTAGGTAAATTGGTAAAATGCAGAATAGAAGATATAGAAAAACAGGATATAGGGGAAGTCTAGAAAATATGAAATCATTACAATTTTACAAAAAAAAAAAAAAATAAATTGGGGACGAGAAGCATATGTAGATAACTACAATAGGCAAGAGAAAGAGAAGGGTTAGCATGGATGAGAACAGGAACAATATTTCTAAGAGGGATAAGAGGTAGGGCAAAGGGAATTTGCGAATTGTGTGGGGGGAAAGAAAGCATAGAACACTGTGTAACAGAATGCGAAGAGGTTGCAATGTGGAGAAAAAAGCTTTGGGAAGAAAAATGGGAGAAAGTAGAGAAGCGGATAATAGCTATAAAACATTAACGGACAGGAAGGAAAAGAAGGTTAAAAGTATTGGTGACTTCTTGCAGAAAGTAAAAGAAAACTAGGCCAGAAATGTAAAAAATATAAGAATGGAAGAGGAGACGGAAGAAAGGGAGTAATTAAGTAATCCAGGAGGTATGGGGGTAAGAGCTACCTGGCAGAGCAAAAGACCAGGGGGTCATGCAAGCCAAGCTAAAGACAAGTAAAAGTAGCAAAAAATTGTAAATTGTTAAATTTTGGAATATGCACAGTAAATATATTATATCATATATTATATCGCTCGCAAAAGCTAAAGGCATGTGAATGCTGGCCAATGGTTAAGCATTTCCCGTAATTAAACAACACATTATATATTCCTAAAACATCTACATTTTGCCTGATACGAGTGGGTATATTGGAAGAGGTTCTGTACATCAGAGGAAATTGAAATAAACGCTCTCTCCCTTTTTCTAAAGATAGAGGTGCTTCACTACAAATTCGTGACAATGTGTGTACACTGCCTATAGCACAAGCTTCCACATTAATGTAGTTCTTGAACTTGATTCTGTTCCACATTTAATTGCAGGGTTTCTGAAAAATCTACAGTTGCCCTATATTCCGGATTAGAGAGCTTGTCGCACGATGTTCTGTCTTCATTGAACCGTCGTGCCAAGAAAAGCATATTAGATACACCCATGGTACCATCACCACATGCCTCACTCAACTGGCAATGCATTTCAATAGCTGCCACACCACGAAAAAACGAATGATTACACGCTCTTCTTGCAATGAAAAGGTCGCCTTCTTAAGTATTAAAACAGTCCTAAGTCTCGTCTCTGCCACTAGACTTCTATGCACTGTACAGTGCTGCCATCTGTCAGGAATTCACAAAGAGACCACCTGTATTTAAAAAACGGGAAGTTGCTATGTGGTGCCAGGCCTGAAAAATATAGGTGGGTTTACACCTTGAATGCACCTAGTCTACCTCTATGTGAATATTATTCATACTTAGTGACTTACTAGTTTTAATATTTTTGTCGCTTTCTGCATTTCCTCAAATGAAATCATAACTACTTCCCTTTCTTTATACTCTTTATCTGATTTTTTCGATACATATTTATCATAAAATATAGTACAATACTTCATCAGTTTATCTATTTACAAGAAGTTAATATCACTCTTGGATATTTCCTTCGGAGAAAAGTCAAAATCTTAATTTGGAAACTGCTTGCATTAAAACTGAAAATTTTAAATCTGTTTTAAACTGTATAACATTATTACAGTTTTCCGGTGTATAAAATTTCTCTCGCCTACATTCATAAACCTTATGGTATCGAAAAGTACCTGCAACGTATCTATTATTCACAAATTTTCACAAAATAAAGTGTTTAATTTGTTTTTAATTATATTTTCGTTGCATTCTCTCTCTTGATTTTCATCTGGTGCCCACTTCAAAGGAGCAATCTCTTGACTTCGGAGTTTCCTTTTTAGGTCCAGATTCCCTCTATCCCCCGGTCCTTACGTTACTACCTACCAAAGAAGCAGCTTGTGAAGAGAAGCTAATAACACTTTCTGTTTGAGGATCCCGACATTGAAAATGCTGAGGCTTCATGTTAGACAGGATACCGCAAGCACTTTGAACAATCTAATCTCCTTCATATGTGCTGTTATTTTCAGTTCAAGTTGGCCAGAAAAGAGGTTAGAAAGGCATAATCTCTGAAGAGTGTGATGCCAGTTTTCATAGTCACTTTAAACTGATAGCAGAGTAAGCGCTGCTAATTGACAGTTTACTCAACTGTTCTTCACGAAATTCACCTTAAAACATTTCCAAGTTCATTGCTTTGGAATTCCTTTTATTAGATTGTCTCATAAGTATTTATTATTTTTTTTAAATATGTTGCATTGGAAAATGTACTGGATTTCTTTGATTTGGCTATGTTATTTACAGGATGCTATGGCTAGTGCCGTGTAGTTTGCGAGCATGTATGAGACTTCAATTGTTAATTAACAATCACAAAAATGAGAAAACAAAGTTTCAACTTAGAGTCATTCTAAAACACTACTGGGATCAAGATTATAAATCCGTTGCCGCAGCTCGAAGTACATATGAAGTGGAAGGAGAGGGTGTCGTTAGTGAGGGTGTAGCATAACGATGGTTCCAACATTTCAACAACGGAGACGAGAACACTAGACACTTACCACGTTCTGGAAGACCTAAAGAACCAAATATTGAGGATACACCCAAGATTTGCGAGAAAATCCACAAAATGCTACCCAAGGATTTCAGAAGAACTTGGTACATCAAAAATCCCATAAATCGCCATATTAAGACACTTGGAAAATCATATAGAAGCTACATACCTCTAGCTCATGAACTGGCACCTCAACAGGCTGAAGGTAGAGTGGATATTTGTCGTCAGTTCATCTACAATCCCATAGATGATAGAATTGCCAGGAAAATTGTCACTTGTGATGATAAAAGATATGTTAACAAAATCCCAATGTCTCGAAGCAGTGGCTTGATCATCGCCAACATGACAACATCATCGTTAAAGGAAATCAGTTCTGTCCCAGAGTAATGGTGTGTGTATGGTGAATATTGAAGGTATCACTCTCTGGGAGTTTGTTCCAAACGGGCGGGCGATTGATGCGGATCTTTATCTTCAACAATTGGAACGTGATCATGAAATTTTGATACGGAAGTATCCAGTATTAGTAAATCGAAATAATATTCTATTGCTATAGAACAATGTAACCTTCCATACTGCACGAACAACCATGGAAAAAATTCAGGAATTGGGAGAAATGGAACTGTTACCACACCCAGCATACAGTCCTGATCTCGCAGGATTATCGTCTTTTTCGATCCATGACACATTTCCTACGTGGTAGAAGTTTAGACAACATTGAAGCAGTACAAGTGGGTGTCACAGTGTTCTTCCCATCAAAAACCAGAGACTGGTGTCATCGTGGGTTTAATAAACCTCACTGAACGATACTCTAATAGTGCATACTTTAAACATTAGTTAACTGCTGGTCAGAACACATTTGCAATAATTGTTTTTGTTAAAAAACGACATACTTGGAGATAGTATCTATACTAGTTTATTTACGAGCGCTGTTCAATAAAGAAAGATCATAATTTTTACGGACATAATTTTGCGCTCTAAAATTCAAACTTATTATATTCTGTTAGCCTAATATGAAACAAACACGCCTTAGGTATTTCAATGTTGGTACTCCTGGTTCCCGCCTGTGAGAACCAGGAAGGTTCAGACATGTTCAGTATCGCCTACCACTGCAATGGAGGTAATATGCAGTTAAAGTTGATGTTAGAGGAAGATCCGGAGTTCCTTTCAAGCGTAATCACTGTTGAGGAATCTTAGCTACATCATTTTGATTCTGAGAGCAAACAGTAAAGCTCAGTGTGCAAATATCCTTCATCACCAAACCCCCAAAAAGCAAAAGTAGTTGTTTCTGCTGGGAAATTTATGGCCAACTCATTCTTTGATATTAATGGAATAGTTTATCAGCATGTTGTACCTGCACATACATCAGTAACTGGACCATACTACAGGGAGGTCCTGAAAACTATGCAAGTCCATATCAGGCGTAAAGGACCACTTTACCGTGGAGCAGGCTGGATGCTGCACCACGATACTGTGCGGCTGCATATTGCCAATGTTGTTGCTGAATATCTTGCAAAAATCAACTTGAAGTGCATTCCTCACCCTTCCTATAGTCTGGATTTAGCCCCATGTGACTTTTTTCTATTCCGTAACTTGAAGAAACGCCTTCGTGGGAGGCATTATTCATCATCAGAAGTACTGGTGGAGGCTGCGGAGGCGATTTTGAAGGATCTCTCAAAAAATGGTTTCCAGCATATCTTTGAAGACTGTCAGAAACGCTGGGAAAATTGCATCGCATTCAGGAGAGACTATTTTGAAGCCCTCGTACGATAACAACATTCAATATCTCATAATCAGCGCATGCGCCCGCGTGTTTGTGTTTGTAGTGGACGGACGAAAGGACAGATCTGTAGATGTAATGAATTTTGTCGCACTGTGACTAAAATTACTGAATGAACTGGATTGCGTTTCTTACATAGGCAGGTACTACGGAGAAGTTATGTAATTACAAATTATGTCGTATTTACACCCAAATGTTGAAGCGTCTTGTTTATTGAAAAGTATAAGAAGTTTCTTTTACTATGTAATGATTTCCATATAAAAGACTCAACAGAGAAGAATAATTTTAATGAGGATTTAAAATACACTACTGACCAGCTAGGTCAGTGGATATAAGATTAACAATTCGCCCATGGCTGACGTGGATCTAACTCAAGGTAATCAAATGGTTGCGTGTTATTGTTGTTTGGAATCTAGAAATTTTGTAGTTTTATGTTGGCATTGGAATTCAATTTATCTTGACATTTATCATTGTGAAATTTTGTTTCTCAAGCTAATTATTTCGCTATAGAAATTCGAGTTTCGATCCAGTTTGATTTGAACGGTTTCTATTTAAGTTTTCGTGAAATATTAAAATAAGAGATAAAATAATGATGCACAATATAAAATTAGTCTCGTATTAAAAGCAAAGTATTACGTTTCTATTCAAAGTGTTTATCAACATTCTGGTAAAATTTACAAGGTTTTATTATACAAAACTACAAATTATAGCACTCTCAAACACATGCCAGTTTCTCCAACTGCTGCATAGTTGTATAATTTAGGGACAGTTGGCATTATTTAGGACAGATAAATACTACAATGAAAATTACTCCTGTTTAGCGAACTTTCTACCTGTTAAAATTTCATATAAACAAGAGCGCAGCCGATGTGTAATGGTAATTCCGATCCAAGTGTGGGAAAGAGGCACCAAGTAGAAAGGCAATTTACCATTGGTATCATAAATTTGAAATCACGGATTGCTTATGTCCGCAAAAGAGTGGCCGTCCCAGGGTGAGTGAAGTGGACGTTGTACGAGTTGGAGAAGCATTCCTAAGGAGCCCAAGGAAATCAGTATATAGAGCGTCACCTGTGCTTCAACTTCCTTTAGTGATTGTGTGGAGGATTTTTCGCAAGATACTGGCCGTGAAACCATACACACTGCAGCTTCTGCACAAGCTGAGGGCGACAAATGCAGACGCTACAAGTGCTTGCTGGCTACAACAAATGACAGAAGACTTCAATAATTAGTTCAGTGACAAATTGAAGTTACATAAAAGTGGGAAAACTAACAAGCACAACTGTCGCGTTTGAGGTACACAGAAACATCACGGGATCATTGATCATGAACGTGATTCACAAAAGGTGAATGATTTCTGCGCGTTGTACGTGTCTTTCTTCTTCATTGAGGCTACAGTGACTGGACATTCATATCTGGACATGTTGGAGCAATGGTTGGTGCCTCAGCTTAGACAAGATCGTGATAACGCTTTCATCTTTCAGCAAGTTGGGGCTCCGCTACATTTCCGCAATGCAGTTCGTGCTTACGGAGATGTCTGATTGTTGGAAATGCTGGAGTAAAGGGCAGAAGTTTCATGGCGCGGCGAAAAGGTCACCCATTATTCCTGCAGGTGACTTGTTTCTATCGAGGTAGGATAATGCCTTTGCCACGTGATTTAGAGGAACTAAAATCCATAATATCCTCTGCGGCCAATGTCGCAGAGCATATGTTGAAAAAAGTACGGGAGGGTTTATGAGGCTGACCTTCCTACCGAACAGCACGTCAATATAGCACAGTATGCTAACGACATGCTTTTATTTTGCTCAAATAGACATCCACGCAGGGCCTTCAACCCCATAGAACGATACCTCTGTCTTCTCCAAGAATGGTGCACCTTTGGCAATTTGTCCACCAATGCGGAGAAAAGCGGAGCCATCATGTTTACCAAGCGCCGCTTTCCCGCCAACTTCCCCATATTCACTTACTCTAGGCAAAGGATGAGGTGGGAAAATTCCATAAAATACTTGAAACTGGATAGGGTCCTAACTTTTCGGGAAAGTCCGGGAGCTATCGAATCGGTCATGCGGTGCCTCGGCATCACTATATCCTTTGTGGTGGTCTGAGATATCCGTTGCCCTGAAGTTGCGTCTTTTTCAGGCTCTAGTCCTCCTATTATGCTTTACCCGTGTGAAGTCTGGGGTGTGGCCGCAGGCTCTAATCTGCTACTGCTACAACGTGTACAGTATAAGTGCCTTCCGGTTATCTATTCTGTATGCAGAAAGTTCCCCGTGAGGCTACTTCACGAGGCTTCATCGCTCCGTTATGTGGAGGATGAAATTAGGCGCCGGGCCACCAAATTTTACGAGTAATTACCTCAACATCAGATCACCTTAGTTAGATCCCTTGGGGACTTTTTACCACGTGAATGTCGCTTAAAGCGATACCGGCTACCCCGCATGGCTTGCGGACACTACCGGTAACCATAAGGCACCCATTTCAGCCTAAAAATATACAATTACTCAAGATTTTTGTCTGGATATCTAAATTTCTGCTTTTCCTAGTTTATTAACTAATACACCAGCGGTGCACGAGGGCCATTGCACCCAAGAATGCAGCCGTTGAGAAGCAATATATTACCTCCCTTCTTCCCCCTACCTGATTTTCACCCGATACCCTGTAACTTCCACATCCCGCCACTACGCGGTTAAGTTCTATCTAGAACAGGTACACTCTTAACCCACCTCGGACTTTTCCTCAGCCTGCCAACTGCGACGACGGACGGAAGAGTTCAGTTAACGTTTGGACATCTGCCGAGTCACTCATGGTTCACACATCCGATCTCTGTAAGGTAGAACAGAACTTCAGACTGACGTGTGCTATCATTTGTACTTTTTGTATAATAAAACAATAAAGGTGTTGCAAGACTTTTTATAAACCCTGTATATTAAGGTGCAGGTTAGATCGGACGCTCGTCTAATGTATTCAGTGGAATATTGCCAAACTGCGTGGAAGTAATTCTGCAATGAACTCAGAAGCTCAGCACGATTTTGCTTATCCTGCAGTCAATTCTCTTTGATTTCTCGAGAATATTTAAGATATCACGACGTCAGAAATTGCAGAGTCTAAAGATACCTACTGGGAATCTAAAGATGCTGTATGTGCGGTAGGATAATTAAATTAGGGTTTTAGAGCGTTATAATTAGTTTCCAAGTTAATTGAGATAAATTATGACGTACCTTTCGCCCCAAGGAGGGATTCTCTCTGGCAAAAAGTGCGTTACCATATCTCTTTTTAGGTACTGTTACGTACGGTGCACACGCTCTTGAGATTACAGCAAAGATGGCCATCCCAGAGATTGTGGTGTCACAGCATGGCATGCTCTGATGCACACATTGCGCTGTAAAAGCATTAACAAATGACGACAGTGTCATATATAGGAAGCTGTGGATTTAAGGTTGCGTGGACAGCTAGGTTACATGGACCAAAGAAATCATGATATAAGGATGTTAATATAAGTGTAATACAGCAATGTGATACAAACCAGATAGCTTCATATGCTTATTTATATTGAACGAGGACAAAGTGAATTCAAGAACTTTCAAAAATAGAATTTATTGACCAATATTTTATTTTAAAACTGGTGTAGAAGTTGATGATACTAGCTGGTTGGTAGCTCCAATTATACTTTATTGCCTCAAAATGATACTTATCGTCAAGATAAACATAAACTATAAATGCAGTTGCTACAAACTTAAATAAAATGAATGACATAAAAAGTCAATGAATGACATTTTTGTTAGTATACTTTTCTAACCTCTACAGGAATATTTTAAGAATGCGTGCAGAGTTATAGAAGAGAACAAAATTCTCCCTTTGTCCGATGTACCGTTTAAGCATGTTAGTTCAACAACAAAGTCCTCCCAATGAAATAGCTGAAAATAAGTTGAAGAAGGAAAGAAAAGTAGGTAAACGCTCTTCAAGGGATCGGTTGGTTTACCGAATGCACATGAAAGACTGTGATAGTTATCCATAACTGCCTTTGAATTTTCCTGATGTTAATGGGTACGGTTCAGAGTGCACTGTCAATATATACAGCACATAAGCAACAAATATTGAACTTGATAACTGTATCAATTTCAAAATCCCCTTATATACCGGATGTTCCTAAATTCAGGTTACAAAACTTCTAGGACTAGTAGAGGTGTTGGAGTAGACCATATTTTGAATAACAACCAATGTCCGGAACCAAATCGTTTCTGTGCTACAACCCTTAGAAGGATCGGATTTGCGAATCTTGTTGTGGAACCTAATAGACAGTACACGATGTGAGGGGGATCATCTGATGGCACGTGACGTTTAACCTGCTGTATCATGCCTGGAAATTGTTGGCTGTATCAAGAGCGTTATCCACAACGCACAACTCCATCACATACCCTTTTCGTCAGAATTGTGCAACGGCTTCGAGAAAGAGGTGCCTGCAGCGTCGATAGGCACGGCTGTGAGTGCTCCAAGAAGACGCGGCACCTCCGAATTTGAAGAAGCTGAACTACATTACGTTGAAAAGAACCCATTAACAAATACGCGAAGAATTGAGCATACGATGGATATTTCCAGCAGTATGGTGTGGAAGGTTCTTCGCTAGCAACAACTACGTCCTTACCACCCCACAGAGTACAGACATTGCAACCAGGAGATTTTCTACCACGTGTTAACCTCTGAAGGGGTTTCTGCACTGGTGCATTGGTGAGCCCCAGTTTCCACGAAGACTTCTGTTAAGCGATGAATGACAATTCCCGAGAAAGTGTATTCTCAATCCTCAACAGCCAGGTCTGGGCAGACGAATTTCCGCGGACGATGCATGTCAGGTGATTCCAACAAGGATTTGCCATCAATGTTCCTGCGGAACGTATTGTCCCTGTAGGATGACGTGCAAGTGAATGTAAGGCAGGAACTGGTTTCATCATGTTGGTGCACCGCCGCAATTTACACTTCGCATTAGGCAACATATTGACCGAAGATTCGGGTAAAGATGCATAAACCTAATGCATGGCTTTAAGATCGCTGGATTTAACGCCATTGGGCTTGGGCCATGGGAACCTGCCCCTCCACCCGGAGTTACATATACAGCCCTGCACTGCATGCTTATCACTTCCTGCAGAAGGCCATAGAGAAAACATGGGAGAAAGCTCGAGCAACTTTATAAGTATCGCACGGCTGGAAACCCGAGAAGCTCTACTTAATGATTATCGCCGTGAAAGCTTCAAATCTTACGCTATTGGGCTACTTCCTATGGGGACGCAACAGTATGGTATACGAGACTCCTGTAGAGAGAAGGGAGAACTGCTTGCACGAGCTATGACCGCTGCACAAGAGGTTAGTGGGCCACCAGGAGTGTTGGAACAAGTGAACCGGAATTTGATCCCTCGGTGCAAAGGCGTTGGTGGTCTTCACAAACGTTGGTGGCCTCTGTTGTATTGAGCAGTTGTATATTGCACTGAACTGTACGGGACACATAAAAAGCAGAAAACAAACAAATTTATTTTTCCCTACTGATGACACAAGTGTTACTGTAATCAATATAGTTGATTTTGTTTCTTTCAATTCTTCGGTTTAATGAGTCAAACGTCATTTATTTGTGTAACTGACGTCAGCCACATTTCACGTGGAGCTCCTCTGACGTCATTTTATTGTCTATCCGGTTGCAAAACAACACCGACACATTCGACACATTGTAAATACTTTATGTAGCAAGTAAACGCTTAAGTTCCGGACATAGGTTGCTGTTCAACATATTGTCTACTAAAGCCACTCTATTAGCCCTATAAATTTGTAACTTGAATTTCACAACATTCTCTATATTCTGCCTGTAAGAAACACGTATAATATATATAAGGTAAGTGTATCCCATATGACCTGCTACATCTGCTAGATGACTGCTCATTCACTTTTGGTAAGCTATTTCAATTATCTCTGTGTTACACCAAGTGTGCAGTGGCTAACAGCCATTTCACAGTTGGCATTCGTTTGTTTGCCGCCCAAGTGCTGTTATTTTATGCAGGTAAGCTTGTTGTGTTACTGATACATTAGAATGTTTCTACAAACGTGTTACCGTGTTAATTACTTCATGTAACTATCCTGTTTTAAATGATATAATAACTTTTATGAATGCAACAACCTTTGTGTAGCTATACGTGTGAAATGAGTTCCTTGTAATGTGGATCCAACATGGCCTATAAGGTCATACTGAGTATACATTTTAGCCATAGCAGGCCATATTAGGTATAGACTTTTACTGATAACCTTTATATTTTTTTTCTGTAGTAATTATTTCAAATCACGATAAGATACGCGGTCGATGGAGCCTAGATGACCTAACAAAAGCTGTGAAAGCCATCAGTAAGACAAAACTGTCGGACTATCAAACAGAAAAAGAATGTGCTATTCTACGAAGAACTTTCCGTAGGTATGTCAAATCTGGATGTAAAATCAAAGAAAAATTGGGGCAAAAGTTTACTTTGTCTGAAGAACAAACCGGTGAACTCTGTGCACGTATAATGAGGTTGGCAAAAGAGGGATATCCAATAACAACTAATATTCTAAGATTATGTGTCTGCAGATACTGCAAGAAAAACGATAGAGCTCATAAATTTTCTTATGTTAAGCAGATTACAAGCCGCAAGCGTGCAAGGAAACTTATATCAGATAATCCCAAACTCTTAATCCAGCTAGGACACAGAAGTTAAACAAAGTAGTCGTTCAAAACCATTTTAAAAAGTTTAAAACTCTTCTAGAAGAAATTGGTACTTTTGGAAATCCTGAAGGACTTTTTAACTTTGGATGAGAACGGTTGCAGACTAAATTTATTCAAAGAACCATGGGTACTCGCAAAAAAGGATGCACGCAGAGTACACATAATTGGCAATGAACACAGAGAAAATGTAACTGTAGTCTCTTGTGCAATTACAACAGGCGCAGCTATTCAAAAAATCCTTAAAATCTTTGTCACGTAGGGAATCTCAGTATATAATGAATGAATGAAGTAATTCCTGTAGTTCCTAAGTGGAGCATAGGGTCTTCTGAGCCGTGCAAACCCTAGGCCTGCTGGCAATGGGTTGAGAATCGGAAGTGTCTCTATGAGAGATTCCAGGATGGGGGATCAGCCCATATCCGGAGGTGAAAGTTCAGATTATATTATCTGGTGATAATAAACATAATGCATACTCTAAATCAAATTTCCTTAGTTTCTTTAGCCTCCATTATCTTAAATATACTACTAAAAGAAATTAAATAGGGCATATTGGGAATACAGTGTACTCAATATGCCCAAAAATAATCTTTTTGTATATTTGTTATTGTGGCTTGTGTAATCATTTTAGTTGTTCCACGCCATAATATTACATGTCCAGTTTGATGAACTTTTTATTGTAAGCAAACGCAATAATTTATTGGCACTAACGAAAATGTAAAAACTAATTATCCTTAGGTAGGCCATATAGGGTACAGTTACTTTATATACAATAATTTCTACTTTTAGTTTCAATAAAAAATTGAATATTGGGAGAACTGTGTAATGCAAATGAAATTAATTAAATATAAACATTTAATGAAATAAAATTTAAAACCATGCGTACTTAATTTTAAACTCTACATGAGACATTTAAAAACAAAATGCGTTTTTAAACAGATCACTTTTATAAGTTTTTGTTTCAGAATGCTAGCATTCTCAATCTTTGGGTGTCGTCTACTTCTATTTCTGTCACATATGATTCTTGCAGTGTTAATTAGTCTTTCAAAGAGAACTGTCACAGGTGGAATATACAAATACTTAGGGGCTAATTTTGTTTTAGTTCGGCAAATTTTACATTTGTTTTTCAGTAATCCAGTGCACTGTAAAGAGGAGGTAAGAAATCGTCGTTGTGATTTCTTCTTGGGAATGGGTAACTGGCACTGAATTTGACACACGATTATTTCCTTCCATAATATTACTGTACAGGTACCGCGTTCTTGGCAATTTCCATATTTTAAAAGACTTGCACAAATTCAAAGGGGATTCCTCCTTCGCATAATTCGAGGATATCGTACAATCTCCACTGATGCAGCTCAGATTATAGCTTACATCGAACCTTTGGCTCTCACTGGTTTATCAGTAGCAACTATTATGAATTTAAGACATGAACGTGAATGTGCGTCTTATTTGTCTCACTTAAAACTACAAATCCCGGAGCACCCTACCACAGCAGGACACCCATCAAGTTTTGTAACCTGTTTAAAGGAAATATGTAACTTTCATGATTATTACATATATACAGATGGTTCGCGTTACCAATTTAAAGATAATGTATCTGCAGTATAATGTGCTTTTGTTGTTTATGAAAACCAAACGGAACTAACTCACTCCATGTTTAAATTGTCACCTGAATGTTCTGTATTCCAGTCGGAGCTCTTAGCAATTAAAGAAGCTATAAAATGGTGTACTATTAATGGGAACAGTGCCCGTATTCTTAGTAATTCACAATCAGCTCTACTCGCTATTAATGATAAATACAACTTAAATTCATTAGCACATGAAATCAGAACCTTGCTTCAAAACCATCCAGGACATATTTGCATGGGATGGGTTAAAGGACACAGTGGAATTTTAGGTAACGAGAGAGCTGATTGCTTGGCTAAGAAGGCTGCAGAATCCAATCTTCCTGTGACATAATCTTTATGTCCTATTTCTACTGTAAGGAGAATAATACATCAACATATTCTTGAAGAATGGAACCAACAATGGCTAACAACTCCAAATGGAAGTTTAACAAAAACATTATTTTTCCCTAGTGTATATGACAGAGGAAAATGTGAAACTCTTGTACCAAATTTTGTTTTGACACAATTTTTAAGTGGACATGGTAAATTTGGTGAATACTTATCACGTTTTCACTTAACATCCAACCCCGAGTGCATGTGTGGTGAAGAATTTCAAACTGTGGTTCATCTCCTTTTCTGTTGTCCCATTTTCTGGAGAGAAAGACAAGAATTAATATTCAAGCTAGATTCTCTAGGAACTGAATTTTCTGCTCCGCTCACATCTTTACTAATGAAGCCACAACAGTATAAGTACTTCATGATGTTTATAAACTCTGTGTTTAAACGTCTGAAATAGTTTAAATTAATATGCATCAGATAACATATTTTCTTCCTTCTAGTATTTAAAATGTTTTTTTGTTAAAATTGTGTATTTTTATGTATCAACTCTAACACTAATATACCACTTTCATGTTTATAAACTCATTTTTTAAACGTCTGAAATAGTTTAAATTAATATGCATCAGATAACATATTTTCTTCCTTTTAGTATTTAAAATACTTTTGTTAAAATTATGCATTTTTATGTATCAACTATAACCCTAATATACCACTGTGTAAAATAGGGTTCATAAATCTGGAAAAATAAAAAAGATCCATATTTTGCAAAGTTGTGCTTGCGACAATAATATTTTGTGATTTTAAAATACAATAAAAATTGCATAATTACCATCAAAGTATCGAAAAAGTATTGAGCAAATTTTGTGAAGTATCGTTCGGTGTCGATACACCGTAAATGAATCATAGTGTCACCCAATTATCGGGAAGCACCACAAACAACAGCTGAGAAGGGACCGGAGGCCACGCCACGCCAACTCATTTGTCTCCTGTCACTAACTGAAGGGATGGTTAGGGGAGGGATGTCGGGCCCCTGAGTCGTCTCTTTACCCTTCTCCTAGGTTCTGGAAACTCGGGACATTCAATTTAATCGAGAACCTTCTAGATCGGCAAGCAGACCCTATATAAGCAACACGTCGTGCCAGGGGCAGTCAGTCAGTGTTTGACGTGCTAGCGAACGAGCGCCGTGTTAAGGAACGAGAAGACTGTGTACGTGCATCGGAGTATTGTCCGTAATTACTAGTGCAAGTGAAATTGTAACGGACGAACTGGTGAATATTGTGTGCAGCACGTAATTCTGTGTAATTGGCAAGTGTTAAACTGTAAGTCGGTAGAAATAAAGAACATTGTTGAGTTTGTGTAATTGGACTTTTCATTTCACGAACCCACAAAGTCACAATTGGTGTCAGAAGTGCGACATAACACAATGCAGGCAGCATTAGAAAAGATTTTAGCGGAACTGAAAGAAATGAAGACGGGCAACGACAACATCACCGCGGAACTGAAACAAATGAAGACGGCCAACGACAACATCACCGAGAAGATGGAAGAAATGAAGGCCGAGTTAACCACAGAAATGAGAGCAGCGAACGGCAGTCTGGCCACGGAAATGAAGGCGGCGAACGAGGCTCTCGTCGCAAAGTTTGAAGAACAGTTGGCCGGCGTAAAAGAGGACGTCACAGAGTTAGGCAAGCGCGTCGAAGACCTGGCGAGCCGCGTTAATGAGCTGGAAGGAAAAGCCGACATCAGCGTGAAGTCCCTGAACGCCATGGTGGACGACGTCGTCGGCAGGAAGCTGAAGGATTTAAAGGCCGACGCGCCGGGACGCGACACAACATCTGCGCGCGTCAAACCTCCCAAGTATGACGGCGCGTCAACGTTTGAGGTCTTCCGCCGCCAGTTCGACACAGTGGCCAGGCACAACGGTTGGTCACTGGAGGAGGAGGCCACACAGTTAATAGCCAGCCTCCAGGGAAGAGCCGCGGAAGTCCTAAACGCGGTGCAGACGACGGCGGCGCCCAAGGACATCTGGGAAGCCCTGGAGAATCGCTTCGGGAACCACCGCTTAGCCGCAGCATACCGCAGCCAGCTAAAGGCAAGGTCACAGCAGCCGGGGGAGACGCTGCAGGAGTTCGCCATTGCGATCGAGCAGCTGGCTAGCAAGGCCTTGGTTGACCTGCCACTGGAGTTCGTATCCCGGGAAGCCGCCTACAATTTTGTCGACGGAGTACGGGACACGGAGATTCGTCAGCGCCTAATGCTCGGGGAATATAAAACCATCCACGAGGCGCTGACAGCGGCATTAAAGATGGAGGCGGCCAAAATAACATCCATTCAGACGTCGAGAACGAGGAGTGTCCGCTACGCCGGAGACAGAAGACCAGCTGAGGGACGCCGGCGAACACCTAGTGGCCTGTGTTGGGGGTGTGGACAGCCCGGACACCTGCAGAGAGACTGCCCACACCAGGAAGAGCTGCCGGAAAACGAGTAAGGGCCGTCGTGGAGAGGGGCACGTCGGCGCCATCACCACCATCCCCTCGAGTGACACTGCGCGCCGTCAGCCGGCGTATGGATGACAGCCTCATCGCGGACGGTTGGGTAAGAGGGAAGCCGTGCCGCGTGCTGGTGGACACCGGGGCGGCCGTGACCATCATCAGACCTGACGTGGCGAAGGGTTTGCCGGCAAGGAAGCCAAGCCGGCCATACCAGCTTGTCACAGAATCGGGCGACACCTTGCCTGTGGAGAAGGAGGCCCTGCTGGAGCTGAACCTGGGACGGAGTGCCGTGCGTCTGTGGGTGTTCGTCGCGAAGGTGGCTGAGGAGGTGATCCTGGGACTGGATGCCCTCAGGAGCCATGAGGCGACGGTCGACGTCGGCAAGCAGGTCCTGCGGCTTAACGGAGAAGAGGTTATACTCCGTCAACCCGAAGAGCGCCTCGGAATGTGCAGGGTCGTCTTGGACGAAGACGTGGTTGTCCCCTCGAGGAGCGAGGTGGTGGTGACGGCGCGACTGGAGGGCCAGAGAACCAGGAACATGATGCTGGACCAGAAGACGCCTGTAAACGGACTGTGTGTAGCCAGGGCATTGCTGCCGTGCCGAGAGGAGGTGCCCGTGAGACTGCTAAATCCTACGGACGCCGATCACGACGTCCAGGCCGGGACGGATTTGGGAATGTGCGAGCCCGTGGTGAGCGTAACAGCTATCGCTGAAGCAGCACCTGGGGCCCCGGCTAGAAAGCTTGGTGGAGAGGGCGGCCGACCACCTGACCACAGAACAGCTGGAGAAGGTTCGACAACTGCTAAGGCGGTATCAGCGCGTCTTCAGCCAAGGTGATAGTGACTACGGCCGCACGGACAAAGTGCTTCACCGCATCGACACCGGGGACGCCCAGCCTATTCGGCAACCACATAGACGCGTTCCGCTGGCGAAGCAAGGGGCGGTACGAGACATGCTGGAGGACATGAGATCCAGGGGAGTGATTGAAGAGTCTGACAGCCCTTGGTGTTCCCCTGTAGTCTTGGTGACAAAGAAGAACGGTGAGCTGCGCTTCTGCGTAGACTACAGAAAGTTGAACGCCGTCACCCGGAAGGACTGTTTTCCCTTACCCCGGATTGACGACACCCTGGACACGCTAGCTGGTGCACAGTGGTTCTCGACCCTGGACCTGAAGTCGGGCTACTGGCAGGTAGCTCTAGACCCGAGAGACAAGGAGAAGACCGCATTCTCGACGGGCCAAGGTCTTTGGCAGTTCACGGTTATGCCCTTTGGCCTCTGCAACGCACCAGCTACCTTCCAACGCCTCATGGAGTCAGTGATGAGAAGGCTGACTTACGATGCCTGCCTGCTATACCTGGACGACATCATCATCGTCGGGAAGACTTTTGAAGATCACCTCGAGAATCTGAGTAAGGTGCTACAGAGACTGCAGGCGACCAACTTGAAGCTGAACGCGAAGAAGTGCCAGCTCTTCCGCAAGGAAGTTAACTACTTGGGCCACATAGTCTCAGCAACCGGAGTGGCCACAGACCCGGAGAAGACAAAGGCTGTGAGAGATTGGCCTCGCCCAAAGGATAAGAAAGAATTGTTCAGTTTCCTGGGGCTGGGCAGTTATTACAGGCGCTTCATAAAGGGGTTCTCCAACATCGCAAAACCCCTCACCCGCCTGACAGAGGAACACCGGCCTTATGTGTGGACGGAGGACGCAGAAAATGCTTTCCAGCACCTAAAGGAGACCCTGTGCAGTGCTCCAATTTTGGGTTTCCCACAACCGGGTGGCGCCTTCATTGTGGACACCGACGCCAGCGACCATTGCATTGGAGGTGTCCTATCGCAGATCCAGGATGGCCATGAGCGGGTGATAGCCTATTACAGCAAGAAGCTATCCAGGGCAGAGAAGAACTACTGCGTCACCCGACGGGAGTTACTGGCGGTAGTAAAGACATTGGATCACTTCCACAAGTACCTGTACGGTCAGCCATTCCACCTGAGGACTGACCATTCCGCCCTAACCTGGTTATTGAGCTTTAACAACCTGGAAGGCCAGACAGTACGTTGGGTCCAGAGGCTGCAGGAGTACGACTTCACCTCGGAACATCGTAGAGGGAAGAGCCACGGTAACGCAGACGCCATGTCCCGAAGACCCTGTCCAGAATAGTGCGGGCAGTGCACAAGGGTGGAAGAGAAGGAGCGTGCCGCAGCAGTCCGAGTAGTTGTGGCAGTGCCTGCTGAAGGCTGGGATAGCGCAGGCCTGAGGAGGGAGCAGCTGGCGGACGCAGACTTGGGGCCACTCTTGAGGGAAGTGGAGGCAGGGATGAGACCAACCTGGGAGGACATCGCACCGAGGAGCGCCACCTACAAGTCGTACTGGGCCCAATGGGACTCGTTGAAGACCAGAGAGGGCGTGCTGTTCCGGGTATGGGAATCACCCGATGGGAAGACGCAGAGAGAGCAGTTGGTACTTCCCCGGAGTAAGGTCCCGGAAGTCCTGGAGGAAGTGCACGCCGGTACTTCGGGAGGACACCTGGGAGCGAACCGAACAATTGACAAACTACGGCAGAGCTACTACTGGCTGAGACTCCGAGCAGATGCTGAGAGATGGTGCCGTCAGTGTCACGTGTGCGCGGCGAGTCGTGGCCCTCAGACTAGGGGCCGGGGTCGCATGCAGCAGTACAACGTCGGAGCGCCATTCGAACGGATCGCCGTTGACATTGCTGGACCGTTCCCAGTTTCCGACCGAGGCAACAAGTACCTAATGGTGGTCGTGGACTACTTCACCAAGTGGCCGGAGGTGTATGCCATCCCAAACCAAGAGGCAAAGGCAGTCACAGACTGCCTCGTGGAGCAAGTATTCTGTCGATTTGGGGTGCCGTTAGAGCTACACAGTGACCAGGGTACCAACTTTGAGTCCAACCTAATGAAGGAGGCACTACATAGGCTTGGGGTGAACAATACTCGCACTACGCCTCTACATCCCCAATCGGATGGCATGGTCGAAAGGTACATCAAGACCTTAGAGGAACACCTGAGGAAGGTCGTGGCCAGCCATCAGCGAGACTGGGACGTCAAGGTGCCACTGTTCTTGCTGGCCTATCGCTCGTCTACACACGACACAACTGGGATGACGCCAGCCAGCTTAATGTTCGGCCGAGAGTTACGCCTCCCTTGTGACCTGGCTTTTGGAAGCCCTCCGGAAGCGAAACAGCCAGCGACCGAGTATGTGGAGAACTTGGTGGACCATCTCCACGACATGCACGAGATGGCTCGCCAGAACATCCAGAAGGCGAGCGACCGCATGAAGACCAGGTATGACAGGCAAGCCAACAGCCAAGGGTTCCAGCAAGGTGACCTAGTCTGGTTGTACCGTCCTACCCGGACCAAGGGACGCTGCCCGAAGCTCCAGCAGCCATGGCAAGGACCGTACCGGGTGGTGAAGAGGATTAACGACGTGGTCTACCGCATCCAGAAGGTTCCCCGAGGGAAGATGTTGGTGGTACACCTGGATCGTCTAGCCCGCTACGGTGGTGCTGTTCGGGACGACCAGCTTTGAGGAGGGAGCAGTGTCACCCAATTATCGGGAAGCACCACAAACAACAGCTGAGAAGGGACCGGAGGCCACGCCACGCCCACTCATTTGTCTCCTGTCACTAACTGAAGGGATGGTTAGGGGAGGGATGTCGGCCCCCTGAGCCGTCTCTTTACCCTTCTCCTAGGTTCTGGAAACTCGGGACATTCAATTTAATCGAGAACCTTCTAGATCGGCAAGCAGACCCTATATAAGCAACACGTCGTGCCAGGGGCAGTCAGTCAGTGTTTGACGTGCTAGCGAACGAGCGCCGTGTTAAGGAACGAGAAGACTGTGTACGTGCATCGGAGTATTGTCCGTAATTACTAGTGCAAGTGAAATTGTAACGGACGAACTGGTGAATTGTAATTGTGTGCAGCACGTAATTCTATGTAATTGGCAAGTGTTAAACTGTAAGTCGGTAGAAATAAAGAACATTGTTGAGTTTGTGTAATTGGACTTTTCATTTCACGAACCCACAAAGTCACAATATATAATCAGGCTTGCAGTGGTTAAGGGAAGTCGCAAAGTCCTATATTACTAATATTTAAATAGGAATATTAATATCCCGTTTTCTCAGGATCTATTGAGTGTAGAAATCCAAAGTTTTACAGTGTATGTATTGGTCCTTCCTAAATATACTGATCCTCATTCGTATAAGAATCTAAAGTAGTATATATTTTACAATTTTTTACTGCACTACTAATTTTTTCGTTAAAAATTTAACTTATTAATTATTAAAAATAATCCATTTGAGGAAATTGACTCTCTGAGAATCCACAACATCACTTTAAAATTTATATTATGTATAAAATTTGTATAGAAGTAATATTAATGGTTGATTAGAAAACGGGGCTTTGTATTGAAAAATGTAGTTTTGAGAACATTTATGTTAAAGTAAAACTAAAATAGATGTACATGAATTTTTGACTGAAAGCCTCTTTTTTGCCAAGATCCATCAAAGGATATAACTAAGATAGTATTCTTATTATTTTCTACTATAGATTCAAACTTCATTGTTTCTTCAGCTCTCTTTTTCACACTTGTGCCTACTACTGATGTGTAGCGATGCTAATTGATGGTTTGGGGAAATTTAGCATACCACTAAGCACCTTTCCAGCTGAAAATTCCTTTGCAATACATCTAAGTCCATAAGGCATTTTTATTTTGTTGTGATAATCTCTAGAGAACGTTTTGAAAGATATATTATCATGTTACTGGGTTCCGTTTTTATCTCAAAAATACATTTGTGTTCAGAATAATCATTTATTAGCACTGTTAAAGATGATATACATGGAAGGCAAATGATGGCCCATAAAGTGCTTAAGCATCTAAATAGTGAAGAAAGAGATGTAGCAAATATAAATGTAATTGTAGAAGAACAATGGATTATACCTTACAGAGATTGGTGGTATAATAACTCTTTGGAAGAAGAACAAAATGATGACCTTATATGCGGAAATGTAGATCCAATTACTTTAGAAGAATTAGAAACGGCATTAAAAGAAATGAAGAACAGGAAGGCCACAGGAGAAGATGCAATAAATGAAGAATTATTGAAATATGTTGGACCGATACTAAATCAAAGAATTTTGAATTTAATTAATAGTAGTTGAAATGGATGCCAAATCCCAAGATCCTGGACACATGTTCGAATTATATCTATTTTTAAGAAAGGTGCTCGAAACAGATGTGAGAATTATAGGGGAATGCGTATTTTAAACACAGGATATAAATTACATGCAAGAATATTAAGTAAAAGGTTACAAACCATTACAGATGTTCTACTTTTAGAAGAACAAAATGGTTTTAGATAAGGACGATCCTGTACAGATGCTACATTTACAGTTAAGCAGATAATAGAAAAAAGAAGAGAATTTAATCTGGACACACATATAGCTTTTATTGATTATGAAAAAGCGTTTGATCGTGTAAATAGGAAACAATTGTGGGAAATCATGACTCGAAGAGGCTAACCAAATCATCTCATTAAAGTTATAAAATCTATATATAAGGATACAACAATCAGCATACATATTGGAAATGGAATGTATGGTAAATGGATACATACAAATCAAGGTGTAAGACAGGGTTGCAGTTTGTCTCCTATCTTATTCATAATTTATATAGATGATCTGATTAGAGAGTGGATGTATAAGATTGACGGAGGCATTCATCTTGCACCAAATTTTACTCTTAAGACGCTGCTATTTGTGGATGATCAAATAATTATAGGTAAAACTGAAGACGAGCTGCAAAGAGCAGTATATACTTTACAGAAGTTATGTAAAAATTATAATTTCAAAATTTCCACAAATAAAACAAAAACAATGGCGTTTCGAGGTGAAGACACTCTTAGAACCAAAATAGTAATTGATGATATCATCTTAGAGCAAGTTACGGGTTTTAAATATTTGGGAACATATATCAGTTATAAATATGAAAATGATTTTAAAAATAAATTACCAATGTTTCAACAAATGTGCGGCATAATAAATATAAGCCTAAAATCTAAAACCAGAAAAGAAATACGGATGAAATTTTATAAAGTAATGGCTGTTCCTGCATTTCTTTTTGGTTCTGAAACATGGACGTTAACAAAAGCAGACAAAGACAAGATACAGGCTGTCAAAATGAGATTTTTAAGAGCAGTAAAGGGATGTACTCTTTTAATAATCATCTTGTGATTTATTATACAGTTCCTTTTCCTTTATCTATAAATATGTATTTATTTACGTCTGTCCAGTACTGATAGAGATGCGTAGTCATCAATAGTATTTACTTTTTTAAAGTCAACAGGACTCACGTTCATGAATGTTCATTACTAATGCTGTTTCCGTATGTTATTAGCTTCATCATAATAGCAACACGCTACTTGTTCTGCATTAAATTTTCTTTGAATTTTGAAAAAAAAGGGCTTAGGTGTGCGGTACTGGGCGCATCTCCTCTATACTTTTGTGAATTTTCGACACATAGCAAGACATCTTAAATGAACTAATTATAAATGAACAACAAATTCTCAATGTTTTTACTGCAACAAGTTTTATCCATACGTTTCAGTGCAATTAAAATAAAACATATATAACGCATCTCATAAACAAGTGATTTACGCAAAGGCAAATGTAAATAAAATAAATTTCATGACTCCAGGAGAAACATGCACTCGTGCTTTGACTCCAAGGTTGTTCTTGCTGTATAAGCAATAAATCTTAACATATTTCCTTTGTCTTAATTTTTCAAAGTCTAAGAGAGAAATAGGGAATTGTTTAAAATGATCTACAGAATGGAAAGAAAGAGAGCAACGTAAGGAAAAAGTCCTAAAGGGAATTAAGTTCCTGCACAGAGAAGGAAAATTTATACAGCTCTCTGGTTTCAACTTTATTTGAAACATTTTATATTTCCGTGATAGGAGAAAGCTTAAGATATAAAACAAACCTCCTAGTCATTATCTTCGTTTCTTTGTATCTATTTTCTGCTTCTATATTTTTGTTTCACTTGTTTGTCCTAAATTTTCATAGTTTCAATTTATTATATTGGAAGAAGAATTGTTGACTGAACTGCTGCGCCGCTTGCGGCAGGACATGGCTAGTTGCTGTGTCAGCGGTGTGGGTGACAAGTCCACGGTTTGTCGCGTAAATTATTGCTATAGCTGCACATAACACAAATACTTAAATGACAAAGTTAATTAGTTAGACATATAAAGCAAACATATATTGAAGTTGCCCCTTATATCGTTCAAGCATTTTTGCATGTAAGTTTGCCCATTAACTACAGAATTAACTGTATTAGCCTTTCTGGAGATTATGTTAAGATATAAAGCAAAAGAATTTTTAAATGTCATTTTATTGCGAGGCCCGAGACCTAGCAGCTGACCCTCATTATTTACGAGGGCTGTTCAATAAAGAATGATCATAATTTTTACGGACATAATTTTTCGCACTAAAATTCAAGCTTATTATATTCTGTTAGCTTAATTTGAAACAAACACGCCGTAGTAGCTTCATTGTTGATACTCCTGGTTCCCTCCTGTGAGAACCAGGCAAGTTCAGACGTGTTCAGTATCACCTGCCACTTCAATGGAGATGACAAGCAGTTAAAGTTGATGCTATTGGAAGATCTGGAGTTTCTTTCAAAAATAATCACTGCTGATGAAAGTTGGCTACATCATTTTGATCTGAGCGCAAACAGCAAATTTCACTGTGGAAATCTCCTTCATCACCAACCCCCCCACCCCAAAGCAAAAGTGGTTGCTTCTGCTGGGAAAATTTATGGTCATCTCTTTCTTCAATATTCATGGAATGGTTTATCAGCATGTTGTACCTGCACACACATCAGTAACTGGACAATACTACAGGGATGTCCTGAAAACATTGCAGGTCCATATCAGGCGCAAAAGATCACATTTCCGTAAAGCAGGCTGGATGCTGTGCCATGATAATGCGCGGCCGCATATTGCCAATGTTGTTGCTGAATATCTTGCAAAAATCAACGTGAAGTGCATCCCTCACCCTCCCTATAGTCCGGATTTAGCCCCATGTGACATTTTTATTTTCCCTAACTTGAAGAAACGCCTTCGTGGGAGGCATTATCCATCATCAGAAGCAGTGGTGAAGGCTGCAGAGGCTATTTTGAAGGATCTCTCAAAAACTGGTTTACAGCATGTCTTTGAAGATTGGCAGAAACGCTGGGAAAAGTGCGTCGCATTCAGGGGAGACTATTATGAGCAGGACCATCAAAATTATGAGGATGAGTAAAGGCACCTTATCAAAAAGAATTGTGATCATTCTTTATTGTACAGCCTTCGTATTTGTATTCTTTTTCCTTTGTTTGGTTGCCTATGATCCAATCTAGGAGTACGAAAAGTACTTACATTTCTTAGCCATTCTATGAATACAAAGTTCTCTCATTCTTTGGCTGTGGGCTTTCTTTCTCCCGTCTTTTGACGTTATTCCAGTCTTCTTCTTTGGTGTCTCCTCTTGGTCAACTTGTCACGTATGCACCCTCATTCTAAAGACCTCTCTGTCTAGGATATCGTCTTAAGTGATTCCTGCCAATTTTAAATCATAGTTTACTTTACCAATCCAGTACATAGTGTCTACTTCTGCTTTACTTCTCTTTTCGAAAAATTTCATATTTTGTTCCCCTTAACCTATTTGAAGTTAATCGTTTAGTGTGTCCATAACATTTTAAACATCTTTTTCTAATATCATCATAGATATCTGTGTATTTTTATTTACTTTTTATTTCTACGTGTATACTTGACCTCTGACTTGAGGGCCCAAAATGTTTCTAATAATTTTTTATTCTTCTTTTCTATATTTTCGATATCTGCTTTTCTGTTCAAAATTAATGTTTGTGCTCCACAGGGGCACTCTGGTTTAACTAATGGTATAGTGTCTTCATTTTTATATTTAGACATGTATTTTTAGTATATATGTTTTGAGTAAGCCGATACGCTGTTTCCATTTGTTGTAACCTGTCCTGTGTTTGCTTTAGTTTCAATTCCATTTTCCTGATTTATTTTCCCCAGGTATTTAAATTAAGAAAGTCGCTTAGTTTTTCCATACAGGATTTCGTGTATTTTAGTGCTTGTTAATTGCATGAAAAACATTTGTTATTTTTTAAGGTATCTGGAGATCAACGTTCTCTGCAGCTTCCATTAGTACTTCAATGTGTGTTTTGAGCTGTTATGACGTCACGGATTAAGATTGTTACAGTCTAATTTTTAAAAGAAGGTACGTGAAGGTTGTCAGGAAAGGGACACGAGGGATAAGAAGGGAAGGTCGTTGCTATGGTAACATAAACAAAGGTTGCCAGATTGTTACACTGATGAATCACATACTCCTCAGGTCTGTTATCGTTAGTTGTATGCGGGAAACAGTTTGCCTAGTTGCACTGTGTACTGTTAGCCTACTTTGTTACAACACAATTAAAATAAGTTTTTATGGAAGCAAGACGTAGTGGTGGTCGGATTAGAGGTAGAGCGAGGAATCGTGGCCCAAAGCAAAGATCAGCATAGTCTAGTTACAGAATTTGTCTGTTCTCTTAGGGAATTCTTTGGACAGGTGGACGAGGGTGTGCTGCTTATCAATGAACAGCTTATTCCTTTTATCTAAAAGCGACAGTCCATTGTCAGTAGATATGCTGGCACGTAAAGGAATTCCTGTGGGTCAAAATTCGGGCATATCGGCGGCATTGATATAAACATGTCAATTAACAAAGTCGTTAATATTATTGCGATATTGATGTATACGGAACGAGTAAAGGTTTGAAAAAACGTACCGCTTGAACCGAGTTTTTTCAATTCTGGAGATTCCATTATCTGTTTACTACATATGTGTTGTACATTATTTTTTGCACTATGTGTATTTATAGGAATCTGTATTTTAGTAGTTACGATATTAACTGAAATATTAATAAATATAATTGAAGATAAATTTTAGATTTTGCAGGAGCGTTGCTTATATGTGTTTCTATGGAGAAATACCGCACGGTGCGGGAATGTCAATTAACGATGCATAGCTCAATAACGGTAAGTATGGAATATTAGTTACATAGTGCAAACAATTATTTAAAACAACTCACACATGTGAGAACGCTACAACTCAGTGAATGTGTGAACAACTTATTTCTGTTTTTAAAGAAGGCTAATACACATTAACTGGGCACGTTTTTTTTTTTTTTTTTTTTTTTTGTTTTTTTTTTTTTTTGAGATGAGATAACTGGAACCCTTGTTTATGTTTTGAGTGTTGAGAGGATAAACGAAAAGGATCTGCTGGGCGACATTGCACTACCCACGTGGGGAAACAGACGACCATCACGTATCTTCTTTTAAAAATCAGACTGCAAATCATCTGCATACACTACGTAATCTATCCTTAAATTTTCTCTCTCTAATATGTTTGCTTGATTAATTTTAAAAATTATTTTCTTTGTAGGCCGTTGTTGTATTCCTTTCTCAAGAGCACAATTAAAGTGTAGTGGAATACTATCATTATCATCATCGTTAATGAACAATAGATAATAGCCACTACCTTTGAAGCAGCTATTTTAGATATTTCATGTTTTGTAAAAAGAATAGTTAAAGGAATGAAATATGTTATGGAATAGAGATATAATGTAAGGTAGGTAATGTGTAACAATGACAACCTCAAATGAGAGGAAGTTGTTAAATGTTTAAAAGATTTTGTTCTTCTGTTTAAGAACGTCGTAGGAGAAAGACGTACGTTTGTGTCTCTCCGAGGTTGTTCAGAATTATTTTTGAGTGTGCATTTAAGATGCACAAACAGCGTGTGCGTAAGTAATAGATAATCGATACACAAGTCATCGTTTGTTAAAGAACAACATTTATATTATTTAAATTTGTATCGCAATTTGAAAACGTTTCGGAAGAAGTAAATCTTTATGTTTGAAAAAGAAAATAATTATTTGTCCATTCTTCAGCAATAGATACATTAATAACTTCCTCTACTCCCAGACTACGACCCTGGGAAAAGGAACTCATCGCTGCAGAATTACTGATGCGCCCACTTACACCAGGAATTGCAGGGGAAACTTCTAGATGTCTTCTAGATCGTCACCAAAGCTGGGGAATTCATTAGCTTTCTCCATCATCCCAATTAAATTCCTGCTACACCTTTTTGAAAACTCAGACATGTTTCTCAATCAGAATCAGCGGCAGCACAGAGAGGAATATTATATTTTGTTTCAAATGGGAAGTGTTATCGCCTGCAGTGAATCAGATGCTTTAGAGCCCTCAGCGTTGCCACCTCGTTATCCTCACTCTGTTAATATTTCCCCCTCTCACACACACACTTGTGAGTGTTCTTGGCGCTAACGCAAACTGGGTTTTAAAAGCTTTATAATAATGCATTTGCTAAAATCACAATTTCAACATGGATATTCGTATATTACGCAAATGGTTTAAATGTTTAGTTAAAAATTAATTATGCTTTATGAACTACTTATTTTTCTAATCCCAAGAAACAGCTGTAAATGTTACTTACATTAAGAGATAATTCATTATCATAGTCTTCAACGTCTGGGACTGCAAGTTTATGATCATAGGTTCCAAAATTTCATTACGTGCTATTACTTACCAAAAGTCCTCCTCTTGTAGTTTAGCATATGTCTCACGCAGTTTTCCCAGTCTTGTTGTGTTCCTTGTTAATTTCTTCGTGAATAAGTCTTTCAACGTCAGTCAGTTAAAAGATACTATTTCTGTTTGTAACATAATTTGAGCCCACATTAACTCAATTGGATTGTTCTGGCAGTAGTAAGGGGGAAGGTGGATCGTATCTCATTGATCCAGCTGATACACTTTTTCATTGAAGAGTATCTGAATAATACTGCTTTGAACACTCTAGAGTAAGTAGAGCTTACGTACCATTCATAAACAAAGATATGTGACCAGAAACTTTCTGCCAGACCAGCAGAAAGGGTAATGTTTGCTCTCATCGAATTTAAAAAACACCTTGGCTTATTCAAAGTACATATTTCTTTTATCGCGTCATGTCAAATGTTTAAGTTTCCGCTCTGAGTAATTTCAAATATACGTACACGCATACATGCCAACCAATAATGATATTCATTACAGTGGTTACTTCGTAATGCATTGTTATAATATAATGGTATCTAATTTATTTATTTGTATTAGGAAAACTATTTGAGGTAAAAATATGGCGCTTTTACGTTATGTTAAATACATTACTGTCTAAATTCCACATGGATCAGTTTTGGCAAAATCTGAATTTTTGTTTTAGCGGGAATAGAATTTATTGGAGACTGATTAGTTTGCCGCTCGTCACACACCACATAGGGTGGATGAAGTGCAACACCGCAGGACTCCGATTGGTTATTCACCTAGTAGAGCTCAAGGACAAACGTGATCCCATTTGAAACACACAATAATTTCTCAATACGTACAGAAAAAAGTTTCACTTTATACAGAATTAAGTGTAGAAAATGAAACTACTATCCAAATTTCTTCCCGCTACCTAATATGTTACAAATACACGTAAATGTAAATAATTCGACGCGGTACTGTTCCTGGGCCTGGCCCGAGTAGTTCATAAAAAAGTGCTTCTATCCTTCTCCTACAATCCTCTGGTACATCAGAATACATTTGACGTTCACTGAAGCTCTCTAATAACACGTAGGCAGTAGAATTATGGGCAGCAGTGAATCTGAAGTTAATGTTTCCCTTAAGTGTACTTTGCCCTTAACATTCGTGACTTGGGATTGCATATTCGCTGGGGGATGATGGTACGCCACTGAGGAAAGTTAGAGACGAGGATGGGAATAATAACCTGGGAGATCTCTCAACTGATAAACTTTTCATTTGGAGAGCCCTCTCTCTGATTTGAATACGTGGCCTGAAGGAACAAGAGAGATATCATGGCTTTTTTGTTCTTCGCACAATCGCGTGGTAACCACCGCACAGCGTGCGCAACCGGTGCTTACCGCAATCTATAAATAACACAGAAAAGGCAAAATAGGCAGTAAATAGACTCCTATGTTTTTTTCCTTCCAAACTTTATCATCCCATGCTTGCATTTCTCACATCCTTGCGAGCTCCTTTTTTGCTTCTGATCCGCCCACAAGGAGGGTCTTCTCTTTGCCCCTTCCGCTTGATTTCTATCGCCTACATAGGAGGTAGAGAAGGAGAAGCATTGAATGCGAAAATTACAGAGATTCCAGTGCAAATACACGTTTTGAGGTCTAATGAATCCAAAAAACGCACTTTAAAAAAGGTAAGCGAGCGCGGGTGTACCTGTGTGTAAGTTGAGTGCGTACATCAAAAAGGAAAAGTCTGTTAAACATCAAATTTGGTAGCTAACTTTTGCACCTCTGAACAATGCAATACCAAGCTTTTAAAGAAAATTTCCTGCCCCAAAACTAGACTTTACCTTGAATTATCACATTTTTATTTTACCAAAGTTAGCTCTACTGATACCAGGGCTGTCAAAGGATGATCATAATTTTTTACGGTCATAATTTTCCGCACTAAATTCAATCTTATTATATTCTGTTAGCTTAATATGAGATCAACACGCCATACTAGTTTCATTGTTGGTACTTCTGATTCCCGCCTGTGAGAACCAGGCAAGTTCAGACATGTTCAGTATCGCTAACCGCTGCAATGGAGTTAACACGCGAGGCACAATATGCAGCTTTGAAATTCTGCTATCGTCTCAACAAATATTCATTTGAGGTCTCTACAGTGTTATCAGGAGGCCTATGGAGAGTCTGTTCTTCCCTACAGCACAGATTTAAGGTGGTTTAAAGTGTTTAAAGAGGGGAGACAATCAATTTCAAAGGAAGGTGGACTCGGTGCTCCAGTTACTGCACTTATGGAAGAAAACATCAACACTGCTGCTGCCATTGTGAGAGAAGATCGATGAATTACTTTAAAATCACTTTCTGAAATACTGAACATTTCATTGGGTGCCACTCACACGTTGGTGAGAGAAACATTACACATGAGAAGTGTTTGTGCGTAATGGGTTCCAAGATTGTTGATTCCCGAACAAAAGGACATCCGCATGCAGGCCTGCATGCAGTTAAAGTTAATTTTAGAGGAAGAACTGGAGTTTCTTTCAAACGTAATTACTGTTGATGAAACTTGGCAATATCATTTTGATCCTGAGAGTCAACAGCGAAGCTCAGTGTGGAATTCTCCTTCATCACCAACCTTCAAAAGGCATAAGTGGTTGTTTCTGCTGGGAAAGTTATGGTCATCTCATTCTTTGATATTCATGGAATGGTCCATCAGCATGTTGTACCTGCACATACATCAGTAACTGAAAAAATACTACAGGGATGTCCTGAAAACACTGGAAGTCCATATCAGGCGCAAAAGGCTACATTTCCGTGAAGCAAGCTGGATGCTGCATCACGAGCATGTGCAGCCGTATTGCCAAAGTTGTTGCTGAAGTGCATTCCTCACCCTCCCTCTAGTACGGATTTAGCCCCTTGTGACGATTTTCTACTAACTTGAAGAAACGGCTTAATGGGAGGCATTATCCATCATCAGAAGCAGTGGTGAGGGCTGCGGATGCGATTTTGAATGATCTCTCAAAAAATGGTTTCCAGCATGTGTTTGAAGACTGACAGAAACGCTGGAACAATTGCATCGCATTCAGGGGAGACTATTTTGAGAAGAACCATCAAAATTATTAGGATGAATCAACGTACGTTGTCAAAGAAATTGTGATCATACTTTATTGTACAACCCTCAAACTATTTGTTTAAGAAGGTAAAGATGAAGACCCAGTATATAATGAAGAGCCACAGGTAATGGTAATGATGATGATAGTTGGCACTACAGGCCATGTAGAACCTTGGCCTCCCTAACCTCCCTCTTGCATTATACTCGGTCCTCTGCTTTTCTTCTCCAGCCCTTAGCTTTCTCAAGTCATCTTCTACATCATCTACCCACCTTTCTCTGGGTCTTCCCTTTCTCCTTCAGCCATCCAGCTTTCTTATGAATATCTTCTTAACTACACTACTTTCCGGCATTCTCTGCACATGGCCAATCCACATTATTATTTCTTGTTTAATTTTCACTACTATTTTGGTTATCCAAATAGGAACTGTAACTCCGAGGTAGTCCGCATCCTCTATCCGTCAAAGTTCCAAATATATTTCTCAGAACCTACGTTTCCTACCGTAATAATCACTGTTTTTCTAAGGTTAACACCCAACTTTCTGAACTATACATTATTATTGGTCTCAGTAAAGTTGTAAATATTTTTATTTTATTATTCCCACTGACGTTCCTTGATTTAAAAATATTCTGCAAGGTATAAAAGCATCTATTACCCGTTTATTATCTAAAGTTACTATAGATCCCAGGTATTTAAATTTTCCACTCTTTGATATTCCCTCTCATGTAATTTAACTGTAGGTTCTCTTCTTCTTACATCCTCATCACCTCCTATCTTCATATATTTGGTTTTACTAACGTTCACTGCCAATCCTTGATCCTGTGCTTTCTATTCCAACACTACTTACCTTTCCTCAAGAGCTCTTATATTCCTTTCGAGAATTGCCAAATCTTCAGCATATGCCACTACTTCTAAGCCATGGGTAATACCTATTATATATTCAACGTCATTGTAATATATACTCCCAAATCTATGGTTAAGAAGGTGAAAAGGAAGACGCAGAATATAATGGAGAGCCACAGGTAATACCTATTGTATATTCAATGTCGTTGTAATATATAATCCCATAGCTATAATTCTATATTCCGTGAGTCCGTGAATTTATGGTGCACGTTTAATCGGCCAAGGGAAAACAACGAAACAAGATAGAAATTTTAAATCTTCACCAAATTCAAAGAAAACTTCCTAAGTTTCATTAGTATAATGTGTAAGTGCGTGCGCAAGCAGGTGATGATACAACACCATGAACTGCGCAGCAGCGGATCCGCCCGCCAAAGCCGAAATATAAGACCAATTTTCCTTTGCAAAGCAGTCTTTTTGTTGGAATTGTATGCAGTGCCTCCATTTCCAGAAGCTGTCATGGTTCAATATATCCACACTGCCCCAAAATTGTTAGGAAGTTTCTGGACACAACTTTTCCCTCAGCGGTGAATAGGCAGAGGTTTAGTCAAGACATGACCACCACGATCCCGGATCTAACGCTCTTGGAGTTTTACTTGTGGGGTTGTGTGAAGCAACATGTGTACAGGGAACGTATCAACGACAATTACTTAAAACAGATTATCATAGACGTTCACACTTCCTTAGTACTTTGTGGGAAGATCTTGATCATCGGTAAATGTGCGATGGCAACAATTGGGGCCCATTTCGAACTCCACTGAGTAAGTATAAATGTTTAAAGAGTTTTGGTTTTGTTTGCTGAAGATTTAATATTTATATTTTGCTTCGTTGCCTAATTTGAGAAACTGAGAAATTTCAACGGATACAGCTGTAGAATGGGAGGGGCAAATTGAAAACAGACGAAGACGAAGGAACTAGGCGATAAACTACAATTATTGGAAGTTGAAAATACATTACATAATACATATTAACTGCTAATGTTTACACTTCATTCTATATTATTTATTGACTGTAAACCTGTGTGACCTCTGTAACCTCTGTAACTTCTATGCATTCAAACACAAGCCTCTATAAGATTGACAATTGTGTAAATGGAAAATAAATACCGGAGTGATCGCGTTCCGTTTTAAAGAGGTTTTACTGTATTGTCTATGTGAAACAAAGGATAAGGTTCAGGGGGGTAAAATATTATTGATCAATCTCCAGAAGGGCTGTCCAGTTTGGGACGACCACTTGCCTGTAATAATGTTGCTGACATACCACTACATTGGGGCAGTAATTCCACTAGCATACAGAGTACTTTCCTCTGCTATTGTTTGCTTATGCAAATATATTCTGTATGCTCTGAAATACTCTCGGATTGAAAGTTTGGTCCTAGCTAAGATAACGTTCGACCTAATACTTCATTACATCTATAGTTGAGCTTGCGAATGTGCCATACAGATCTCTAAGATAAATCAGAGATTTTCTGCATTGTCTTCAGACACTAAATAATTAGCAATTTCTTAATTGTGAACATATGTATCGCTCAATTAATTAAATTTGATTTGTTGTACATGACTTTCTGTTGTCACTCTTATAGAAACTACACTTTAAAATGCCCATTGCTCTACCTAATTCATCTTAATCAGATAAACCATTCCAAAATTTGTTTTATTATATATTTTCTTTAGCTTGAAAGGGAATAGGGAGGTAAGTAGGTTAAAGCAACAGTCAAATGTTTTAAAAGATGCCCGCCATGTGATGGTCACATCATAAGAAAGAAAGATGACTTTTCATTTTAAAAAATCTGAGATAATGGAAAACTCCAACTACTGACACACAAAGTGGTGAAGTTAAAAATAATTTAACCTAAATTGTGTTATTTAAAGAGATATAGATTTATCTTTAGATCTTTACGATCTTTGCGATTAATTTACCCGTTATACAAAGGTGATCCAGAACAAAGAGGCCCCTGAGACTATTTTCACTTGTTATGTAGATACTTTAAACATTTGGAAATTAAATCCTTAGTGTTGAGAAGATAAAAAGAAATGAATATAAGGGAACATGGGGTAGCATTGGTTGCTCACTTATTTTTACTGCAGTGTGGTACAATCTACCACCGAGACATTTAACTTCTTGTTCCAACGCTTATCAGTCATGTTTGACGTGATTTAACGGATTTACTATATGTTACAGAAAATCCTAGTTTGTGATCTAACTGTTCATCTTATTCATCAAACCTACAAATAGTGAAGGTTGTGTCGATGGGTTCAGCGAGTGTGTTAGTAAACTTAGGGTTAAGCTTTTAAATACATACTTTGAAAGATCTTTGTTGACTCTAAATATTTCGAAAAGAGTCCAGAGTATTTTAGAATCTGGCAACGGGTCAGAATCAGTTAAGCCCCCATGCATTTAGATATTCTTTCGTCGCTTCAGAGCAGGTAACTGGTCATTGTAATAGAAATTAATTTAATGTTTAATGTACTGTTACACCCCTTTTATTCTTCTTTTTTACATTCTCAATGTGCCACGCACTCATAAAACCAATCGCCAAATTTTACTTTTCATTTTCCGTCACCAAGATAGGCATTGCTGTGTCCAGGAAATTTCAGAATTAGTGGAAGAAACACAAAATACACATTATTCGTTCAATTTTATTTCATCACCTTCAAAGTAGGCTCCTTCAGAAATTATACACTTATGGCAACGAATAATCCAATTGACAAAACACTTTTGTAGGCATTTTTTGAAATCTTTGTCAATTGTCGCCACAAATTTCCCTTTGTCTTCTATCGACTTAAAACGAGTGCCTTGAAGTGGTAACATGAGTTTTGGAAAAAGAAAGAAGACAGCCGGAGCCGCTGGTTGTTCAATGAGATTTGTTAGCTCTTGGCCAGAAATTCGTATACAATGATAGCCTTGGGAGTTGGGCGGTTATCGTGGTGCAGATTCCATGAATCTGGTCCTTTTCACCCAAAAAAATCGTTTAAAATGGTACAAATTGATTTATGAGAGACAGAAAGTTCAGCGGCAATCTCTCACAGAGCTAAATGACATTTTCAGACACCATTTCCTTCACTATAAGGATGTTCAGTTCAGCTGAAACAGTTGATGACCGACCAGAGTGAGGCAAGACAACGCATCACAAAATCACAAATATTAATGGCTTCCCTCGAACCCGTCCGGAGACGTACCCGATCACCCACGGGTATTGGGAACCACTGCCCTCTCGAGTCTAACCCAATCCGAACAACTCCCAATCAGGGAGGGGCTCAAATGTTCGGTCCGAGGTTCCTCTAGTAACGTCAGAGGTACCACGAGTGCTAGGGGTCCGCAGCGCCCGCATCACAGCAGCTGAAGGGGACGGATCCCCTCCCCTACGGGGGGTGCTTGGCAGGATGATATGCTCTGAGGAAAACTACTTTCTCCTGCGGTAGGTCGGTTGTCGGTCTCCGCTTCTCTGTTGGGCTCATTTCGGGACCGCTAGCCTTGGCTGTTGGGCTCGTTACCGTCGCGCTGTGGAGGAGCGTGTTCGCTGTCCTGGTCTGTCAGGGGAAGTCTCTATCCAAGTAAACTGTAGGGACTGTCGTGGCTCTTTGGGACGGCCACCCTCTCTCTCCTTCACTTCATCCTTCCTCCCGGGGTGCCCCTTATTGGTGGTTTAGAAACAGCATGGTGGCCTACATACCGAATTATCTCCGTAGTGAAATCGTAATCCTATATGACTTATCTATAACTAGCATTTCTCTTTCACCTCTTGCTCAGTATCCACCTTAATCCCAGATCCTGTTCCAATCTCTTCCCATCTCTTTCTCATCACCTTCACTCCATTTCAACATCTTCCTCTCTCTCTTTCGTTAATGAATACAGTATATGATGATTTGAGAACGAATAATAAAAATTTCTCTCTTTTGGAAGTTAATTAAAGCAAACACGAGAAGGATTTAACAGCAGAACGCTTTTACGTCTTCCCGGTTCTTTAATCTGATCTTGTAACCGGTTTAATTGGCATGGCTTCTGTAGATATCCTTTTGAAATACTCCAAATAAAAAGGGATTTTTTGAGATTCATTGTACACAAAATAACATCTTGTTCATAATACGCAAACGCAAGAGCGTTTTTTATGTAGTTAACATCTTCTCCCTTTTTTTGATAAAATACAAAAAGATAAAAATACAATTTTAAAGAAATTAGCTGCTATATAAGCTTTAATGCGTGAACCATACGAAGGCAGGGAGTAAAATTAACAAAAATATGCTACTAAATACATCAACAATATGTAAATACCTTGAATGGTACATATTAAACAAAAACAATACAGACATTTGAGAAATCGCAAAGGTTTCTCTATGAATCATAGTAAGGTTTTTTTTCTTCCAAATTTCTCTGATGCATACACAAAAAATAGTGCGACCTCAAACGGTGCGCTTGACTTCTGAAGCACATTGTAAATAAACCGCAAAGGCTAGTCTGCTTTCGAATAAACATAACACAGGAACTAGGAAAGATCACGATTAGAACAGAAACCCAGACAATAATTTACAAGGAACTGTGCTGAGCCGTGGGAGAACTCAATGTATCATCGATGCATAACTACGAGGGCTGTTGAATAAAGAATGATCACAATTTTGTTTTGTTTTGGAAACGTACCTTTACTCATCCTCATAATTTTGATGGTCCTTCTCAAAATAGTCTCCCCTCAATGCGATGCACTTGTCCCAGCGTTTCTGCCAGTCTTCAAGGACATGCTGGAAACCATTTTTTGAGAGATCCTTCAATATCGCCTCTGCAGCCTCCACCACTGCTTCTGATGATGGATAATGCCTCCCACGAAGGCGTTTCTTCAAGTTACGGAACAGAAAAAGGCCACATGGGACTAAATCCGGACTCTAGGGATGGTGAGGGATGCACTTCACGTTGATTTTTGCAAGATATTCAGCAACAACATTGGCAATATGCGGCTGCGCATTATCGTGGTGCAGAATCCAGCCTGCTTCACGGAAATGTGATCTTTTGCGCCTGATATGATTTGCAATGTTTTCAGGACATCCCTGTGGTATTGTCCAGTTAATGTGTGTGCAGGTACAACATGCTGATAAACCATTCAATGTATATCAAAGAATGAGATGACCATAACTTTCCCAGCAGAAGCAACCACTTTTGCTTTTTCTGGGGGTTGGTGATGAAGGAGATTTCCACACTGAGCTCTGCTGTTTGCTCTCAGGATCAAAATGAGATAGCCAAGTTTCATCAGCAGTGATTACGTTTGAAAGAAACTCCGAACCTTTCTTTAAGATCAACTTTAACTGCATACAAACCTGCATGCGAATGTCCTTTTCTTCCGGAATCAACAGTCTTGGAACCCATCGCGCACAAACACGTCTAATGCGCAATGTTTCTGTCACCAATGTGTGGATGGCACCAAATGAAATGTTCAATATTTCAGAATGTGATCTTGATGTCATGCGTCGAATGTCTCTCAGAATTGCAGCAGCAGTATTGATGTTGTTCTGTTGATGCTTTCACCGTGTTCACCTTCCTTTGAAGTTGATTGTCTCCCCTCTTTAAGCATGTTAAACCACCTTTGAGCTGTGCTATAGGGAAGAACAGACTCTCCATAAGCCTCCTGTAATATTGTATAGGCCTCAACTGAAGATTTGGTGAGACTAAAGCAGAATTTCAAAGCCGCATATTGCTCCTCGCGTGTTACCTCCATTGCAGCGGTAGGCGATACTGAACATGTCTGAATTTACCTGGTTCTCACAGGCGGGAATCAGGATTACCAACAATGAAACTACTACGGCGTGTTTGTTTAACATTAAGCTAACAGAATATAATAAGACTGAATGTTAGTGTGAAAAATTATGTCCGTAAAATAATTATGATCATTCTTTATTGAAAACCCCTCGTATTTAATGGTTGTAGTTCTCAGCGGCCAAAGACCAATTAACTTTGCTCAGAAGTCTCTTTAGTGGCTGAATTTTCTTTCAAGTGTCACCACTTTTTCCGGCAACGTTATGCAAGTTTAAAGCAATGTACGGTCTAGCCTCGGGTCTCGAGCACGAGTTTTCTCTCCAGGTGTGCGTGAGTGTATATAAGAGTAAGGATGACACTAGAATAGAAGTTTAAGACTTATTTGATGACTGATTCTCGTTATCATCACGTAAATCGTGAAGTTGCCGACCAAGGGACAGCAATCTATATTACGATCCGGAATTAGCGTATTTGAAGGGCATATTACGCGATAACACTTATTATGTGTTTCAAATGGGATGATGTTTGTCCTTGAGCACTAATAGGTGAGCAACCAATTGGAATCCTGCGGTGTTGTCCCTGATAAATACTATTCGCGCTAAGACAACAATTCAGTTTTGCAAAAACTGATCCATAAGAAAGGAGAGAGTAATGTATTTAACATAACCGCAAAACCCCATATTTTTGGGTCAAATAGTTTTCCTAATAAAAATAAATTAGATACCATTGTATAATAACATTGCATTGCGATGTAAGCACTGTAATGAATATCATTATTGGTTGGCATGTATGTGTGTACTTATATTTGAAATTACTCAGAACTGAAACGTCAACATTTGACATGACGTGATATAAGGAATATGTACTTTGAATAGGCCAAGGTGTTTGTTAAATTCGATAAGAGGAAACCATACACTTCCTGCTAGTCTGGCAGAACGTACCTGGTCACATTATATCTTTGTTTATGAATAGTTCTTAATCTCTATTTACTCTAGAGAGTTCAAAGCAGTACTATGAATGAAAAAGTGTATAGCTGGATGAATGAGATTAACCGGTGCAGCAAAATCAACTCCAATCACAGCAATGCAAGCCTTAACTCGGAACTATCCAATACATCTACTTTAGGGGAGCAGGCACTAACACAACATGAAAAAATGTTGCAGTTAAAAACAACAAAATGGGAGAAAAGATTACTACAACCAATTAAGATGAAAACACAAACAAGTTTCCTACACAAAGTTATGGAATTAAAAACAGATCTGAATCTTCCTAATTCTAAAGAAAACATTTTAATCAAAGAAAACCCCCTAACTTTTGAACCAATTAATATTCAATTAAATTTAGAACAAATAGTTACAAAATCTGAAACTTCCAAACTTGTACTAAAAGCACTGGCATTACAAACTGTGAACAATAGATACCCACCTGAAGAATGGTTACATATCTACACAAATGGATCTAACTTGGACAACTCAGGAGCAGAAACTAAGTGTGCACTGTTCTCATTCTACCAACCAGCAGGATACCACACAACAAATTTTGATGCGGAAGTAACGGCTATTCATATTTCACTCCAACACCTTCTATACCGAATAGATAAATTCAAAAATGCTGTCATACTTTCTGATTCTAAAGCAGCATTATATGCAATAAGTTCATATAAAATGAGGTCAATCCAAATTAAATGTCACAAAATAATCCAACAATTTGAAAACTACAGAAAAGAATTATATTACAGTAGATACCTGCACATTGTGGAATTGCTGGAAATGAATCAGCTGATTTTCTTGCCAAAAAGGTGCAAATTTAATTCAGAACAAAAGTAAAAACGTACCCTTTACATCCATAAAAATATTAATCAAAATAAAATATAAAAACAAACAAAACCAATCATTATCTAACAAAGCCAAAGATAAAAAATGGAACATTTAAATTAAAAATCCAGAAATTATTCCAGAAATGCCACGTAAAGCTGCAGTAGCAAATTTTAGATTACTTACGGAACATGATTATTTGGCCAAACACTTACACAGAATAGGAATTTATACAAGTCCAAATTGTCCTCTGTGCAACAAAGAAGAGGAAATGACTGAAGAACATCTTCTGACCTGTGAAGCCCTACCTGCCGGACCCACTACACAGAAATATTGGAGAGCAAGAGAGCTAATGGCTTCATTGCTAAAGTCTATCAGTTGAAAACAACAACATATATCGTTAGTTGCATAGCAACCAATACTTTGTCGAGCCATGTCTTCCTTCCTTGATGGACCGTCCAGCTGTGTGTGAGAATCCATTCATGAATTTTGTCTTGTTTACAACAAAATTCCTTTTGTTACTAAGTGTTGCTTTTGTATCTTTTGTTTCGGTGACCAGCTACTAAGGAAGGGTCTTAACTTCTTCTCAAGCGTTTCCCAGATGGACCGCCCGAGACGATGTCTCCCAAGGAATTAACTGCTCACCCAACTTATATCCTGTTCAGATTTAACAAGTATACCAAATGTTCATATCTAATTTATTGAATCCCTAATTCGGTATTACAAGTGAACTAAATCTACGACGCGAGACCATCAAATTTACTTCCCTTCGAAGGAAACCATTCTAAGCATCTTTGCACACGAAAATATTTATCACCTCCTGCGGGATTTGAACGCCAAGCAACTCAAGAGCTGAAACTGTGAAACTCAACCTACCTGTCACATGGCTGCTCAGACCAACCTCAATCAGCAGTCCTGGCGCTACATACGGTGAAAAACGGAATGAAAGTTTCACTACGGCGCAGTATATTTCTTAAAATTTAGGTCCTCTGACGGTAAGTCATACTGGACAATGAATGGAATGATGAAAGATGTTCTACTTAGCTCAGGGTCCATGGAGCTTAGAGCTATGTGTTATTTATTCTTTCAGGATAAGGGGAAACCTCAATAAGGCTTATCATATAACTCGTCCCAACCGAGATTCAAGGTCGGAACTTCTTGAACGTGAGGCAAACACCACCTATGCTACAGAGGTGGGACTTAATTTCAAATATAAATTTTCTATAAAAAATAATGTCCCATAAGTACCACAAAGCTTATATATAGAAAAAATAGGAGGCTATACTTTCGACTGTTTATTTTCAATAGTTTATCTTGTTTTAAGTGATACATTAGTAGAAAACCATTCTCATTGTAGAGGCAAATTTTAACGACACTTGGAACTGTAAAGTAGGAGTTTGTACTGTATTTAGTTCATTTTTGCACTGTATTTGACAAATTTTATGCATCCTACTTACGAGGTGAGAACCACCAAATAGGAACTCCTGTTAAAAAAAAAAGAAAAAAAAAACACGTGGACCCTTTGTGAACGCGTGACAGGGATGGCAGCACTGTACAGTGCATAGAACTCTAGTGGCAGCGACGTGAGTTAGAACTGTTTTTGATACTTAAAATGGCGACGTTTTCATTGCAAAAACAGCGTGTTATTTTGTATTGTACGTCATTCAACGTTGTCATATCGGACGATGAATGAAATACGTGAAATGATAGTCAAATGAGCCCGGGGTATATAGAGCTTAGAGTTACCCGACATTCGTCTTTCAGGATAAGGGAAAACCGAGACATCATGACCGAGACTCGAACTCAGGATCTATTGAACGTGAAGGAGACATGCTACCACAAAGCTACCGAGGCATGCAATAACAGCGTGTAATGATTCGTTATCTCCATTTTCGTGGTGTGACACCTATTGAAATGCATCGCCAGTTGAGTGAGGCATTTGGTGATGGTACCACCGATGTGTCTAATGTGCGTTCCTCGGTGCGACAACTCAATGAAGGCAGAACATCGTGTGACAACAAACCAAGAGAGTCACGGCCTCGCACCAGCTGGTCTAACGACATGATCCACCAAGTGGAGAACGTTGTTTTGAAGGATCGGTGATTGACCGGTGCAGATATCGTTTCCAAAATTGGCATTTCCATGGGATCTGTGCACACAATCCTGCATTAAGATCTGAAAATACAAAATGTGTTTGTGCCCTCCAGGTAGCTACCATGAATACTGACGGATGATCACAAGGCTGTGCATGTGGAAAATTATCAGGCAATGTTGACGCGTGATGACGGCATGAATGGAACATAGATTACGCGGTGTTCTTGCAATGTAAACGTTGCCATTTAATGTATCAAAAACAGTCCTATCTTTCGTCACTGCCACCAGAGTTCTATGCATTTTACAGTACTGCCATCTCTGTCACACATTCAAAAAGAGTCAACGCGTATTATAAATAAAACCGGAAGTACCTATCTGGTCCCATTCCTGAAAAAAGGTGTTGTAAGTTTAACACACCTCGTACTTGGAGAGTTATCGCTTACCTAAGAGAAATCTATTGATCTAGAGGAATATCGTAGTAGTTAGAGAATTCCTGTTTAGAGGTTATGTATTCAATATCTATAAATAGCAGCTATTTTTTTGTATTCCATTTCCATTTGGAGTTAAACAGTTGATGTTTATTAGTAATTAGCTGATTATTACTGACACTGTTAACTATATACTGGTTATATAGTGAAACTACTGATGCACCAGCTATCTGGGCATAGCATCGCCGATTAATGTCCTGTTTGCATTTGGCTGGTTTCGGAACTGATTTTGTTTTGGTTCCTTTCACTCGACGGTGTAGGTTAAGGTTGCAAGGTTTTTGTCCTTCAGTAACTCAAGAGAGCTTGAAGAATCATACTTTTTAATACTGTGACTGTGTGGGTTCTAAAATTAAAAGTCAAGTTTGCAGAAACCCAAAACGTTTTTTATTTCCGTAGAAACACACTTTATGCACCTCTAATGACAGCAGAATGATTTAACAAACACGTACGCAATCTTCAAGTCCGTCTGCCGCAGGTCCACACTGCATCTCGTTTCTCGGCTGCTGCCGAACTGGCTGCTAGCAGTTCTAGCTCACCATTTATATTAATTAGCTGTTTCACGAAGGCTGGCGAAACTTCACGGAAGCTTCACGGACTCTTGCGATGGCGAGGTAATTGTCCAGACCTTTCTCTGGCTCTTGCTCTCCCCGCCTCCGTCTCACCATCGGCAGCGTCAACCACTCACCATGTGTAGGAGCGTCTTGGGCACTATAGGTCTCTTTCATTCCCCGCTTCTCTCTGTCGCCACATAATAAGCGCCTGGCGACAATATGTTACTTATCCATCATAGTGCATATTGGTGCAATCTGAGAGGTTAGGTTAAGCACTAAAATTACTTATGAATTGGCAAGAATTGGTAGAATATGTTTGTTTAGATGATAGCCTTAGATAGGTAAACAGATGTTCATTAGCATGCTATGCTGGTTATGGATCTTTGCTGAAGAATAAACATTTAACTAAGCCACGTGTCCATCACAGGAAGTTGGTTTCTAGAAGGCCGCCTCTTATGCAGTCATCTTTATTAGTTGGCGACTGAAGATGTTCTTGCTACACCATTGTTATTCCATTTAATTATTGACTACAATTGCACTCAAATGTTGTGGAGTAGTGATGTTTGCATCTCTGTCTGTTGGGGTGATCTTTGTTATTATGAACAATGCTGAAAAATTTAATTTTCCTTAATTGGGGCAAACAACTTTTTATGAACGGCGCAGTAAGTACAAGAGTTAAGCACTCACCACACAATTTAGAAGATTCCTTAAGCCGCCGCGTCGGTGTACACCGTAATAAAATGAAAAATCCAGTAAGAAGTTGAGTGATGTCCAAGGATAAGACACAAAATTTTCAATAATATCTACCAACTCCAAACTACCTCTGGTATGGAAATGTTTAGGACAATTTTGATTTTCTCAGAAATGGCTCAAAGGATTAAGATATTATATGTATAAAAATTTTGATGAAAATTATGAGCATAACATGTTGAATTTTCTGATAAATTTTTCCGAAGTCTAGTTCATTCTGGACCGCTTAAACATTATTGTTAAATCTCAAGTAATAGACCAGTGGAAGACAGGAATGACATAAGCTCAGTCAGCTATGACCACCAAACATGCTCCCGAACGAAAGGAAGGACAGCGTGTGACGTCACCTCTCTAATATCTGCTGCCCAAGAGGAAGGGGATAATTTGAAGTGACACGAAACGTATCGGGTATTAATAATATGTACAACTTACATCTTGGGTGTTGTATTATTAATACTGACTGCCTTAAATAAACAATGGGTCACATTTTATAAACAATTACATTTTGGCTCTGTGCTATGAGAAAATATATAAAATTTCAACTTATAGTGTATCTGAATGTCAGGGATGTTAACAAGTAAATAAAATAAAATAAAGTAATTTTCTCTGCAAATTAGAGGAGACCCATTCAGAACAAAATTACGTGGATATTTTCCGACACTTTCTGTTTCGTTTTCTTTAACTAGTTTATCAATGTCAGGGCGTAATGTCTAGGAAATTTGTAATCGAAGGCTGCATGTTAGATTGTGATTCGAAAATGTACTTCGGGGTTTGGTTTTAGCTAATTTCCTAACAGAAAAATAATTGGAAATGCGTGTAGGACGCACTATGAAAGGGTAGAGCCAGACTGAAAAATTCAGACTGGCTCTAGCCTATCACAGTGCGTCCGACATATGGCTAGTTTGAAATAACAATTAATTTCCTTTAATTGTACCTAATAGTGGTCCGAACTGTAAAGCCCAGGCCTTAAAGTACTTACAGCATAATAAATCGCCATTAAGGTAGTTGTGTGATGTGTTTATGAGAACTCCTAATGGTCTACCGGAAAAAACACGAGTCAGTTGGAGAATATAATGTCATGTTGGCACGTTGGCTATAGTAACTCAATGGTTTAGAGCGGCTGAACGGAGTCCAGGAGATCCGTGGTTCAAATCCCGGCTATGACATTCAAATTTTTCAGTCTGGCTCTACCCTTTCAGAAAAAAAAAATGTTTGCACACTTACGTCAAGCCAAACATACACAATGTCCTTGAGGCAAGTGAATAAAATCTCGGAAAACTGGTTTGGGGAACATTATTGTAAAAATCAACTTAGTCTTTCTTGTCTATATATTTGTCCTTCAATAAAGTGTCACATTGTAAATTTAATAGTTCCATTAAGTTCCTGGCAGCTACATTGTTCTCATCGAGTGTGCTACACCTGACTGAACCCTCAGATTATGTACTCACAGTGTCATATATATTGGTACTACCGGCTTTTGCCTGACGTCACAGGCACTGCAGGCCTCGCTCCCGGCTGAAAACACGTCACAACTTCTGAAGCTGTCTTTCTCTGTAATAGACAAAATGAAAGAGTAAGGGAGGGGATTGTCAGATACCTTTATCATTTTTGATAATTATGACTTACACGATCCCGCACTGAGGACATATTTTACGTCAATGTGGTGTTTATACAGTGCTCTTGTTATGACGAAAAGTTGAAAGTGATAACATGAAGGATATACGAACTACATGAAGTTGAAGGGAAAATGAGCAAAACGTTGATATTTTGCTAAAGGTAGGTAATGTCGGACACAATCCGAGATAAATTTAAATTTAGACTTCATAAATAAAACAGATCACAATTTTACAAGAACATCTTAGTCACAGAGAACTTTCATCACATGACTAACTAGTTAACTAGTTTTAAACATTGTTCTAACTTCGATACAGTATTGGAAATTGGAATATTGAAACCCCTAGAACATAAAAGGCTTAAAATACACAGATATTAAGATATCTGTGTTCATGAACAATAATCTCAAACAAAAGTCTCTTTCTCTGCACCTGAACATTTCTCATGACAACATTCTTCACGTGTGTTGCACTGAATCCATTCTTCCCCTTGACGATCATCGGAGAACTATCCTGAGCAATACCTGCATTTTTCATCTTGTGTAGTGATATCTGTTCGTTTTTCTGCATTCTTACTGGATTTATTTCCTGTCTAGGGATGTTTCTGCTGTTTCTGTGAAGCATTAGAAGGTGGTTTCTTCGTATTTTGTCCTTTCTGGGAATTTTCAAATATGATCTAGATCTGATTAAAGGTTCATTTAATCTCAAAATATTTTTGTAGATTTTAAAATATTTCTTGATTTGGTTTGTACCATTAAATACTTGTATGTGCCTTTCGCATATCAGTAATATCAGAATTTTGCTACTTCTCCCCTACTGGTGATGCAAGAAATGACGCAGTTGCAAAGCTATCACATGTGTAACTAAATGGTTTATGGGTGCACACAATTCCACGTTGTGACGCCAATTTGATACAAAAATATAATGGCGTGCAAGTAAGTCGGCGAGCAATGAGGTTTCTCTCAGAGTATGCGTGGATGTGTGTGAGAAGGAGATTTTAGTAACACTGGAATGCCCGTTTCCAATTTATTTATTTACTGCTTCTTCTTTCAAAACCTCGAAATGAAAGTTGCCGACCAAGGATTACCAATCTCTGTTTAGAGTTACTGACTGCAGAATGTTTATTACTCGATAAATTTATTCCTTCCTCATATATATACGAACCGACAAATATTCCAGACAAAACCAGCGGACTACCTTAATCGCCCGCACGCCTCAGACTGCTCTAATCGGCCTCACGCCGAAGACCCTTCTGATCGGCTTCACGCCTAATACTGTTCTCATCGACCTCAGCTGCGCGTGTGTGTATATGTAACTTTCACTCTCAAAACTCCTTTTCAACCAAAGTCCCTTTGCGGCTGTTTTGTCGCCATTCAAAATGACCCAACGAATTTCCTATTCATATAAGTCAGTGAGCCCCTTTAGAAACTGCTAAGGACGCTGTTTTTTACATTGCTTTTGTTATAACAACTTTCGTCCCAACTCAACTGGCCTTGCCCTCGTCGTAACAAAGAACCAACATTCCTTTGAGATCCATCATGATTCTTTACTTCTGGCGAGCCTTAATTTCGGTATCACATGGCAACCAGCTCTAAAAGGTTAATCCCACTGTATTCTTCAGGTACCAGTTTTCCTAAAAGTAAATAAAAGCATTACTATAAATTTTTATCTTGATTACGTTTATCTGAAGTTAATCGTCTTGTGAAGAACTGATTATTATTATTGCAGACTGGCTATGGAAAGGCACACATAATGTTTATGTTCCTATTGCGGTAGTGTAGTTCCAGTTCCCTGAATGTATCTGCACATTTTCGGTGTATTCAAATGTTAAAACAGGGACATCAAGGGTCGCAGCTTCAAAACTACTTATCTGAAAGTAATCAATTGAAGGTACTCACGTTCTCAATTCAGAGAATGAACTCGGAACAGCTGTTACAGAAGGGCAATGGAGTAGATGCAGTTTGCGGGAAGTGATGTGACGTTTATGAATATCGCCGTCATTAGAGAGCTCTTCAATTTCGTCGTGACTTATTACATCGTTAGATTTAATTGGTGTCACAAGAGCTTGGCATCAGAGACGTTACCTTAAGCCTTGGTTACAGAATCTGCTAGCTTCTGTAACCGTAGATGCGGATTTTCTTCCTCCTTAGCGTTGTTTGTGGTTTTGACGTTAACGTTAGGTGAAGTACAGACGCAACAAGATTAATTAAGATTACGCTGGAGGAATTCAGCAACGAGAGGAATGTGTATTTGGTAATGCATTAATTTCCCATTGTTACAGCGCTTGTCGCTACGTAACCTAGGTGTTTAGGGGCGAAATAATTCCAATAACTGGTTCCTCCGAAACTTATCCGGGATTTTGCAGTTGCCGGTCTCTGGTTCTTAACCTCAGTTGGTTAGGTGCTGACGTTTTGATCCTCCGTGAAAGGATACAGTTGTAAGTAATATTCAATTATTCACAAAGAAGATATTTATTTAGGCCGCGTCATTGCTGAGCTATTAGACCACCTGGCACTCACCTAGGCGGCCCGGATTGGATCCCAGGCGCCCTCAAAGTGGGAATTGTGGTGGAGAACGTGGCACTGGGATGGGTTTCCTCTGGGTCATCCGGTTTCCCCCATCATTATTACACGAATTGCTCCATCATTCGGTAGGCCGACCCCCCAAACCTGATCTCATCCGGGTATTATGCTTCAGCTACCTCGCTCTGAGGGAACCCATGTGACTCATAACAGCACTGCTGCGAAAGGAAGACATAAAAAAATTTATTTTCAATTCCTATAAAGGAATTTTCTCTAGCATACAAAAGTCAACATATACATACAAGTGACTCAGAATAGAGAAAGCTGTTTCACATATATTCTCACAGCTATTCCTCATTAATATTATTAGACATTTTAGGAAAAAAATCGACATAACCCCTATAAATAGGTTTCTAAATTGGTCGACTTTTCTTTTCTTTTTATAACTTCCCATTGTGTGATGATTGAAATGACTTCCTAAAAGTACTTCTCCAGTGGGGTGGCTGAGAATTCACTTAATTTGAAGGAAAGGTTGGAATCATTCTACTATTTTCGAATGCGATGGCACTAGAATTTAACGATGAGTATCTCTCTGTTTTTGTACAATTTGGACGGAATTTCTGTATGTATTATATTTGGAAAAGCTGTAGGCATCTTGGTTGCAGAAGATACCATAATCAGTTGTCTTGATAAATGGCAAATCATTTACCAGCTAGCCGACTTCAATCGGTACGACTTTTAATTATCATTTATTGTAAAAAAGAAACCGAGTTTCATCGCATACGTCTCGTATTCGTGCAGTGCTAAGGAACAACCTGGATCCAGTGTCAAATGGACTCATACCTGTATTTTATAATCCAGTTGTACAGCGTTGTGTTATAAGATGACGATGATGATGATGGTGGTGGTAACAATAATCATGATGATGATGATGATGATGATGATGATGATGATGATGATAATAATAATAATAATAGCAATAACAACAATAACAACAATAATAATAAGATTAACATTTTTGTGCTAAATCAAATGTACGCCAGGGAGCCTGTGAAGTCGTCTACATTCTAAATGAACCTTGCATAAGCGGTAAAGCGTCAGGTAGATAAAATCTTACTAAGGAAAAATGTATAACTTAACAAGCAGGCAATTTATGTAATTTTTTCTTGAACCACATCTGAGGTTGCCTTTTTCTGGTTTTCCTTTTGAAAATACTTATACCTAAGTTCCTCAAACAAGAAGTACTAGCTCTATGTTGTTTCTTTAATATTTACCCACTGTTTTAACTTAGCGTAATTTTCTTATGTAGATGCTGTCTCCTAGGTGATGTCGTTTAAGAAAAACAATTATTTGAATTGTATCCTGACCGCAGTAAACTAATTTTCAAAGGATAGGCAATTCTCTGGTATAGAGCGGGGATAATAAACCTTCAGATTTATTATCCCATGATGGTACCAGTCTCTGCCTTTTGTTGAGAAGGATTCGGTGCCACCCACTTGCACTGCTTCAAATTTGTCAAAATTTCTTCCAGGTAGAAAATGGGCCATGGACCGAAAAAGACGATACTCCAATGGTGCTAGATCACGGCCATATTCGGGTGTGGTAGTGGATTAATACCTCCCAATTCCTGAACATTTTCGATGGTCCTTCTTGCAGTATGGGATGCTGCACTTTACTGTGAAATAAAATTGTTTTGGTTAATTAATGGTGGATATCTCCGTTTCAAAATTTCATGAACTCGCTCCAGTTGTTCAGAATATAGATCCGCATAATCACCCACCCGTTTGGAGCAAACTCTTAGTGAATCACAACTTCAAAATTCCACTAGACAACAACATTACTATGAGACCGAACTGATTTTCTTTAAACGATGACTTCGAGTCATCAGGGCTTCGGTAAAACAGCCATTTTTCATCACAATTGACAGTTGTCCTGACAAATTGTCATCCATAGTATTACGTATAAGCTGGCGACAGATATCGTCTCTTCGTTCAGTCTGTTGAGGTGTCAGTTCATGAGGTACAGGTCTACAGTTTCTGTATGATATTCCAAGTGTCTTACTGCGGCGATGAATGGTATCTTTTAAACACCAAGTTCTTCTGAAACTCTACGTATTTTATTCTTTCTTTTTTGTGGACTTTCTCGAAAAACGTGGCGTGTACCCTCAGTATTCCATACTTGAGGTCTTCCAGAACACAGTATATCCTTAGTGTTTTCATCTCCATTGTTGAAAAGTTGAAACCATTGGTGTCTCACACGCTCATTAACGACACCTTCTCCTTCCACTTCACATATTCTTCAAGCTGTAGCAGCGACTTTATAATCTTGTTTGCAGTAGTGTTTTAGAAGAACTCTAAGTTCAAACTTTGTTATCTCCATCTTGTGATTGTTTATTAACAAATGAAGATCGATAGATGCTCGCAATGTACGCAAAACTAGCCATGGCATCCTGTAAATAGCATTGCCAAAGCAAAGAAACCCAATACATTTTCCAAAACAACAAAATAAAACACAGACATTACCTAAGAGACCACCTAATATTTACAGCGAAATGTGTAATTGTATTTTAAACACAGTATCAAAGAGTAGAAGCATTTAGCGTGTTCTAAACATAGAGAGTACAGTAACTCATGTAATGCTTACCTTCATTTTTTCTTTTAAAGAGAAGTTCAAGACAATTGGTTTCTATGCCACCTTTAACGGTTTACCCTCAATGTACATTACTAATTCACCAAAGCGGATTACATTTGTAGAAGCACACACATTTATCACCTTAATTATTTCTGTACAGAATTAAACCAAAGATGCGGCCATTTTTAAGTATTACGATTCATATTGTTTACTGTTTTATGTAACTGAACGTTTACAACTCGGTAAATACATATTGAAACCTCACAGACAGTTGTTCATATTTAATACACTAGGTAGAACAATAGACTTGACCCGGGATTGTGGTTTCTGTGACCCCTATTCGAGAGGTGATGGTGTCAATTCCCCCGGTCAACTTTCTGGACCTGAGGATTTCTTCGGCGATTTTTCGGGTCGCTGGACGAATATTTCGAATATTCATTATAACCCCCAAATCACCTTTTCACTTTTTATTTCACTTCGCCTTTCACCCACTTGGTTCACAAGTTTCTCATAGTTGCAAGTCAGCGAGAAAGGGTGCTCTCTGTGTACTTCCGGCCTCCAGTGGTGCAGACTCTGGCTTCAGAGTCTCGAAGAGAGACGTCCACCTCCACCGCGGGAGTGTAACATCGCGGAGATTCAATCTGCAGCTGATAGGGGTGTTACATACAGGATTGTAAGGGGCTAAAAGAGCGGGGTTTTACTTACAGCCCTATATAGCAACTGGGAGCGTAGCTACGGTGCTGGGGAATATAGTACGGTAGAGCTACATGAAAGAAGAAACACCTAAGTCAAATCCAAGATTAGTAGCAGCAGTACAGGGCACTCCCTGGATATTGAAGAGATGAGAGGTATTCTGGAAATAATAAATACATGGTGGCATGGTGTAACTATACCTTGAGTGATGTGTTGTTATAAAGCTAACTTCCGAGCCCCTCCGGTCGGGGAGTTGTTCGGATTGGGTTGGACTCGAGGGGGCAGTGTGATCCCGACACCCACGGGGAATTGGGTACCTCCGGCCAGGTTACGGCCGCCCGGAGAGGGTAGAGGGTTGCCTAATATGTCCCGGGTACTAGCCTGCAGAGCTAGTAGAACGTGTGCTAGATCACCAGGCGGCCCCACCGAGGTTTTTGGCAGTCTTCCCTGTGGGGTTGCCGCGCTTAAGTGGCGTATCCACTTCCATCCCGTCTTGACGTTGTGCTCAGCGGGGGGCCTTTAGACTCAAGGTATTGCCCTAGGGAAAGAGCCCCGAGTATCCATCAATCCCAGGTAGAAGGAGGCCCGGGTCCCTGGTCCTACGTGTCTAGAACTAATAGGAGTAGAACTTCTGCACTTAACTGTTGTTATAAAGTTGAGATTTGTCCGGCTGGCAAGCGATGTTTGGACCGGCCGCAACCCGCTGACGATGTAACATCCAGAAAAACTTTAAAATAAATTCTCGTGCAAGTTAGCTGAGCAATCCACCAGCATCAAGTTCACCAGCATAAAGCTCCAACCTGAAGTCCACGAGTGAGCTCACTCAACAAACCTTAAATAGAGGTTCTGCCGAAAATGGCAGCTCATAACCCAATCAGCATTTCCCACGCTGGTTAAACATTGTTTTCCTCCCAAAGATTCAATCATCTTGTGCAATCACTGTTTACATAATTGAGAACGTATTGAGACCTGTCACTGGCCACCTGGTATTGTTTCCCCCTTGGTCAGCAAGATGTATGATTCACTAATCCAAAGTACATGTTTTGACAGTCAGCAAACTTTAAGCTTAAACTTGAACAAACAGATGTGCCCAAACCCAAGGCACAGAAAATGAATGTCACATAATAATGATTATAGAAATTTCTAAGTCTCACTCTGCCTGTATACGCAACAGGAGCTTCACCTTCCTCTGTACTGATCTCTAAAGTACACTTTTTTTTTTTTGGCCTTCGGTAAAATCCCATATGGCCATCGTAGGGAAAAATAAGAAAAATGATGTAAGGAAGTTTAAGAGGATGAGAGGAGACTAGATCTGTAGATCACTTTCTTTAAGAAATTGTAGAAGAGCTTGGTATACAGGTTTGTTGCATAACTGTAATATGGTGTTGACGCTAGCTGGAAAAGGAACAGACTGCTGAAGTAGGCGGCGGAGGAAGGAAGAACGGTGGGCTCGGTAGCGAGAGCAACTGAACAGGAGATGATTGAGGTCAGCGGTTTCGCCTGGGTCATCAGGACATACAGGGGAATAGATGAGACGTAGTCGGTGTAGATGCGCAGGGTAACATCCATGTCCAAGTCGCATTCTAATGATGGAGGTGAGATGTCGACGTGCAATCCTGAAGCTGGAGAACCAAGGGGTCGTGGATAGATGCGTCTGAACGGCGGCGTGGTGTTTGCCTTTGATGGACTGCGAACGGATCCAGGCGTCATTCCAGCGACAATAGGCGTCACGATGAAGGACCGGGAAGAAATCCGTGTAGGGCAGTTGGATGCCTTGGAAGGTGCCTTGGGTGAGTCCCTCTTTTGCCAGGCGATCGGCGACTTCATTGTATCGAATTCCGACATGCCCTCTGATCCAAAGGAAGTGAATTTGATGTCCAGCTATGGTAGCGTTGTTCACCAACGTCAGTATCTCGTAAAGATAACAGTGCATATCTCTCGTCCAGCGGGGAGATGAGAGTCTCTGCAGCACACTCTGCGCATCGGTTAAGATCAGCAGTTTGGGGAAGCCCTGAGAAATCCCATATTGCAAAGCGTCACGAATGGCCAAAACCTCTGCAGTGTAGCTGGAAGCCTCCATAGGTAGGCGGTATCGAGCCAGGGCATTAGTAGAAGGACAGACGTATGCGTAACCTACTCCATCAGCAGATTTAGAACCGTCGGTGTAAATCGTGGTGAAATCTGGCCATGTAATCTGCAAGAAATGAGAGAGGGTGACGTTCACGTCTGGGGTCCGAATGATGTGATCAGGAAGATAATGCACCGAAACATTCAAGAAGTGTAAGTCATATGGATATTGAAACCCCGGAAGAGAGGGACTTTTCAAAATTAAGGGAAAAGCGTGGTATAGAGACCGAAAACCCAGTAAGAGTAAGGGCAATCGTCGTACAGCTGGAAAATCCACGTTGAGATAATTAGCAGCAAGATACTGCAACGTCCGCAATACTGGGTGGGCATCCACGGAGAAAACTCGCAATAGAAAGCGCTGTGTTAAGAGCTGTCGTCGTATCTCCAATGGTGGTTCTGAGGCCTCAACCAAAAGTGCATTCGTCGGTGTAGAAAGCATAGCACCCAGGCAAAATCTAAGAGCACGGTATTGAGCGATATCCAACTTGCGCAAGACCGATGTGGAAGCAGAGCCAAAGAAGATACAGCCATTGTCCAGCACCGAACGAATTAGGGAACGATATAGCAGAAGTAATATGGAAGCGTCCCCACCCCAACATGAATGAGCGATACTGCGTAGAACATTAAGAGTTGCACTAATCTTGGAGATGAGATGCTGTATGTGACGACTCCATGAAAGGCGACTATCCAAGTAGATACCCAAAAATTTTGCGGAAGATGCAAGGGTAAAAGTAAAAGGTCCCAAGCTGATAACGCCATCAGGAAATGTCCGTCGTTTCCTAGTAAACACTACGACTGTAGACTTGGAAGGTGAAAGATGTAATCCGTGTTCAGAGGCCCAGGTTGATAAATCGGTGGCTGCATCACTAAGCCACAGACGAGTAATCCAAAAACTAGAGGACCGAGCGTACAAACAGATATCATCAGCGTACTGGAGAACTCGAATGTGAGGACTAAATAGAGAGTCTAAATCCGACGTATAAAGTGCATAAAGAAGAGGACTCAAAATCGCTCCCTGGGGCAATCCTCGAACTACTATTCTAGGGCCGAAGAAGGAGTTATCAGGAGAACGGATATAGATGAGGCGATGTCGGAGAAGATTATAAATGCCAGAGCAGTACCGAGGAGGAAGACCTAGTGCTTGAAGCTTCCCAAGCAAAACTGGCAGTAAAACACTGTCGTAGGCGCCGGAAATGTCCAAAAAGATGGCTGTCAGATATCCTTGTTCCAAATAGGTACGCTCGATGTCAGTAGTCAGGATGCTGAGACTATCCAAAGTACTCCGGGTTTTGCGGAAACCATATTGGGACATGGGTAATAATCTCCGGGATTCCAGCCACCAAGTCGTTGTTTAAGCAAGCGTTCAAAGGTCTTGGCGATACAGGAAGACAAAGCGATCGGGCGATAAGAGGTACCAAAGCTAGGGTCCTTCCCCGGCTTCAAGATAGGTACAATGATCTGTGTAGTCCAACTCTCGGGGAAGACGCCGGAGGCCCAAAGGTCGTTGAATAGTTCCAAAAGGATCATCTTCGCACGAGGAGGAAGGTGGGTGAGCATGCTATAGGATATTTGATCATAACCCGGAGCTGAATTCGACGACGACTTCAGTACACTTTGGAGTTCAGACATGGAAAATGCTGACATCAAGGTGTGGTGCGAGTCCCCGGAAGAAGAGAGACCAGTAGGTGCTGGTGGTGATGTCACGGATGGCGGAGCAATGTGATCTGCAAACTCAGCGATCCAATCCCTCAGAGGGCGGGTAGGAACTGGCTTCTTCCTCAATTTGTTAATAAACCCCCAAATCTGAGAAAGTGGGGTGGTGTTAGAGAGTTTGGCACAAAAGGTCTTCCAGCACTCCTTTTTGCACTGTCGTAAAAAACGTTTGGCCTCAGCTGCGGCCCGTTTATAGGCCAGAAAATTGTCCCATGTAGAGTTGTGCCGGTAGGTACTGAGCGCCAATTTCCTCTTCGCAACATAACGACTGCATTCTGCATTCCACCAAGGAGGTGGTACTCCACGGGACGTAAGAACTGGCTGTTTCTCTGGGATGGAAAGCAAAGCCGCACTATTGATACACTGTAGAAAGGTGTCGTAACGCACCAACGGAGGACGATCATTGGGAATCTCAGAAACGGTGGCTTCGAGAATACGTTCGTACTTGACCCAATTGGCACGCCGTAAGTTCCATCTGGTCGAAGGCCGGTGGGCCACAGAAACGTGCGGAAGAATAGTCGAAATCTCCAGCGGGAAATGATCGGAGCCCATTGTAAAGGGAAGAACCCTCCATTGGAGTTCAGAAGATAGGGAAGGGGAGCAGAGCGTCAAGTCAATCGCTGACGATCGGTGTCCGGGCCGAGTGAGCAGGGTGGAAGACCCATCGTTGAGAAGAACCAAACCAGAGTCCTCGATGAAGTCCAAAAGCGTTCTGCCAGCAGCGCCGGTCAGGTCACAACCCCATGTGGTATTATGAGCATTAAAATCTCCGCCGAGTAAAATGGGGGTTGGTAACTGGCGCAGGAAATGATACCATTCTCGACTGGTGATGATCTTTCTAGGGGAACAGTACAATGAGACAACTGTGACCTCTCGTTGACAAAGCAGAGTCCTCACCGCCACGGCTTCAAAAGAATGTATTTGGCTGTGGTCTATCTGAATGGTGTAATGTGGAATAGCAGAGTGCACCAGAATTGCAACTCCTCCCCATCCGTCCGTCCTATCCTTGGAGTAGAGGCAGAAAGAAGGTATGCGAAGAGACGTATTCGGAGTCAACCAAGTTTCAGACAGCAGGGCGATGCAGACGTGGCGTACAAAGAGTTCTTGCACAAGAGAGTCATAATTAGCTCGAAGAGAACGACAATTCCATTGTAACAGGGTTGAAGCCATGCTGTAATGTTGGGTTGTCATCGTTGGTTTATGAGCTTTGTAATAAGCTGGTAAGGAAGTCGCGGAGTAGTTCAAGTTGAACAGGGGCCGTTGAGGAAGGAGAAAAAGCAGATAGTACAGGAACTATGAGTTGTAGTAGTTTCTCCACAAGCTGCAAACTAGTGGGAGCAGACGGCGATGAAGGACCCGCCCAAGATGGCGGATAAGGATTATGAGTTATTGGAGATACAGGTACTCGTTGTGGAATATACAGAGTGGAATGAACTGGGGGAAAATGCGGAACTCGGTCCGGGGGAGGTCGTGTTGACACACGAGGCACCGAAACAGCAGGTGAAGTCGGAGTGGCGAGGGCAATGGCCGGTTGGATTCCTGGTGAAGGTGCTGGTCGAGGAGTGTAGGAAGGCGGCGGGAGAGTACTGGCTGACTTTGTAGGAGATATTGCTCCAGGGAGAGGAGGGAAAGACCGTGTATCAGTCATCGAGAGGGCTCCATTAATGGCCTGTGAGTAAGTTGGTCGAGATGGCTGAGGCGAGCAAGGGGCATCTGCTCGAGAAGCTGCCACCCGTGCCTCCCGGTATTGATGGTATGCTGGGCATTTTCTGTCTGTTGCCAGGTGAGCTCCCTGACAGTGAATGCAGCAAGGACCTGAGGTAGAGGTGCAGTCTTCTAAGAAATGGGGTCCAGCACATTTACCGCATCTAGCCGCACTCCGACACTGATGCGAGCGATGGCCGAAGCGTAAACACTTAGTGCAGATGTAGACTGGAGGATCACGAGGTTCCACCGGGCATCGCGTTCCAAAGATGACTACATGAGTCGGCAACACTTGAGAGCGGAAGGTAATCTTACACACAGGAATGGGGACCCGTACTGCAGGGTCGCTAGTGGGTCGAGAAAAACGCTGGACAGAAATAACAGGGTAGGCACTCTCTAGAAACTCAGCAATTTCTTCTTCTGAGAGACTGGTGTCCACGTTGCGAATAACACCCTGTTTGTGTATCAGAATATTGGGAATGTAAACTTCCAAAGATGTTCCAGTAAATGCCGGTGATTCTACTATAGTGTTAGCGGCCTCTGCCGATGCTGCCTCAATTTTCAGTCGGTTTTTTCCTGCTGAGGTAATATGCACAATTGCACGTCGGATTGTAGGGTTGTGACGAAATAGCAGTTTACCCACACTCATGGGGTGTAGCTTACCCACATTCTTATCCAAACTTTCAATAAACACATAAAAAGGTCCGGGATCTGCGCTGCTATAACGATTGGAATGGCTACGTGGTGTAGAGACGCCAGGTGTAGAGGGTGTTGTTGTAGGACGTGACGTGGAAGGAGGAGATAGTGTAGAAGGTCTCGTCGTCGAAGACTGAAGAGGGCCGACGTCCGAGGTGTCTGCTGGCAAGTTCCCATTTGGTACACAATCATTCGAGTCAAAATCCATGTTGGAGTCTAATGGCGCAACGGATTCTCCTGAAGTCCGCTGCCTGTTAGAAGCACGTTCGTCATTTTCACTAGTAGCAGAAGTCGTAGGACGGAGTGAAGTTTGGACTGGTTCACAGTGAAGAGTCGGTAGAGATTGCTGCAGAGAAGTGGAAGCAGAAAGTTGTTCTTCTTGCTGGTAACATGTCTGCATTGCGGAGTAGATTAGCTGCCCCGTATCAGGGGGGTCAGCCATAGTACACTAAATATTAACACTTCACGAGTAGAAAGTACGCACGTGAAAACACAAAGAAATTTGATGTAGAATTAGGCCGGCAATTTGCCCCGTTCTACTAACGCCGCCTCTCGCGCCGGAAAGATATACAAGTCGTCACGGTGTTGCGATGTTACCTGCTCCGCTGTCAGACAGCCACGAAAGTACACTTGACCCATGTACCAGGTAGTTAACGACGTCAGTTACTACATTAAGTTTGGGATCCAAGATGGAGCCATTATAATCACTGCTGATTCACACGTGAAGCCAAGACTAACACATTTCTCTGTGAGATGAGAATTATTTTCCATCCTTGCTTTGTACACGTCCTGGTCTCTTCTCTACGTTAAATCTACAATAGACATAAATCTCACTTCGGCGAGGGGAAGCCGTCTGGAAAGGCCCTGAGGTAAAAATACATCAGCATGTAAGTGGAACCATTTTATCATATTGCACGCCACTGCACTTTCTATTTTCTGCTCAATTACCTCAAACTAGTAGACCGCAGACACATTTGGGCCCTTGTTTTAATCTATTCGTCCTTCCCCACAGTACCTAACACCCAGGTTCTATTTTCTGCTTCGTTACCTGTTACAGCTAGACCGTAGACTAGGGAAGTCTTCTTTTGTTTGTAGAGGCGATGTCTTGCTCGCTTGATCTTAATTTGGAGCCGACATCGATTTTACTTCCGTGTAACAAGTGGCTAGATTGTCTTCTTTTTTCGTCAGCGAGATAAGCTGCTTTCAAAGCCGAAGAGTTCCGATTTTCCAGCTGCAATATATCAAATTGGATCATTTAGAGTGTGTAACGTCTAAAGATTAACAGCAAAATAAATAGCGAGAAATGTCACTGTCAGCTGCACATAAATTTTTTGAAATCCGATATTTAACGTTTCCAAGATGAGCTGCAGGAACTGAGCGGAATAAATTAATTAAAACGTAAAGGAAATCAAAATATTTTATATCTGAGAATTATGTGGTCTGTAACCTAAAGCAGAGAACATGGACGAAAATAAAAGAAAACGCTGTTAGAAAATTACGCGATTTATCTTTTGTGATCTTATCGTTTATTTAGACTTTTTATGCTTACCTAAAACGTGTGCTTATTAAGGAATGCATGTCGTTTTTTTAACTATGCCATCCATTTATTAAACTTATCAGCAATTATTTTTGAAACTGATAACTATTTTACTAACGCCAACGTAGATCTGCAGTAGCATTTGGGGATTTAATTTGCCATCATAAAATGTAATTAATCCATTTTCAGTATTTTCTATCAAAAGGCAAAGTTCTTCAAAGAAAAAGTAGATAAAGTAACTTCAAATATATATTCAAAGCAAGAAACCGCGCGACTTGAGCATGAAAACCGTCATATTAACAGTAAAATTAACTTGCAGAGCAAATATTTCCTCAAAATGGCTATAGGTTTCACATCTACTGGAAAATGTATTAAAGAATGTTTTTCCTGTAAAGTGGTGCAGATTTCTCAGTACAACGTAACAGATACAGGGCCATGTTTAAAGGTCTAATCATGTATAGATACAGCCTCATAATTTTCTTTTAACCGAGTGGGATGGTTCAGGAATTTCTAAAAATTGCGTTTTAACAGCCGTGCATCGTTGGGAATTATGTGTGGAAGTTGAGGGTGGTCATATGGAATATTGTTTCTTATGTTAATTTCGTTTATAAAACTACTTATACCTTATAATTATATTCATATAGTCAAGAGTAAGTTACAGTGTCCTTGGGTCCATTAATTAATTTCATTCTATTGTTTTTTATCACAGAAATGGACCGAGATTTTATGTTCTCCTGTGGTTCAGTTGCTGAAAAATAGAAGCCAGCTACACGAAGTATCACTTTGAACACTTTGCCTCACTTAAAAATTCAGTTCTTCTGATAACACAAAATTCAGTTTAAGCCTTAGCAAAACAATTTTCCTAAGAGCAGCGTACGCCACTGATCACCCTATTTTCTGTTCATTCATCTGAATACTCAGAGCAAGAAAACACTTGGAGCGATCCCGTCTCTTCCCGCATCTCCCTGTGTCCGTCAGGCCCACTTGGTTTGTTTGCTTTAGGCCTCTCTGCGTTTCCTTCCTTAAAAACGGAGTACGTACTTCATTTGAATACAGTTTGCAGCGATGCGGAGCGGTGGAGCAAGGAAACAAAACCACCTAGACGGGGTTTTCAAATTGTGGGGCTAAGCCCCTTCTTTGCATATAGTTATTGTAAGTTTATTTTCCCCAGGTGCCTTTTTGTCATGCTGAATCCACAAATGTTTTATTATTACTTTAGATAAAATATTATGCTGTATAAATCATCAGTAATGAGTATCTTGAGGTAATTGCGGCATTGCCTTAGCATACTCCTGTATCTCAGTTTGTGTATTAAAAGTGTCTTTTGCTGATTGGATTTAAAATCCTCACATTTACAGAACAGGATGTACATAATATTGAGGACAGTAATAACAAAAGAATGTTGTAAACTAAAGCTATCTCAAAATCGGATGTTTGCTTTGCGTGAACTACTCAATCTAAACTATTCTTCTTTTGGCTTATTCTTTTACCTACTTCCTGCTAGTAAGAATATATGTACACAAATGTATAAATTGAAGAGATAATTCCATCTTAGAAACCATCAGTACGTAAGGACTTTAAAATTATATTCCACCTGCATTCCTCAGTAACAATTTAAAAAAAAAATAGTAACTTGAGGACACCCCCCCATAAAATGAAGTGTTCAATTCACATGAATATTCAGTTTAAACAAATTAGTCTTACAAAAGACCATTATTCTAGCCACTTCATGCTAATAAAGATTTACGAGGGAGGATTGTTGTCATAAAGACTTTCTTCATGGACCTTTTAACAAAATTACTTCAGTAACCTTCAAAATACTCTCCTATACATGCGATTCACTTGTCAAGTCTCTTTTCCCACTGTTGGAAGTATGTTTGGAACTCTTCAAGTTTGATATTGTCCAGTGCTCTTTGCGAAGCTGTTTTTACCGCCTGCACATCGACATAACGCTCCCCTTTTAGCGTTGTTTTCATTCGTGGATATAGGAAAATGTCGCACGGGACTAGTTCCGGCAAATACGGAGCGTGGGGAACGACAGACCACCTCTGAGATGCCAAATAGTGGATCACTCGTAAGGCCGTGTGCGCTGGAGCGTTGTCATGATGCAGAAACCAGTCACCTGATCGCCGAAGTTCCGGGCGTTCCCTCCTCACATCCTCTCGCAGACGCCTTAAAACATCCAAGTAAAAGTGCTGGTTAACAGTCTGGCCAGGGGGTACGAATTCCGGATGCACAATTCCACCAACATCAAAACAGACAATGATCATCGGCTTCACATTTGACCACACTTACCTTGCTTTTTTGATCTGGTAGAGTTGGGTGTCATCCACTGACTTGACGCTTGCATGGTTTCTGGGTCATACCCGTAACACCAACTCTCATCCCCTGTAATGACTTTGTTCAACAAGTTTGGATCACGTGCAATATCTGTTTCCAAGTCCTGACAAAAATGTATGCGGGTGGTTTTGTGCTTCTGTGTGAGAAGGAGTAGAACAAATTTAGCAGCAACACGTCTCATGTGCAAATCCTCCCTCAAAATCCGCTGGCACGAGCTCCAACTGATTCCTGTCGCTATTGAAATTTGGTCGATCGTTTGGCGACGATCCTCGTTGATCTTTTGGTGGGCCTTTTCAATGTTCTCCTCATTTCGCGATGTTGAAGGGCGTCCAGAACGAGCTTCGTCTTCAACACACATCTCACTACGTTTAAAGCGCCCAAACCACTCGAAAACCTGTATGCGGCTCATAGCATTCTCCTGGAAAGCTTCCTGAAGCATTTCGTGTGTCTCTGTTGCAGTTTTTTAAACAGCAAACAAAATTTCACACACACACACACACACACACACACACACACACACACACACACACACACACACACACACACACTCACTCACTCACTCACACACACACTTTGTTCTTTTAAAGTTGCCATAACAACTTCGCAGAGGTAACCCGCCAGCAATCAGAGAAACACAATACAACACTTGCACGTTCAGCTCTACACTGACGCCGTGTACACAGCTGTTTCATGAAGGTCTCTACTAACACCATCTAGCGCGAGAACCCTGCACTACATCTACGAGTGGCAGTGCCCTCGGAGTCCGCTTTCTTTTGGGTCCCCACTCGTACATTTGCAGAAATCCTTGCGTTACACATTTACTTGTAAATACAATAACAATAAAGCGGGTACAGTATGCTTTTAGATACGGAAAGCTTTTGAGATTTGCTACCATGTAATATCTCTAAAAATTCGGGGCGTGTCCGTAAAATAAGGTCTCCAATTTTATTTAATATAGAAAATATGTTTACTGCCAATTAATTTTACGTTGATGGAAAGGCGGAACTTACAGCTATTTTTCATCATAATCACCATTGCGATCGATGCACTTTTGCATGCGCTGTGGCAGTTTTTGTATACTCCCCCGCCAAGTTGCGCAGGTAGCGCTCAACCTCGTTTTTCAAATCATCGTTGGTCTGGAAGTGTGTGTGACTTCAACTCAGGAAGCAGATGATAATCACTAGGTTCAAAGTCAGGACTACAGGGAGGATGGTCTTCGGTGAGCATTTTGCAGACCCACCTCGCACACAGCTTGCGATAATGCAAATATTCGGTCAAAAACTTGTCAGTCATAGTCTTACTGACCTCAGGAATAAGTCCGCACAGCTCGCGAACTATCACACGCCGATTTTTAAGCATTTTTTGCTCCGCTTTTGCAATTGTTTCGGCTGAAACCGAAAGCGGTCTAGAACACTGACCGTCATGGACGTCTGTACGTCCGTCTTTGAACTCTATGACCCACTTTCGCACGTTTTTGAAGTCCATACACTGTGGCCCATAGACTTCATATAACTGACGATGAATTTCAGTAGGGGTAGTGTCCTTGACACTCAGAAAACGGATTACTGCTCGCAAATCGCACTTGGCGGCAGAAGTAATAGGAAGCTCCGTCGCAAATGGCTGCCCAGCCAAGACTATTGTTTGCAACGGGTTCATTGTGGTGGGGATTTGAAGGGGTGAAACTAAGCTACACGCCAGTGTTGCCGGATCTCGCGTAATAGCGTTTCTCATGGCTCCAGCGCCTTGGAGACCTTATTTTACGGACAAACCTCGTACATACTCTAGAGAGAGAGAGAGAGAGAGAGAGAGAGAGAGAGACAAAGAGAAAGAAAGGAGAAATCGAATTACACTGCAAAAGTTATGAGCTTAAACCAATTCTATATTATGCATTTGTGTGGTAGAAAAATAGATACGTTTTGTTTATCTTTCACGTGTTGAAAGTTTTGTAAAAGCTGTCAGTATGAATAAGATCTCAGAAAGCATTCCCAGGAGCCTCAACAAATACATTTAATTGGTTATAAAAACATATAAAACAAATAGAAGAAAGTCGCATGGTATCGACAGAGGCTGGTTTTGGAGAGTTCATTTCTTTCTCACTACAGACATGTGGCAGTACTTATGAAATGACATGCAAGTCCCTATGCATCGCAGAAGCAAGTGTTAAGTGTTATTCAGTTAAGAGACAGCGCTGTTTGTAAATGGTTGTACTTTTTGTTGTTTGAATGATATGAAAACGGCACGGAGTAAAGTTTACTGGCTAACTACTGGTGTAAAATTAAGTCCAATAGCATTATACATATATTCACAGATATATTGTTTGGTATTCTTTTAATCTTCGGATTAAAGCATCTTTAATTCAAAGTTTTGAACACCTATTTTCTTCTTAAACGGTTTTCAGATGGGTTCGCACGTTCGACTTCGGACAGGCAGAACCTGATGCAGTTAAGAGTTTTAATTAAAACATTAACAAAAATGAATAAATTAAAACAATAAAAATATATATGGACGCTCTATGCACTTTCTTATTGGATTATTGAGTAGCTAACATACCTATCTCTAGTACCGAGTCTGTCCATTATTCCAGAGAGATGGACTAAATAAGAAAGAAAATTGGGATGAAGGAGACAAGATAGTTGTAAAACACAAACTTATAATGAGCTCTCCTTAATTGATAGGTTATTGTGCATGGAAATACAGGGATGACAACTATATTTCCGACCTTGAAGCTTGCAGAAATCGGCACTTTATACCAATTGTTAGGTCAATTTGGTAATGGAAATGAATTAAGAAGATATGAGGTCGCAACGTTACCTCTAATACAGTTTTTTAGAGAAGTCGGCGCTCTCCACCAATTGTTACGTGTACGTAAATTGCAAAGTTTAGAACTTAGGCTTCATTTTTTCAGATTTAGAGGACGTAGAAGTATATATTTTGCAGTGGAAACTCGATATCAAACTTTGGGTGGAATGTAATACCTTCTCTACTCAATACTAACGCAGTAGAAAAATAAATAATGATGTATATTTATTTTCGCTTCACTTATCTTCAATGCTACTATGAAAGATCCCTTTTAACATTGTTTCGTAGATGAAGGCCAGTAAAATAAATTTATAACACTACAATATTTAAATTTCATTTCTATGTGATCAGAATGGTAGAACATACTGTACTCCTATTTCTGTTTATTCTATAGTGAGGGAAAAACTCTCGTTACTTTGCAACTACGAAGTTGCTGAGACGTATACCACCACCAAGAGCAATTGCCGGTTTCAACAGCTCACCTGCGAAATTAGATATTTGCATATACGTCCTTAACGCAAAAGGAACTTAAATAAGAAACGGAGGGAAGAGCTGTATCTGGGTTCTGTTAGTTTAAAACTTTGTTTCCGTCGCATGGTTTTTGCGATAGCTTCCACACAAAAGTGGAATTCCATTTACCGGATTAAAATTCGGGATTTAAAGTTGCTTGGGATGGGATTCCCTAAGCCATGAATGCCACATTTCGTTAGCATATGCTGCTCCCATATCAGCTTACTGGTAGCTTGATATCTGCAAGTAATATGCAAGATGGAAAAGTTCTGCTGCTACTACGAAGTTTGGAAGATGGGAGTTCCCAAATGTAGGCTTTCTCAGAACACAAACCTAAAACATACACATGCATATTTTCACATATATGCAAAGATCTGTGATCTTCTTTCCTCAAGCCGTTATAAATCTGTCTGTAGTATAATCTGCTCTACAATGGTGATTTTGGTAAAGTTTAAGAATGGGTAGCAAGGTATGTATCCTTGCTTATTGTTGTACAGCGCCCGTTACAAAAGCAGCCGGGCAGTTGGTGAGATAAACAGAGATAAGCAGCGCTCTCTGTTGTAAATGCCAGAGGCTTTCCTCCTCTCTGCTGCTCTTTTACCCCTACCCGTCGTAGGGTTCACCACAAAATTCATATTCATTTCGGTGAATTTCCCTGAAATTGCATTCGCTTTTCATTGCTTAAAATATCAAAACATGTATTACCTTCGTATAAAAGGTTTTTCATTTTCATGTGTGTTTAACTAGAAAAAAATAAAATATATATAGAATGTGTTCAATTAACATAACTCTTAACATTACCAACATTTTCCTTCAAACGTTCTTAGCTGTTCTTTATGTAAATCGAGATGAACGTTTATAGAAATGCTTTTATTATACATTTCCCTAGAAGTACAATGGAAATAGGAGACTACAATAATAAAATGTTACAAGAACTGACTGCTATACAACGGCTTTGAAATTCCGCTCTATTTGCATGGTCAAGAGAAAAGAAGCCCACCCATTTAGGAAAAATTTGGGTATATTAAAAATCAGGCAGGGTGGCTCCGACAACAGCGTCTGTGAGCCACATTCCCCTGGCCCAGGTGCAAATTTCACAGGTCGAGAAACCAACCTTTCCCTCCAAATCCTGTCATAAACTGATAGTCATTTTAAAAGGCAGAGCAATATAAACGAATTTTTTGGAAATGGCTAACTCTACAGAAAAAGCAGCATTTTCTACTTTTACTTTCTTGCGTTAACTGCACAATTAAATCTTTTCTTGACGAAAGATTAAGTAAATAGGTTACAAGCAATGTCTAGAACATTAAAAGGTGCTTAAGGAGACTGACGAGTACAAAACATTACAGTACTGTAGAAGGTGTATCGTGCTGCTGTTGTTTGGTAGACTTGTGCAAGAAAGCAATTTAGAGGCTTCTTTAAATCTTCGGAGAATATCCATATCAGAGTTTCTGTCAGTTTCCCAAAGCTGGATACCTTCATCCATACAGGTCTAATTATGAACTTGTATATTAATATTTTGTTGTAATGGGACAAAGGGATTTTTTGAAAACAATTGTAATGTCCTTTTAACCAGATTTATATTTTTGTGTAAAGTGCAAATTTGGTCACTGTTTCCCTTCTTTATTCTCAGAAATTTCAAAACGTTCCTTCTAAATTACTGTTAACCTATAACTAATTTTATCCATTAATCCATCATTCTCCCAATAAAGCTGTTCTATCCTTTTCAACATATTCACAAGCTCCTCCCCAGATTTGTTCGGACACTTCACCTACTACACTATCAAACAATACCTTTACGTCACTATGCTTAAATGAATGTTGTGTTTTGGGGCATCATTTTCTATCTGTGCCCATATAAGTTCTATAGCATTAAGGGATACTAATATGGAGGTAGTGGTATTACAGTGTGGTCGTGTGTTTGTGCTATGCCATTTATTTCATATATTTTGAGACCGTTTTTTTCAGCTCTATTAGTACGTATATTACAGCTTTGGTGGAATGCGGATGGCATTCAATATCATTGTCAGGGAACCATGACTGCATTACTGATTTAAGTAATGATATCGGAGCCTTGTTGATTTGAGTAGAATGATAAGATGCGTTTTCTGTTACTATAGCACTACTGGGGGGAATGTTGAGTAACAACTGACGAATAAATCAATTTTTAAATGTTTCACTATCCATTTCTTCAGGACAGTTCGTTTGATTTTCATTTAAAACTCGGAAGAGCGTTGGGAATGAAACCTGTCATACTCCCCGTGCTGGCCATTGCCTATTGGGAGGCGAAGTGGAAATTCAAAATCGTTCTCTTCACTTCTCCACACCTTGTTTTTGAATAATTTATACTGATCCACGTTTCATCTAAGTAAATAATAGGGGAACCGGAAATTCTTTCTTTCATTTTTCTTAGAAATGCGAATCATTTTGCACAGCATCTGGCCGTCCCGTCAGAAAGTTTCCTCCGCGTGAGTTTTTACAAACTCAAATTTCATTATATTCGACACAGGTATATTTGGCTTTCTGCGTTTTAGGGCATCGCATTTCTACAAAAACGTATGGACATTAATCACAATTTCCCTGTCATCTGATCTTATAGGATTTCCTTTTCTTCTCACGCCTTCTAGATCTAACACAGATACTAGCTCTCTCCGATTCGAGAGCCCCTAGTGGTATACCGGGAAAGTATATGAGTCAAATGGAGAATTTAATGTCAGGACGGCACGTTGGCCAGTGTAGCTCCATTGGTTAGAGCGACTGGAAGATCCTTGGTTCAAATCCCAGCCATGGCATTGAATTTTTCATGTTGACTCTACTGAAGACTTAACGGCAGTGATGCCTTCCTGGGAAAACTACAGATATTTTGCGACTATTTAGTGGAAACTCACATCGAGGAAAATGGACACTTTCCTCCTTCCATGTGGGCAGAACCAAGTTTCAATAGACACAGAACTACCAACGCTTGCGAAAATTTCCACAACAAATATAAGAATCAGTTTTACTCCTGTAGCCCAGATATATAGACACAAATTTCTTGAAGTACTGAAGCACAAATTCCCATGGATAATAAAATTGAAATTAATTCCTCAACAGAAAAGGGAAGGGTCTTATCCACACTTGAAACTCATGATGCAGCAAGTAGAAAATTTCAAAGCTGGAAAGATTTCAAGAATGGAATACGTGAAGTCAAGTTCTTATAGAACGAAACCTGGAAATACATGGAAATAAAATTTAAAAACCGAAATGCACTCACTGTAAGGACAAAAATACAGATTACTGCAAGATATAGGTTTATAATGTCAAAATAACCAAGCATCTAAATGCGGATCCATTGTGAGTAAATTAGAGAAATAGACTGGACTGGAACCGGGAGGCTCAGGGGTATGTAATTAGGGACCTTTGTGGGGAGGCTTCGGGGCTATTTGTCTGATCATGGCAGGCTTCGGTGCTGCACCCATTGCCACTGGTACAAAAGGCATTCAAAGCGAATGTTACCGAAAAGTTTATGATAACATGGTAAAAATTCCAGGACAACAGTAAACTTTTATGTTTTGAGTTTGAAAGGTTTCGTTTCTAACCCTGCTGAAGCTTTAGAAATGTCAGTTTCTTGTCCAAGGCGCGTAAGAAACTTTTGAGATGACTGTTTTAACGTTTCTTCGATTTCGTCTATTTTCTGATCCGTAAACACAGCCTTATTACTTTTTCCTTTTCCTGCATTCCAGGAAATTTAATCTCAAATTGTCTTACGACCTTCCTACCGGAAGATGTAAGCACATATGCATTGTACATAACACCTTGTTGAATTGTATACTGTGATTGTGACAGTTGGAAAACACTTCAAAAACACTAAACAGTTTTAAGGGTATGTATGACTGAAATTTTCAAATTCTGAACTAATATTGCTAGCTTTTTCAAATTTACACCATAGGTGTAGTATTATGTAAACAATTTACAACCTAAACTTAAACCATTTTTCTCCAGCAGTTTAGAAATTATGATAAATTTTGTATGTTTTTTGTTACGTCACTAAAAAAGTCCCTTGCGACAAAATATTTTGAATTTTGGTCTAATATTTTAACCCTATGTTCATAATACACATACTTTTTTAAATTGCTCTGGGTTTTTCTGTGTCCCCTTTAGTTTAGGTCACAAAAATTTTTTAATTTACAAATATTCTTTTTTTGTCTAAAAAATTGTAATTTTTGTGTTTGAAAATTAAAAATATATGCTTATATACATTTCACAATAAAACCTAGGGCAATTTCCATTCCTCATGATATTTTGAACCTGTGTAGGAAATTTCATGAATGTAGTACAAAAACTGCATCGCAAGGAGCATTTTACAGGAAGAAAAATGCTGAAAATATGAACATTGAGAAAACAGCGATTAAAGATTTGATTGCATAACTCACATTAAAATCCACCAGGCTGATAGGTTGGACCCTCAGATTTCTTTTTCCTCTCTTCTGTTGCTGCTTTTTCCACCTTTTTCTTCTTTAGATGTTGCTTTTCTTCTTCACAACTTCGCTTCTTGCTTTGCGAATGTGGATGTAGGCAAAAGAGGGCGTGACTGACATAGTTTAAAGGCCACCGACATTTAAATAAGCATTTAAAAATGGCGTTCGGAGGCAAATTATGCATTTTTCACATTCGGGAATGTCTAAATTATTTTATAGAATTAAAATAAAAAAGTCATTATTTTCACGATTTTCATGAAATTTCAGTCATACATACCCTTAAACACTCCTAATATTACACATGTGTGAATTGACCTAGAAAAGAAGCAAGTGAGGCACGTGTGTCGACTAGAACAAATGAAGGACTCGCGCGCAGGGAAATACAGTAAATGTCACAGGGGCCGTGCGTCTGGCGGCCAAAGTTTATAACATATGTACGTACTGTAAAACTTTTGTGTGGATTGCAATACACTCTCTACTGTTCTAGGTAAACTTTAAAAACAGTGAAAATAAATTAAGTAAAGTAAACTGCAATGTTTCAGGAGGGACAGAAGTGCTGTTTTAGTCATTTTCGTGAAAAAATGTGGAATTTTGGTTTTTTGTTGCAAGATATGCACCGTAATTCAATTTACTTATTTACAACATTTCATACCCGTAGGACAAACGCATCACCTGTTTGGACGCCATTTTAAAAACTCCATGCTGGTTAAATGCCTATCCATGCTGGAGCGCTTCCCCTCCTTGTGGGTTGGATTTATATCACACGATGCGGTGACATATCTGAAGTTGGATTCGCCCCTTCGTGAGGTCTACGCCCCACACGCGCAGAAGTTTCGCGCTCCCTCCGGCAGCTGCGGCGAGCGATGAGATGTGGTATCGATACAAAAGGGTTTTCACTTTTGGGCAACTATGGAATAAAATAATTAATACCGTTTTTCTTTACTTTGAATTATATTTCTCGACATCATTTTCTTCTTTACATGCGACTTTTTCCACTGATGTATATAGCCCATTACTATATATTAATTTTCTCCTTTTATTTATAAATGATGCAACGGTACTTTACTTAAATTGTTTATCGTAACGTCGCGTCTGCGATGTATATTTTAAAAGTTTACTAAACATTCGTAAATGATGAACTCCAATAACTTCTCGTATTTACAGGAAGTCTTTTACCGAAAACACGCCTACCCTCTTCGAGAGTTAAAGCCAGAAGAAAAGAGTTAGTAAAATCATTGGTTCTTTTTTCTGTTTTGGTTTCTAAGTTACCGTAATACTTAATTATGATGGGCCCTACGTGACAATTTGGGATTTCAATAAACCTAAGCATTTGTTACATCATCTAAATGGCCTGCTTGGTTATTAACTTACGTTGAATTACAGATGGTCATGTTTACCTAATATGTCCATGTATACAATATCAGCTTCAATTCTTCAAATGGCACGCTCACATGTTTGAATGCAGATAACTTACGAACGATTTGATTTTAAAATACGCGTTAAAATAGCATTAAGCCACCGTAGCCTATTTTAACAGACTTTTATATGAATATAAACCTATATGGCAGTGGTTTTCCGGAAGTTTTTAGTCATTTCCTTGATAAACTTCCTGCGTAATGGCGCGAAATGTGTGTTTGTTTTGTTTTGTTGTTCTAGTGTTTTAGAAGTGATACTTGGCGTTTAAATTTATTATTTTTAGGTTTTCTACTCGCTGTATTATATTTATTATACTCAAGTGTCCATATGTGCCTAAAACTACACCATAAGTTGTAAACCTAATAGAACAATTATGTATTGTGATATTAAAGAGGTTAAGATACCTGTATTCATTTATATATATTTTACTGTTGTAGAATGCTGCAGATAAAGGGTAGTAGAGCCGCTTTATGTAAATTAACGAATAAGAGAGCAGAAGTGGGAATGCAGATACTTCAGTTGAAGCAAATCAGGAAGTAACTGAGCCTCTAGCAATTTAAAGAAAAACATAAGCCTTTCTAAATTGGAGGTGCAATGCAGTACCTATAAACCAGAGAAGGATGTAGGTGAGAGCAAATACATTATCTTAAATTTTGGCCAGTTGAAAATACTTTTAAAATATTTAGCATGCCCACATTGTTTTTACAAACTCTGAACCTGGAGATGTTTCACAGCTCTGGTTTTGCTTCACAATTAGCGGTGGAATGTGAAAAGAGACTACTTTTCAGTAAATACATGTAACCCTAAGGCTCAAGAGGCTACTAGGAGGGAAGAAGGTGTAAGTTACAGTGCTGGAGCTTTCTAAGGTAAACAAATTATATATTTGATACAGAGTCAACCTGAAAAATGCAATGCCACGGCCGGGATTTGAACCACGGATCTACTGGTTTCCGTCCAGTCGCTCTAACCCATTGAGCTACCATGGCCAACGTGCCATCCTGACATTAAATTCTCCATTTATTTCCATCAACTAACTAAAATAATAAGAGTTAAATGATGAAGCCTGGGACTCAAGTACTTACGATAGTAAGTCGCCAAAAACGGTGTATCTCGAATGCGAGAGCTCCTAGTAGTAAAGTGCATGCAAAACTTTAAAGCCATTTTTCCCAAGTACAGTTTTTTGTTATTGTTCCATATTCAAAATCTATCTTCTCCTACAATATTGCAGCTAGCGCTAAGAACCTGTGCAATAAATTGATGTATGGGAATTTCGATACTGGTAATAGTTTAATTTTTAAAAAATAATAACTGTGATTAAGCACTGATTTCTGGAGGTTTTTTTTTCGCTTTGACACATAAAATAATTTAGAAAATAACTATGCAGAATTTCAGAAATCCGATCTTTTAATTTTTAAAAAGGTGCCAAGGAATTTAAGTGTATCAAAATGAGAATTATTGTGCAATATCTGTCAAAGAGGTTAGATTTTTATTTTAGGTAATAAAATTGTTTAACAGTTACATATTGGAATTAAAGCCGGTGAACATACTTCTTTAGTTATAAGTAATATCTGTACAAAAAATTGGGGTACTATAGCTTTAGTAGTTTAGAAAATCACTTTTAGCACTTCCGTCCCCCCTTAAGGCGGAAACCTGAAGAAGAATAAATGTATAAGTTCTTTCCAGTAACAAGCTGGAAGAGACACAAGAAAAATGTCGATGATAATTGCCAGGTTCGCTTAAATTATACCGCTACTGAGTGTGAGAGATGACCCAGATGACGTTTCTGGTCCTCTGAGGAGATTAGTTCTAATGTGCTCATAGGTGCACTTTCGGAAGTGTTAAGAGCAATATCGATTTGGGATAATGGACATTCCCAAAGCTGGTGTGGGAGGTTGAGTGTTTGATGAGACCAGTTATGCAAACCTAGCCCTCATCAGCTACAATTACGACTTGGGAATATGGCAGAACCAAGACCAACAATGAGCGACTTCTTCCCTAATGGGTACAATTCACTGGAACTATGAACAGATGAACTCCCACATCTACATAGCTTCGCCAACCCCATTGCATTAAGTACGTGGAAGAAAATTCTATACGGTAGTCATTTTTATCTGATTTTACTTGGATTTAAGTTCGACGTCATCAATAGCATCGCTGATCAAGCGAATTTATATACGATTTCTCTAGCGGCTTGCGACCATATTTGATGTGCTGGTAGCAGCTTTGAGGTCTCCCTCTGCCTCTAATAACAGTAATAGTTTCAAAACATTTTAGTAAACAGTTTTTTTATCCTTTCAAATGTGCACGTCATATCGAACGATGTATCAATAAGTCAATGAATGAATCAATCAATCATTTAATCTATCAGTAAATGAATGAAACGGATGACGTAATACTCAAATGAGTCCAGGGTTCCTAGACATTCGTATTCGTAGGATAAGGGAAAACCCTGGCAAAAAAGAACCTTTATACAGGTATCTCATCCTAGCGAGATTTGAACTCAAAACCTCTTGAGTGTGAGGCACACACGCTACCTCACACCACGGAGGGGAGTTAGAAGGCTATTTATATTATATATTTATAATATTTACAAGGTCTGATCAATAAAGAATAATAACACTTTTTTTTTACTCAACCTCATAATTTTGATGGTCTGTCTCAAAATAGTTTCCCATGAATGCGATGCGCTTCTCCCAGCGTTTCCGCCAGTCTCCAGAAACATGCTGGAAAACATTTCTTGAGAGATCCTTCAAAATCGCCACCGCAGCCTTTACCACTGCTTCTGACGGTGGATAACGCCTCCCACGAAAACGCTTCTTCAATTTAGGAAATAGAAAAATTCACATGGGGCTAAATGTAGACCATAGGGAGGGTGAGGGATGCACTTCACGTTGATTTTTGCAAGATATTCAGCAACAACATTGGCAATATGTGGCCGCGCATTATCGTGGTGCAGCATCCAGCTTGCTTCATGGAAATGTGGTCTTTTACGCCTGATATGGACTTGCAATGTTTTCAGGACAGCACTGTAGTATTGTCCAGTTACTGATGTGTGTGCAGGTACAACATGCTGATAAACCATTCCATGAATATCAAAGAATGAGATGACCATAACTTTCCCTTCAGAAGCATCCACTTTTGCTTTCTTGGTGGTTGGTGATGAAGGAGATTTCCACACTGAGCTTTGCTGTTTGCTCTCAGAATCAAAACAATGTAGCCAAGTGTTATCAGCAGTGATTACGTTTGATTACGGATCTTCCTCTAACATCAACTTTAACTGCATGTCACCTGCATTGCAGCAGTAGGCGATACTGAACATGTCCTAAGTTGCCTGGTTCTCACAGACGGGAACCAGGAGTACCAACAGTGAAACTACTATGGCGTGTTTATTTTACATTAAGCTAACAGAATATAGAAAGATTGAATTATAGTGCGAAAAGTTATGACCGTAAAAATATTATGATCATTCTTTATTGTACAGCTCTCGTGTTTATTATATTTATTACATCCAGATTGGGCCAGTCACTTTATAGCGTCCAGTCTCTCTCACTTTTCGTATAACTTATTCTGTATCTTGGAAAGGTTTGATGCACCTATTGGTTTTTAAAGACATAAGGATACCAACATTAATAAAAACGTCTTAATTAAGGTTAAGAATGACACAAAAGCATATCATATACTGATAAAACATAAGACGCTCATGTTGCAAACAAAAGTATGTTAATTTGACGATAACTGGACAATTTCGACAACATTACGCTCCGTGGGACTTGCTGAATGCGGGATAGCGTTGCATAAACTCCTCTATGCAGCGGTTTAAATAATATTTATATGTCGCACCATTTATACCCCGCCTTTAACTCCAATGGTCAAAACGGCTGCCGTTCACCTCTGGAACATATCGAAGGTGTTAACTCGTATTCGTTGGGTTTTAATCATTAGATCCTAGACACATTGACGCTCTCATTCATACTTCCAGACTCTGGGGAACATGGAAAAAGTCTCCAACCGCCGGGAACTGAACCCGGGACTCCTAGCAGGGCAAGCAGCACCAGCTACCGACTGAGCTACGGGGTCAGTCGTCAAAATTTTGAGTATAGTATACCACAGCAAAGAAAGTCGCCGAGGCCTGAGACGCAGAGGGATTGCAGAAGGTTTCCACACCGTCTCTGGATAGGTTTATGACACCCTACGTCAGAACAGTTACAGACCATTCAAAAACATCCTGACGGCTTCTGGTTTTTTTAATGCATCTTCTCGGTTTTACTGTAAAGCGTGAATACGATTCTACTCCTTGTGTAGCATGCGTTCTCTGTCTCACAAATTCGCTGTCCTTGTACCACTATGTAAGGGAGCACATTCCTTTCAGAGACTTACTCTGCGTTGGTGGACAGTGTAGTAGGCCGTCCAAATCGATCAACATATACATTGGTCGTCTTCATTTCATAAGTTAAGGCCAGTTTCAATCAAATGTAAATTCAAATTTTTTACTCTTCTCTAAATTGAGTTAAACCGTACGCCAGCTGATTATATATGATAGTAGTTCACACCAGATACAATTTTACATTTGTTCTACTAACTTGCTCGATATCAAAATTGTCAGTGTTTATATGTATGAATCTGTGTGTGTGTGTGTGTGTGTGTGTGTGTGTGTGTGTGTGTGTGTGTGTGTGTGTGTGTGTCTATACGACAATTTGGAATAAAACGAACACGATTCAAACACTTGTAATATTCATTTGTCACAGCATCTGCAACTAGAAATACTTGGGAACTCATTTTAAAGTTTAAATTGAAGCGTTTGTGTACATATGTCATTATTTAAGTATTAATTAAGTTTTCGAATAATTATTGTTCAAATTCCGTTTCTGTTCATGCACGCTGATCATTTATTTATTTTTTTTTTCTTTCCAAGATCGATGTCAAACAAGCTCAACCACCTAGGAATGCTAATGCATTTTTAAAACCACTTGGAAAGTGATTTAGGTGACCTCCCAAGCTGGTTTTGCGGCACGTACTATTTGTCATGTTAGTTGTATTTCATCTTTGTTATCTAATAAAGCTGTTTTAAGTCAAAATTCTATTATGTTTGTTCATTGCTCCCGTTAATACTGTCGCGAGCTGTTGCGAGGAACCGGAACGCTCTGTAACAATCAAGAAAGCGAACCTTCCAGTCATCTATCCGTCTCTTTCTTTCTCTGTTTTGGCAAGCTTTTATCTCCGCGCTCCACTGTCTCTTGTGCGCGTCGGCCGCGCCTCCTCGCAACAATGGCTCGCGACAGTGTTCCCTCCTTAAGGCTGGTCGTCCCGAACTCAACATCGTAGTGGGCCAGACGATTCAGGTGTACCACCAAAACTTTTCCTCGGGGAATCTTCTGGATGCGGAAGACCAGGTCGTTAATCCTCTTTATCACCCGGTACGTTCCTTGCCATGACTGTTGAAGTGCTGGGCAGCGTCCCTTGGTCTGGGTAGGATGGTACAACCAGACCAAGTCACCTTGCTGGAATCCTTGGCTGTTGGCTTAGCTGTCATATCGGGCCCTCACGCCATTGGATGTTCTGACGAGCCATCTCATGCCAATGTCGTGGAGATGATCCACGAGGCTTTCCACATACTCGCTTTCTGGCGTCATCCTAGTAGTGTCGTGTGTTGACTAATGGTAGGCCAGCAGGAACAGTGGCACCTTGGACTCGTGTGCGTGCAGCCGTGTTTTGAAAGTGAACTCTTGTTTGTGATCGACGACCTTGAAGTTTGTATTTGTGTATGTTATGTAATTCTGTTTCTGCAAAGGGGTGCACAAACGTGTTTCTACGAAAATAAAGTGCGTTTTTTAACTTCTAAAACCTGGACTTTTAATTCTACGAACCTACAAAGTCACAATACATTGCATACACGAGTCCATGCTCCCAATTATAAAATGCTTAATTGGGTATGCATCTTTCTGGGCAAGAATATATCTGCAGATAGTTTCTTTTTTCCTCATCAGTAGCTCTTATCCAGCACGCTATACAATTATTTTTAAATCATTACTGTACTTTATATTGTTTTTCACTGTCTTCTTAAAGTTAATTTAAATCATCTAAATTAGAACTATCTCAAAAACTATACTTTCTCCTATTCGAATGCACAAGTAAACTTTTACGTACATAAGTTTCCTACACAGAGTTATGGAATTAAAAACAGATCTGAATCTTCCTAATTCTAAAGAAAACATTTTAATCAAAGAAAACCCCCTAACTTTTCAACCAATTAATATTCAATTAGATTTAGAACAAATAGTTACAAAATCTGAAACTTCTAAACCTGTACTAAAAACATTAGCATTAGAAACTGTGAACAATAGATATCCACCTGAAGAATGGTTACGTATCTACACAGATGGATCTAACTTGGACAACAACTCAGGAGCAGGAATTAAGTGTACACTGTTCTCATTCTATCAACCAGCAGGATACCACACAACAAATGGCTATTCATATTTCACTCCAGCACCTTATATACAGAATAGATAAACTCAAAAATGCTGTCATACTTTCTGATTCTAAAGCAGCATTATATGCAATAAGTTCATATAAAATGAGGTCAGTCGAAATTAAAGAATGTCATAAAATGATCCAGCAACTTCAAAAACTACAGAAAAGAATTATATTACAGTGGATACCTGCACATTGTGGAATTGCTGGAAATGAATCATTTGATTTTCTTGCCAAAAAAGGTGCAAATTGAATTCCGAACAAAATTAAAAACTTACCCTTTACATCCATAAAAGTATTAATAAAACACAAGTATAAAAACAAACAACAACAATTAATATCTAACAAAGCCAATGATAAAAAATATTACATTTTAATTAAACATCCAGAAATTATTCCGGAAATCCCACGTAAAGCTGCAGTAGCAAATTTTAGATTACTTACGGAACATGATTGTTTGGCCAAACACTTACACAGAATAGGAATTTATACAAGTCCAAATTGTCCTCTGTGCAACAAAGAAGAGAACATACTGAAGAACATCTTTTAACCTGTGAAGCCCTACCTGTCGGACCCACTACACAGAAATATTGGAGAGCAAGAGAGCTAATGGCTTCATTGCCGAAGCCTAGCATTTGAAAACAACTACAACAACTTTTACGTACATACGCAATAGACCCTGAACTCCACAAAGAGCACATTTCTGTACTGCACATTTATGATGCATCACGTTGCCTCAGTTCAAAGAAGCATGTATCACGTGTCACCAAATATTGCCTCAGGCTGCCATCTCGCATCCACAGTGCACATCTCTGCACGCCTTTCGGTTCTATTGTCCGTACATGGGCTTAATTCATTCTATCCATTGTTAAGCTATGACTGTGATGGCAATGATGCAACTGCCGTGAAATGTTTAATGTTGCAGTCGGTTACACGTAAGAGCATTTCGCGCTTTATTTACCGAGGATCCCCATTGCAACGAAAGCAGGCGTATAATCTCTGCAATATACATATGTATTTCCGGTTTCACGAACTCTGAATAAACCTCGAAACAGTCATGCTTGGAATATCTGAGAGAGAGCGTAAAATAACAATTTGAAATACTTTACAACGTATGATTGGATGAAATAAAAGCAGAAGCAGAAACATTAAAATCAAGAATAAGTGGCCTATGCCAAAAGGGGTTAGGCCAATGTGTAACATTGCAGTAAATTTAAACGAAACACGTGCTAAGAGTCACTAAAGTAAATGTAGATATAAGGATGCAACAGTAAGGTACGGTTAAACTTCTTAGTTAATTTCTCAAATATAGAGCAACAAAAATGTTGCATGCAGGTAGATCACGCTTTATTTCCAGATTAGGGAAATATGTGCAAAGGGCGCACAGAACTTCTGCATTCGTAAACTCGACTGCCAATCCAGCTGACAAAGGAACTATCACTGTACTCACACCACCACGCACCTGAAAATTTGATGGTATTGTCACAAGGCATTGTTTTGCCGCTCATAAGCGAACGCGAAGTGAAAGAGACAGATAGCGTCCAAGCCACGTCCGGAGAGAGAGAGCAATAGAGGGAGAAAGAGGCAGAGACAGTCTCTGGTGTTCTCCTTACTTCACGCAAGATCGTGCTAGTTCGTGAAGCTTCCTGAAGCTTCGTGAGCTGTCGAGAAACTTCCCCAATCTGCGCGAAGGAGCTGCTTGAGTATAAATAGGAGGGACGGGACAGAAGCAGTCAGAAAAGGATAGAATGGGTGTCCTCTATCAAATACGTGGGAGCTGAGTTAGACAGAGGTTCGACTTTTCGCCGACACATCAGGGAACTCTCGGCAAGTGTTCAGGCAGCTATTGCTTCCTTGCACCCTATGCTTGGTTCTCGATCGATGCCAGTCCACGTGAAGTTATATCTCTTTGGAGCACTCATAGTTTTGTTGATGCTACATGCCTGCGAGATCTGGGACATGGCCGCAGACACCTGGCTGGGATATCTTCAACGCGCTCAGATTAGAGGACTTAGGTCCATCTATTCAGTAGGCAGATACTTCCCAGAAAGGTTCCTTCATGAAGTGAGTGAGTGTGTAGTGTTTTAGGGCCCGTCGACAACAAGGTCATTTGGCCTGATCACTTCCATACACGAAGGATGAAATGATACACCGGGCTACAAAATTATACGCCAGTTTACCATCTCATAGAAGTTTCCTGGTTAGGTTTCTTAGTGATTATGATCCAACCAGACGTCGTCGCCGACTATTCCATGTGTCCCGCATGGCTTGCGGGCATCCGAGGTAACCACGGAGGAAATCCAGCAGCAGCAAACGCTGAGCTCCCATAATCTAAGATTTGTTTGGCCTCAAAATTATCGATAAAAATAAAATTAAATCTACTAAATCGCCAGGGTGCATCAGGCAAGCATCCTGTCCTCCTTAGAGGAGTAATGTTCTAATTCAAATCTTAGCTCCACTCTAATACAAATAAACCCATCCTTAAATATCCGAAGAAAAGAAAATCCTACGTGCGTTTAAACCCAATCCTGGGTGGCCACGGAACAACAATATTTGGGCTAATCACAGCCTGCCAGTACCTGACGTGACGTGACGTGAAGCAGTCAGACACAGCAGCAAAAGCTGAGCTCCCAAAATCTATCCAAGAGTGGTTTTGTCTCAAAATTATCCTAATCAAATCTAGTTTAATCTGCTCATCGCCAGGGTGCATCAGGAATAACATTCTGTCTTCTTTTGGAGGAGTAGTACACTACCTCAAGTCTTTCTTCCATCCCAATAACAACAAAATCCATCCTTAACCCATCCTAATTAAAGAAAATCCTTCCTGCGGTAAAACCCAATCCTGGGTGGGTGAGAGACGAGGTTCAGTACCGACGTGTGGCAGACGCACTTGAAGATTGCGTACGTGTGTGTTACGTCATTCTGCTGATATCATTGATGTACAAGTGTCTTTCTACGGAAATAAAGAGAACTTTGAATTTCTGCAATCTGGACTTCAAATTTTACGGAAACCCAAAGTTACAGTATAACGCCTGCTGTATATGAACTACGTACACCAAAAATATGCTATGGATTAGAACCGCAACACCCAAAACTGAATCCTGGAAAGCGCTGCATTGCGGGCACTTGCAAGTAGTTACTTGGACAACCCTGGTAGGCTCTGTGCCGAGTGTGGGGTATGGCTCTCCTTATTTATGCCACGTGTAGACCGTTGCCCATCAGGGGTACCTAATACCTCCCGCATAATTCTTTTTGTACCTTTCTAACACCGCTTTTACTACATACGTCATCTCAGGTGCCTACACTGATGATAATGAACTTAAGACGGAGCACCGGTGGAATGAAATGGAGGGGGGAAGCGGAACACCTCGGAGGAAATCCGCACCTACTCCACTTTGTATATCACATTAAACCCGGGCCGCTTTGGTGAGAGTCGAGTGGTCTATACATTCCTACGTATTTTGGACTCATTTTCGGGTACTTCCAGCCATACTACGCGCCCAAAGTTTGGCACACAGATTCCACATGGGGAAGAGATGATGCTATCAAATTCTCAAGCGCATACAAATGTGAGCACAGTGATAATTCCCTCGTGAGGGGCCTACGTGTGGTTTATGTTTAGCTTATTCGAAGTAATGGTAACCTATAGCGTAGTAGCCCAAACTGGGCCTGAGCCTGTCAACCCAACTGCCGGCCTCCCCCCGACATACGCAAGGCAAAGGTAGGCGAACATTCAACCGATATGGGGAGGAGATGTAATCAGTAGGTATCTCGGTACCTCCAGCCGGAAAATTGACTTTCTCTACCTGGGTTCGCTACCGGTCTTCGGGCACCGGTCCTATAACCAGGACTTAAAATCCTCACCTCCAAAGGGTCGAATCTATCCTGGCTCATTCTGGATTCAGGATACCAAAGCACAGGCCCTAGACCACTGCGCCAAGGCGCAGGACTATTCGAAGTGGTCATATTTGCTTATTCACAAGATGCAACTTATAGTCATCATCGAAACTACATCGCACCTGGTCACATTTTCAAAGAGAGTATTAAGTAGTGTTTACTTTATATATGTAATATTCATAACTACACTGCTACGGTTAGAAGTTACCTGTTTAGGTATTAGAAAGGCAGAGATTTTTTGTGGTGATATGTCCTTTAACTTTTTAAAGTCATGTCGGATGATGAATGGAATGGGTGAAATGATGCTCAAATGGGCCTAGTCCATTGAGCTTAGAGTTACCCGACATTCGTCTTTTAGGTTAAGGGAAAACCCCGGAAAAATCCTTATCCAAGTAACTCACCCTGACCGAGTTTCAATTTTTATAAATTGTATTATATTCCTTTTCATTTTTTTATTTTCGTGTGTTTTCTCTAGTTTCACACATACACACTATATACATAAACACCCATGCCCAAGGCGGGACTAGGGACCTATTGAACGTGAAGCAGACATGCTACCATCTACGTGACCGAGGAAGGCGCGAAATAATCATACAGATGTTCGAATTTATGAAGTATGAAGAAGGGAACTTTAAAAACTGGAAGCTGGTATGTTTGCCCTAGACATCGAACACTTGGACACCTCCTTGCATAGTTACTCAGAAGCCAATTATACAGGAATCTTTTAATCTTAACGAACATAGAGACTGTGAGAGAGAGAAGGTGCGCGAATGCGTAGTGAAATATCCAATACCATCGAAACGATGTTGTATAAAATAAAGATTTTAATATTCCTGTCACCCTATTTTCGACTCCGCGTCGTTGAACATGAATATTAGATAATATTTGTAGCCCTTTATTGCGAACACTGCATTGTTCCACCTCAAAAAGATAAAAGAAAGCTGTAAAAGTTTATTGGTTATGAGCTACGTATCGTGTCCGTATGAACAAAGCACTCTCTGATATCGTTCATCATCTGACCAGGAACCAAATCTAGTATGTTCTCGAGAAATATTGTGTTACAGCCTACTATGCAAAGGAAAGGGGGTTTGTAGCTCTCAGCCATGTAAACCATTGGATAGGACAAACTTAGGAGGGGAGTGAGCATGGCTTGTGGTTTTAATAAGTTGCCCATATAATACTTTAATAATATATGCAGAAATTATACAAATATAACAAAAAGATTCACTTATTTTTATAAAAATGATGTTCACTTTTCTTATTAGTTGAACTAGTTGAAGTTTTTAATAGTTTGATTTATAGATTAATGAATATACCCCTGAACAAAGAGGAATTTAATAAAGAATATAAACTTGTTATTAAGACGGCTTTAATTAATGGTTTTAATAAAGACTTAACACAAAAGCAGATTGAAAAACTGAAGTATCAAAAAACTGTTAATGATATTTCTACCCTTAAAAATTAAAATACGATTATAATTTTAAAACACTTCCTTACGATCCTTGGTTTAATAAACAATTTCAAAAAGGTTGCTAAAGAGTTTGGTATAACGTTGGTTCCTCAAAACAAATATAGTATTAAAAATTAGCTACATTTCTAATAAAAAAGTGAAATTCCTGATTATCAAAAATTTGGTATTTATCAATATGATTGTTTAAAGTGTGATCTGGTTTACATTGGTAGGACGAAAGAACATTTTCGTAACTATTGTCACCCAATTATCGGAAGGCACGACCAACTGCAGCTGGGTAGGGGACAGCAGGCATTCGAGCCACGCCCACCCATTTATCTTGTAGCGCTAACATAGGGGATGGTTAGGAAAGTTTCAGGCACTGTACCATCTCTTTCCCCTCCCCCTGACGTCTAGGACATTCGGGATGATTTTCCGAGCCACGAAGCTTCCAGAAACAGCGATCTTTCTATATAAGGACTAGAGTGGACGAGTCAGTTGAGTACTTGGCGAGTAGCCGTGAAGAGTGCAGTGCTAGGGAACGGACTGGAAGACTGTGTACGTGTATCAGAGGAGTTGTACGTAATTGCGAGTGTGGAGTGGACCTGTCACAGATGAACTGGTGGATTCTAATTGTGTGCGCTACGTAATTCTATGTCATCGGCAAGTGTTCCAACTGTAATTCGGTGGAAATAAAGAACATTTTGAGTTTGTGCACTTAGATTTTTAATTCTACGAACACACAGAGTCAGCCGTAGCAGATCAGGTTTGGTCATTCAACCATAATATAAATCCTGAAGGTATATTATTAAAACAATTGAATACAAAGATATATTTATTTTTAAAAATAAACATTGCGCAATGAATTTTGAAATACCAGCAGTTGAGTTGCTTCAATTCAATTCTTTTCTACTATTCAACTAATAAGAAAAATCAACATCATTTTTCTTAAGATAAGTAAAGTTTTTTTTGTTACATATAGTTATATTTGTATGATACTTATTGCTTCACTGTAACGCTTAATTTTCTACGTAAAATGGAGAAGTGTTTGCGATAGAAACTATCTAAACAACATATGCTACTTTCTAAGCCTTTGAAAATCTACATCAAATTTTGTTTTCAATGTTATTTTGGAATGTTAAGTACCGAAGTTTCACCTTCAATCCATTGTTCAAAGCTGCAGAGTGCGTAAAATCATAACAGTAAATTATACAGTGTGTCCATAGGATTTGTGTACATATTATAGACTATAATCCCACATTATTATTTCAAAACCCCATGTAATATTATATACAGATTGTTTCAAAACGACAGCAAACAAATATAACCGTTTACTAGCTTATAACTTAGCAAGTCCAATTTTCGATGTCGCAGCTTCGAAATTCTCTTAGGTATATTAAATATTACATTATTTTGTGATTAGGCAGCGCAAGAACTACTGGTGTGCCAACCTCGAAAGTTGTCATTGGGACGCACCGACCACGAAAACAGAAATATTACTGTTGATCAGTGACTCTAGCCTCGCTTTCGGGTAATTGGGCGAAGGGCAGTTACTTTTGAAACAGTCGATAATGACTCGTACAGTTGCAAAGTTGCTCATTTTGCTATGATCTTAATTGTACAGACTTTCAACCAGTTACAGTAAAATCAAAAGCTTCCTTTTCAGTTACAAATGCTTTATTTATTATTATTATTATTAATCACAGTGAAACAAAATGATTATCTCACTGCATAAGCCGTTAATTTTTGTTAACTTTATCTACAATCCTTTGATACTTTTCTTTGTTCTTTTTACCATGTAATGCTTCCATCCTCAATCTCACAAACTTTAACTTCGCTCCAAAAGGTTTAAGTTGCAAATGATTTACCGTCATGGACCGTTATAACGAACTGTTGGAACACTTTAAAGACCCATAAACAAATAACTAAAGGACAGCTTCTTTACTGCGGTTTCATAAGCTAAAGAAGTTCTTAATAGTCGCAAGCTACCCTGGAGTATGTCAGTATGTTTACAAAACAGCTACAACATGCGCCATGCCGTCCCATACCTGTGAACTTCGTTAGCGTACGGCAGTTATTCCTGTAACTGCCTAATCCACACTTATTCTGGCGCATTTTTATGTGGTTCAATAGGCGATAAAAATATCTTTATGTGTCACATAAACTGAGCAACTACTGCTATATATTCGTTCAGTATCGTTTTGAAACAGCCTGTATATATGCATAAAAATTTAGGAAATCAGACACATGTTTACATGACATAGATGCCTTCCACGTTAATTGTTCTGCTTTAAAATAATAACATCATTTATAATGGCAAATAGAACTTGTTTTAAATATAAAATTATTATCAAATATATTAACAGTGGATTTATGGAATAAAACGGTCAACTAAATTACTGAGGCTTAGAAATACCTCCGGTAGCGTTCAGGTATAGTTTGTATCATCCCAGAATTGCCAACGTATCTGATTAATGCAATAACTGTAGAGATAAAGAAGACAGTATACATTTGCAAAGAAACAAATCATGTTTGGATACATCGAATCTGCCAAGCAAAACACAATTTCCTCTAAAGTATGAGCTTAAATTTTCGCAGAGTTTGGAAATTATTTTGGGAGGATGATATATGAAAATGTGCAGTTTAATTGCAGGTTTAAAATATATCTGATATGCCTAAAATTTAAAATGAAAATATAGGTGAGAAATTAAGCAACATTATGCAATGCCATTCTGTGTCAATGATTCTGTGTCATTCTGTAGATATTTCAATCGAGTATCAGCTGATGATAGGAGCAAGAGCTCTTGAAACATGTCCTGTGAATAAACAGTGTGAGTGACGCAATGTGTCAATATCTTCTCGATTCACTTTCGTACTATTTCAATTTATACTTTAATTTTAGTTTCAGAGAATGCCGCAGACTTATCATGAATTCCAGAAGCTATCCATTTAGCGATCCTAAATTATATTTCTATAATGGTAATTGAAAAGCATCAAGAGAGTAACTAAGAGATAATTCTGTAATTCTATATGATAACCATAACCTTGTTAAATTCGTGCATATTTATATCGTATTCTTAAAAATAACTTCCTGTAACAATTATTCCTTTAAGCTTTTAGGTGCAGGATCACTGGAAGTAAATACACAATTTGCTGTAAAATGACTCTGGATCACCTATTCTATCAGTGAGGAAATATCTGGAAACTTCTTTTGTTGTCAACAGATGACTTAAATATAATGATGCTCTCTATGGCTTTTATGAAGCCTTTCAGGTATTGTTAACTGCACGTGGAGTAAAACGGTTTCTTTGCTCTCACTGAATGGATTGATATTCATTGGTGCAATATAAAACCTCACCTCACCATTCCTGGCTTTTTCTTTAACGTGGTAGGAAATGTAAAATAATGCTCTAAGGAGGAAAACTGAGTTGAAGTACCATATTTTTCTTTATGCAGGAAATTGCAAGTTATCGAGAGGTATGTGTCAGATTCTAAGTCATAAATGATAACGAAGTCACAGTATATAGACATAAAATTGTGAATATACAACCAACAACTTAAACGCTTGCATGTCTCGATAAATATATATACTGTCTCATACGTAAGGTTTTTAAGAAAAGCAATTATTTGAAATGTGTTCTGATAGGCAAATAACTAATTTTCAAAGTATAGACCATTAGATATAATGGTTCAGCAAGGTTTATTATCCCACGATGGTATCTGTATCTCGGTTTTGATGCAAAAATTTCGGCAACACCCACTTGCACTGCTTGAAAGATGTCAAAATTTCTTCCACGTAGAAAATGGTCCATGGATCGAAAAATACGATAATCTGATGGTGCGTGATCAGGGCTGTATGCTGGGTATGATGAAGTTCGATTCCTCCCAATTCCATAATATTTTCCATGGTTGTTCGTACAGTTGCATTGTCTTGTTGCAGTGGTACTCTATGGCGGTTAACTAATGCTGGGTATATTCGTATCAAAATTTCATCAACTCGTTCCAGTTGTTGAGAGTAAAGATACGCATTAATTACCTGCCCTTTTGGAACAAAGTCCCAGTAAATCACATCTTCAAAACTCCACTAGACACACAACATTTGAGACCGAACTGCGTTTTTGTTTCTACGATGGCCTTGCCAGGTTGGCGGGGATGAAGCCACTCTTTCAAGGCACCAGAAATACGGTAATATACCCATTTTTCATCAAAATGACATTTCTCTATCATCTATGGGATTACAGATAAGTTGATGACAGACATCCACTCTACATTCAGCCTGTTGATGTGTCAGTTCATGAGGTACAGATCTACAGCTTCCGTAGGATTCTGCAAGTGTCTTAATGTGTCGATGTATGGTATCTTCTGATGCACCAAGGTCTTATGAAAACTTACGGGCATTTTTTCCCCTCTCAAAACTTGGCGTGTATCCTCGATATTTCATTCTTCAGGTCTCCCAGAACGTGGTACATTTTAAAAGTTTTTGTCTCCATTGTTAAAACGTTGGAACCACCTTTGTACCACACGCTAACTAACGATATCTTCTCCCTCCAATTCACATGTTCTAATTGAGGCAGGGGCTCTATAATCCTGTTTCCAGTAGTTTATTAGAAGGACTCCTAAGTTCAAACTTACTTATCTCCATTTTGTGATTGATTAGTAACAATTGAAGGCTCACACATGCTTGCAATGTACGTAACACTAGCCACGGAACTGTATAAATATTGTGACTTTGTGGGCTCTTGAAATTAAAAGTCCAATTGCACACACTCAAAATGTTCTTTATTTCCACCGAATTACAGTTGGAACACTTATCGATTACATAGAATTTCGTAGCGTACACAATTACAATTCACCAGTTCCTCTGTCACAGGTCCACTCTACACACGCAATTACGTACAACTGCTCAGATGCATACACAGTCTTCCAGTCCGTTCACTAGCACGGCACTCCGGCTGCTCGCCAAGAACTGAACTGACTCGCCAACTGCAGCCCCTTTTTATAGGAAGATTGTGTTTCTTGGAGTCTCGCGGTTCAGTGAATCACCCCGAAGGTTCCAGATGCCAGGGAAGGGGAAAGAGATGGCTAGTGATGTTCTTCTAAACATTCCCTTGTTACCGCTACAAGATAAATGGGTAGGCGTGCTCGAATGATTCCCGGCCCTCACTCAGCCGTTAGTTGGTCGTGCCTTCCGATAATTGGGTGACAATATCATTACCAAACCAAAGAAACCGAATATACTTTCCAAAACACCATAATAAAAGAACCGAGTTTATTTATATGACAATATTTTCATAAGTCGTAAGTGTTACAATTCTTACTTTTCTCCCATTGAAATTAATTATTTATCCAAAATCACAACAGTAGAGATACATTCACTTCAATAGCCATTGTGTTATTTTATGTAAAATAAGGCTTCTCCATAACTAGAATGTAAGAAATTTCCCCTCTATAGCCTATGGTTCTATTTTAAGCAAGAAAATAATGAAACACATGATGTGTTTGATGCACATAATTTCGTCCTTTCACTCGTTTACAAATAATTTTTAGAAAATCTTATTTTAAAAACAAATTACAGAAGCGGGAGTAAAATATTTAAAAATACCCTTCTGTGGAGAACCTTAAATCTGCAATTTTGCTTGGCCTGACTCAGCACACTTATACTATTAACTATATTTCACAGACCAATTTTCAGAATTTTGTGCAAAAGTTATTGAGATATTAGCGTAGTAATAGCCTTTTACTGTCATTTAATTAAACTGTTCCTCACGATGTAATTTTAGTTTGAAAAAACAACAGTACTTTGCAGTTATACTAATAAATACATTGTTAGTAAATTTATGAGCTGAAATTTTAATCTGACTCTTAGTTTAGGATAAAAATTTATTCAATTCTCATTCTTTTAATCTTTAATATTTGCTTATAATATATAATCTTTGTTATTTAATTTCACACACACTGATGACATAAAAGATAATCTCATCAATTCCCTTTGGTATTTGATGGATAGAGTCAACATGAAAAATTCAATGTCATGGCCGGGATTTGAACCATGGATCTCCTGGTTTCCGTCCAGTCGCTCTAACCCATTGAGCTACCATGGTCAACGTGTGGTCCTGACATTAAGTTCTCCATTTGGCTCATATATTTCCCCGGTAGACCACTTGGGACTCTCGCATCCGAGATACACCGTTTGTGGCGACTTACTATGGTAAGCACTTAAGTCCCAGGCTTCATCATTTAACTCTTATAATTTTAGTTAATTGATGGACATTAACCATTTCTCCACACTAGCCGTTTAGCGGCTAAGTTTTTTGATGGTTTTTGATGGTATTGTTTTTATCCAAGCACAACAATTTTCAAGCTTCTATTTTGAAAACCGCATTATGTGGGGTGAACGCTGAGACTTAGAACCCGTAGAAAATACTAAAATGCCTGATACAAAGCATCATGCCTACTTACACTCAGCCACTTAATCACGTGACTCCATTTAATGGGCCGGCAGGATATTAAAATAATGGGAAATTTTAGTACAAGGATTATTCTAAGTAGGCAAATAGGTTTCTGTCATTTTCTGGACTTTTTGAATAATATTCACAGGTTATCCTTAAAAGGTGGACAGCTACCTAATAGCCTCAAATTCAATATGGTTTGAGTGACTACGAAAAGAAGAAAAACAATGACTTACCACTTGAGAAAAAAGTATAACTTTTTTATAATGCAGCCCCTTAACAAAGTATATCAGAGTGATTAATGGTACAACAATTAATTGGACGCGAATTGCTTTCTTTAACAAGATCTTGGGTAAACATTTGACTGCCTCTTATGACTTATCAAGCATGAAAAAGTAATTAGGAACGAATGGAACTTTTTCGAAATATACAGAGGCCGACAAAAAGTATTCGAATGTAAACATATTTATTACTTATATTATTTTAAAGCTATGCAGAGTAAGCATATGTAAGTACAACTGGTACAAAGTAAACTTGATTTTTTCATTAAACATATAAACTCATAAATAGCAACTAAAACTATTATGCACTACAAGGAGAAATAAAACGGTTACTTTACGTCATGACATAAGTATTCGAACAGAGAACAGATAGTATTTAGTTTTCATTCCCTTTCTTTGAATTACTGTTGATAATCGTTTGGGCATTGTCTGTATGTGTTGTTTAGTGACTGCAGAGTCCACATTTCTCCACTCTGTTTGAAGATGTTCTTGCAGATGGTCCTTGCTTCTGATGTGATGCTTCCTCACATGTTCCTCGAATACTTTCCAAATGTTCTCTATAGGATTTATATCTGGAGATTGGGGTGGTGTCTTCAAAGTGTGAGGAGTGTTGAACAGAATCCAAAGCCTTGCAATTTCAGCAGTATGCTTCGGATGATTGTCCTGCTGGGAGTAATAATCATGCCCTAATCCCAGCTTCTCTGCACTTTTTTAAAGATTGTTTTCAAGGATCCTCTTGTATTCAAATTTGTCCATGATCCCATCTATGAACACCAGTTCCTCAAAGCCAGATGAAGCTATACAGCCCCATACCATAACACAAATGCCACCATGTTTCACTGTAGCTACCATGTTCTTTGGTTCCCATTCTGTATTTGATATTCTCCACACTTTAAGACGTCCATCACACTTGTATAAGTAGAATTTGCTCTCGTCCAACCAGAGAAGTTTATCCCAGATTTCTGTTGGTTTCACCACATAGTGTTTAGCAAATTCTATACACTTTTTCTTATTGAAGTTATTAACATATGGTTTCTTCCTAGGGACGAGAGCATTGTACCCAGTACTATTTAAAACTCGTTCAACTGTTCTGGTGTGAACCACAGTGCCAAAATATTGTTCAAGGCATCCTTTAATCTCAGATACAGTGAACCTCGGATTCTGCTTCACCATTTTTGTTATATGCCTCCTATCTCTGGTGGCGAGTTTACAAGGAGCGTAATTTCCAGGTTAATTTACAACAGCATTTGTCTGTTTGAAGCGTTGAATTATAAAAGACACTGTAGTTTTGCTTCTGTTAATGGTTTTGGCAATTTCAGAGAGAGATTTGTTTTGTTTGTACATATTTATCACGATATTCCTCTCAGCCACCGATGTCGCCTTATCTTTACGTCCCATATTATCTGTGAGTTCACAATCAGCTGAATAACTTTGAGGACACTGTCTCGAGGCATTGCATAAATGCAATTGCTATATGGTAGGGGCGCGTAGGGTACGTCAAACCACCTTTCTCTCTGCTCAATTAGGTACGTTCGAATACATATGAACTCCAATACGAGGGACAATAGAATAACTACAGTACAGATTGCGTAGCAAATACATGCAAAGTGACATTTTAAATATTGTTTCCGAGACAAAAAAGGTTAATGTTTACATGTTTAACAATTCAACGCTGGCAAATAAATATTACAGTATTTATAGTACGTGCAATGTTACATGTTATATTATTCGAGTACTTCTGTCGGCCTCTGTACATTTCAATTATTATGGAAATATTTTGAATAATTCTCATTTCAATCAAAACCGTTAAAATGGATAATAAAAATGGAATTTTGCCACATATAGGGTAGTTTTTGGGATGTCGGATTTCATTAAAACTCCGTCTGTCTCATTCTAAACTACTCAATTTATACTTTAATAATTTTTCCTTTCCCACTAACGATGTGGACACACACACATATTGCCAAAGTGTGCGTGTGTGTGTGTGTGTGTGTGTGTGTGTGTGTGTGTGTGTGTGGATGGGTGCATGTGTGAACAACATGCTTTCTTTATGGACTACTGGTAGAAGAGATAATATTAAACTAAATACAGTATATAAAAGTAATGCAAACCAATACAGCAATACTGGTATAGTAATTTAAAGTACTTAATTTTCTAGACCCATTAACCTTTTATTAATGTTATCCTTTTCACTATTTTGTGGCTACAGAATGAAAATTAACACGATTTGGAGCGAGAATTCGATTAACCGTAAATCACGCAACGGTCTTGGAGCTGTTAAATCATCATTATGTGGCACGCCCTCCATCAGCAATAAGTGGGGCGCATAATGAACCTGCAGTTCGTCATTAAATCAAAATCGCTTCCCAGCCCTCTCCATCGAACACACTTTTCTCTGGTCCTGAACTCATCGGAAATTAAACGTAATGAACTATTGCCCTCGTGTTTACAAGCAATTAGCTAACCAAACTGAATCGAAGTGTCGGCAACCAAAGTATCCACTTCAATAGCACATACATGCATGCATTCCTAATAAGGACAAAGCTATGTGCATAACCTACCTTTCTGTTTTGTACGTGCATTAATGCTACTTTTATGAATATGGAAAATATTAATATTCAAGTTAAAAGTTTGTAGTGATATCGTTTAAAGTATCATATCTTGAAATAGGTGTCAGGTTTCCAGGAGATTGACCAGGATATAACTTACGATCATATATAAGAGGGGGGGGGGAGAAACCGTATTGTTGTCATAAAAACTTTATTGATGAAGCTTTTTACAAAATTATTTCAGTCACCTTCAAAATATTCTGCATTATATGCGATGCAATTGTCGAGTCTCTTTTCCCACTGTTGGAAGCATGTTTGGAACTCTTCAAGTTTGATATGTCCAGTGCCCTTTGCGAAGCTGCTTTTACTGCCTCCACATCGTCATAACGCTCCCCTTTTAGCGTTTTGTTTTTTCCATTCGTGGAAATGGGACAAAAACACACGGGGATAGGTCCGGCGAATACGGAGCCTGGGCAACGACAGGCCAGTTCTCAGATGCCAAATAGTGGGTCACTCGTAAGGCCTTGTGTGCTGGAGCATTGTCGTGATGCAGAAACCAGTCACCCGATCGTCAAAGTTCCGGACGTTTCCTCCTCACATCCTCTCGCAGACGCCTTAAAACGCCAAGTAAAGGTGCTGGTTAACATTCTGGTCAGGGGGTACGAATTCCCGATGCACAATTCCACCAAAATCAAAATAGACAACAATCATCGTCTTCGCATTTGACCACACTTGCCTTGTTTTTTTTTTTTTTTTTTTTTTCTGGGAGAGTTGGGAGTCCTCCACTGGCTTGACGCTTGCTTGGTTTCTGGGTCATACCCGTAACACCAACTCTCATCCTCTGTAATGAGTTTGTTCAAGAAGTCTGGGTCACGTGCAATCTCTGTTGTCAAGTCCTGACATACATTCATGCGGATGATTTTGTTCTCCTGTGTGAGAAGGCGCGGAACAAATCTAGCAGCAACTCGTCTCATGTGCAAATCCTCCCCCAAATCCGCTGGCAAGAGCTCCAACTAAATCCTTTCGCTGCCGAAATTTGGTGGATCGTCTGGCGACGATCCTCCTTGATCTTTTGGCGGACCTTTTCAATGTTCTCCTGATTTCGCGATGTTGAAGTACGTCCAGAACGAGCTTGGTTTTCAGTACACATCTCACCACGTTTGAAGGGCCCAAACCACTCGAAAACCTGTGTGTGGCTCATAGCGTTCTCCTAGAAAGCTTCCTAAAGCATTTGGTGTGTCTCTGTTGCAGCTTTTTAAAGCAGGATACAAAATTTCACTCACACCCTTTGCTCTTTTAAAGTTGCCATAACGACTTCGCTGAGGCAACCCGCCAACAGCCAGAGAAACACAATACCACACTTGCACATTCAGCTCTACGCTGACGCCGTCTATTAACACCGTCTAGCGTGAGAACCCTGCACTACGTCTACGAGTGGCAGCGCCCTCGGAATCCGGTTTTTTTTTTTGGATCCCCCTTCGTGTATGTGTATATATAGTGGCGGCTCGTGGAATATAAACGTGGGTGTTCACAAAACCTACATCTAAAATGCACACTAACACTATCTGCCACTGCCACCATCACTACTGCTAGTGAGTGCTAGCTCAAACTCCGCACAAAATTGTCTACCATCTATTAGCCTAGAAATAATGTATCTATTCCTATCAACTTGCTCATTGTGTCGCTTTACTGAGTGTCTGTAAGCTGAGCATTAATATTCACACGACTAAACCTGGTGAACTGAATACATGCATTCTTATGTGAGTGTGAATTCCTGTGCTTTTTTATCTTTTCACTAAGATGTACCAAGTCGGCACATCTTACTTTAGTCTAATTACTCACTCCAGAGCTAAACATAAGGCACGGAAAGCAAAAAGGCGTATTTCTAATACTAAAAACCGTATAGCCAATTTACAGGTTGTGTATACATTGTTAATTTTGCGCCTGCATTCCCGCTTCTGATTTTCGTAACACGCTCAACTCTCAAATTGGGCTGCGAACGTCCTAGTCGCTTTATTAGAACTTTTTCTTCGTAAGTCAGTTTATCGGTTTTACTTCTTAAAATAGAAACTACTGAGTTTATAGCTACCTCCTGAGAGAAGTTCAACAGTCACAAGGATTCCAAAAACTTGTGGCCGGTCGCTGCACACAACAAAGAATAATTTTTTTGTGCTAAAGCAATAGTTGTACTTGATGTACTAGGAAACACAATTGTTTCATCTGCTGATCACCTACAAATTCCAAGTTTATCACAGTGTTTGGAACAAAACATCTGTTTAGAAACTGGACCGTAATAACACACCGTATTCAAAGCAAAAATAGCTGATACTGCCAGGAGTTGTAAATATTATTTGTATTAGAGATAGTTGTAGTTAAACTCTATAGATAGTAGCACTTCCCAAAGATAACCAAGAACTCTGCTGTAGCCAATGTGAATAACCGTGCACATCGTAATTGTGCTACGATCTGGGCGTACCCAACCAATGCCTGTCTGTAGCATTTGTTCGTCTACGCATGCACAAAGCTTTAAACGTTACATTATGTTAGCACAAGGGACGTGTGCTAACGGCAACGTTGCCACATACTCAAGCTATAGCCGTCTGATTACTACACATGCTAAAGGAAGTAGCGCGGAAAATAAATAAATAAATAAATAAATAAATAAATAAATAAATAAATAAATAAATAAATAAATAAATAAATAAATAAATAAATAAATAAAATCTGAATATTCTACCCCGGCACCTAGACAACTATACCGGGGCATGTATCCAAATTTTCTCTTTATTTTTCCATAAAATCTTTACAAATGTTATAATTATACAAATCTCTCAGAAAACTACTCTACAAAACTAAAATGAAATAAAATAACAGAAATAAACACAAAAAATCAAAAAAACAAAAGAAAACAACTATGAAAATTACAAAATCCTTATTTCCTAAATCTATATCTAAATCTACTAATTCTGTAGTCCACCATGGCCTCCGCCATCACTCTCTCCCTCCGCCGCCCATGCAGTCAACTCCATTGTTTGATTATTCAATAATTCTTCCCGTCTTATCCTATTTTGTATTCTAAAACTCCTTCTTGGATCTTGTACTATTCTTCGCCTATTATCAACTCTTTCTCCTTTGAATATTTTTACCTCCCATGCTTTCTTACTTACAAAGTTAGTCAAAACTTGTAATTTATTTACTAATTGTTGATCTCGAATTATGTCATATACGATATATCCTGCTAGCGCATGCCTCTCTTCTTGTTGGTGAATTGCATATCTTCCACATTCAAATACTACATGTTCAGGATTATCTTGTTTGTTACATAATTCACATATATCATTTTCAGTTTTATTGATTTTCTTCCAATAGGTCTTATAAGGTCCGTGTCCTGTTATATAATGTATAAATCCCTTTGTTGGTTGAATAAAATTCAATTTTAGTCTCTCTTTGACGTTCTGAAAAATTTCAAACACTCTTCTACCTTCTAGACTTTCTGTCCATTCTTTTTGCCATTTATCTTTTAAACTATTTTTAATCACCCAAGATTTGTTTGTTCTGACTCCAGTTATATTATAAACTTTTTCTAAGTTTCCTTTTTTCGCCCAAAATTTTGCGCCCTTCAACCTTATTAATAAATCAATCGGCCAAATGGCCGTTGTTACTAGCAATGCCATAGTTGGTGTTGTTTTTACAGCTCCTGTCAGACGTAATAATACTTTTCTTTGCGTTCTTCTCAACAATCTTCTTATTTGCACATCATCCATCCTTTCTGCCCAAACTGCTGCCGCATACGTCATAATTGAAGCAAAAATGGTGTTATGATATATCTGTATGTTACGCAATGGAAGTACAAAATTTAAATTGGTTATTCTTGCTAGCTTTAGCATTATTTTCTCTGTTTTCTGCCTAATATACTCCGTGTGTTTTCTGAAATGAAATTTTTCATCTATCATGATACCCAAATATCTCATCTCTTTTTCCCGTTTAATGTTCTGATTATTTATCTTCACTGTAGGATCCCGCTTTAAATTTCCCTTAAAAAGCACATAATTTGACTTGTTTGGTGCAATTTTTAGTTTTGTTCTGAAACACCAATTTGATAATGTATTTGTAACTTCTCTTGCTTTATTTTCTAGCGCGGAAAATACAAACAACGAATGAAAAGAGAAAAAAGGCTTCTACAAGACAAATATTGGGGGTTCACGTGCTCTTGTGCTCCTAAACAGCGGCCGCCAATGTATATATACTTAGCATTAAACCCATAAGCCCTTATTTTTCAATTTACCAAGTAAGACAACGCACCATAAGGAAACATATGTAGAAAGGTATAAAAAAAGGTATTGGGATAAAGAGAATAGAAATAAATGCAATGCAGTAAAAAACAAACATAAATTGAAGCAACAGAGATGAAGGAAAGAAAAATGGTAACACATATGCCTTTAAATTTAATATTCTTATAGATAAAACAATTATATTAAATAGTTCAGTATTTAAATCTGAAATATTAGTTGCTAATTTAACGAAAGTTGCGAGGCAAATTAGGCTAGACTGTAATTGCATTTCGCCAAATTTCATACAATGCCAATATTCGAAATATTGCTTCTTGGTAAACAAAATATATAACAACTACGGTTTTATAAAATAAAATAGCACAGTAGTCCTTCCTTAAAACAGAGTAACACTTTACCTGTTTATTACAAGAAATGTATGGATGCTACAAAATTAATGCTTGTCTTTCTTACAGTATTGCTACGGACGCTGCATGGCGTAACCATTTGAATTCCATGTGTAACAATTCTAAATATATTTACGTAATATGTTATTTTCTACATTACTTCATATTACACTAAAATCACACAAAATCATTAAAACGCCCAGCTAACTAACCACTTGGTGTCCTGTAGTAGCTGCTGCAGGATAGCCAGTAAACAGCCAATGATTTACAAAGTAGTTCAGTATGTTGAAAGGTTTGGACGGTCAGGGTTAATTAATAACTTAATACAATCTCTCAGGCTGGAAGATGGACATTTTGTTCAGCTTTTTAGTTGCTTTCTTGAAAGGAAAAGGCCTTGCTAACAGTTCTCAATGGCTGCCAATGCGGCTCAGCCGTTGCTTTACTGCTGTAATACAGTTTGTTCCAACTCGGGTTCAGTGGAAGTCTTGCGGGTATGCGACAATACTCTGAGCCCGGCTGGAGGCACAGCATGATGGCCACTTGGTAGAGTGATAGCAAAAGTCCTTGCGCTTTCTGTCAGTCTTGAGGTTGTTGCCTTTCTCATAACATATCACTATGAGAAGGCCCATTAACTCCCCTATGGGAATTACAGTTTCTGTTTAACGAAGACGATGGACAGTGCAATGCCTTAAATGTGAAAGGGAAGTGCAACGTATGCGTCAGAGGCTCTTTGCTGATGGTCCGTGGTTCATTTTCTGGCTCTGGTTTCAACAGGTCCAACCTTTCAAGGTTCATGTGAAATAACCTAAGATGGAACGCTATTCGGAGCCCAAGGTATAATCTGTACGTACACTCATTCTGCAGGCATTCTCAACGTCACCCCACAACGGAGGTACCAGACTCCGCCCATTGCATGCCTCCAACTCAGAAATGGGTCAAATCATCCCTTAATAGAATGAGGTTACCCTTGAAGATCACACGCCAATTAGAGACGATGACTTCATTCTGCCGTAACAATTGCTTGCCCTAGTGCCGAACCGTACTGCATATTGCAGGCAGACCTCCGAGAAACGTCAGTATTCTGCTGCTCGTTGACCACATCCAATCCGACACAGCCTGTTCTAATATCTTTATAGAGCCTGCTACGACAGAATGTTCGACGACAGCTAAAATCATCTCTCAGTGCAATACGGTGATGATCTGCAATTCGAATGTTGCCACGGCGTTTGATCATTCTGCGACGGTTATTTCATGTTTTTAGCATTTTTAAGAAGTTATTTTGAATTTTTCTGGAAAAACTCATTCGTACAAAAATAGAAATGTGAAAAACCCCTGGTCAGGTAGGTCGGCCACGGGTATCGAAACCGGGCCTCCGGAATGCGGGCCACACACCGAGGGCCACTGAGCCATCCCGCTCGCTTGATATAGTGGAATAAGCTATGCAGGGGAATGGGACTAAACATCAATGGCCATTTATTGTACAATTTACTATTTGCAAATGACCAGATTATATAACGACAGGAGAAAGATTATATATAATATATGACTAGAAAATTTAATAAATGCATTTGAAGTAGGCGGATTAAAAATAAATCTAATTAAAAAGAATATATGGTAATAGGAGGAAATTCGGAAGTTCTGCAAGTAAATGACGTCGTAATTAAATGTGTCGAACAATTTAAGTACCAAAAAGTCTGTAACAGTTAAGACTGGCACTTCTTAAAAGGATATCAGTAGGGTAAATTGTGCAAGGAAGGTGATTAGAACTTTGAACAGTCTTTTATGAAATGGGAATTTGACTAGCAAGACTAAACAATAAATTTTTAAAACAATAATAGAATATACACTTACATATGGGTCCGAAAGTTGGACATTAAATGGAAGAATGCAGAAAAAAATATTAGCGACAGAAATGGATGGACTTCTAAGAAGTTCGAGGATATCAATGTTACAACATATCAGAAACGCCTACATTAGACATGAAATGAATGAACTAGAAACTGTTATAGACAGAATGTCCAGTAGAGCTCTACAGTGCTACGGACATATACAATGAATGGCGGAAGAACGGTGGCCCAAACAAGTCCTAAAGTGGGAATTACCAGGCAGAAGAAAGCGGGAAAGAACCAGAAGAACGTGGTACGAGGATTGCCGGCCTTCGCAGCCATGGTCGCTGAAGCGTATGTCTCTAGTGTTCCGCCGCGTAGAGGGTCGCGCGTTCCAGTTCCGCCTTGGACATGGGTGTTTATGTGTACAGTGAATATTTGTGAAACTAGGAAAACAGATAAGAAAATATACGGAAATAATGAAAAATCGGTTAAATAAGAAAAAAGAAAAAGAATGTATGGTCATATGAAGAATAGGGGCTGGAACGACAGGAATCTCTGGAAAGCGGGAACCAATGGTGAACCACAGTACAGTGGAAAAATTTAGAAACCAGAATGAAAGAAAATGAAACCATGAAATAAATCCAGAGGTTAAATTAATAAAACAATTAAATGGTCCGAAGGATTTAATGGTTTGGGAAAATATATTTATTTTAAAAAACAAACATCACGTAATGAATTTTGAAATACCGGCAGTCGATTCTGTTTTTAAATTTGTTTTATTTTCACATTTTGGTAGTACTAACAAGAACATATTGTGACTTTGTGCGTTCGTGAAATAAAAAGTCCAGGTTACAAACACACAAAAATTTCACTTTATATCCATATAAATAAGCTTCGTACACATACACAATACAACATACAAGGTCAAGAAACACAGCTCCTTACCCGCACGCGTTCAATTACCGACTGACTCATCTTTGGAGGGCCGGCTGCGTTTTTATAGTTTTTCTAATATTCCAGAAATTTCTCAAAAGAGCCGCCTAGAACAAAGGCGAACTCTAAAGAAATCCATCCCTCCCCCCTACCGCTGTTTCGGCGAGCTTTTATCTACACACATTCCTTTGAAAGCCTTGCCGCCACGATCAATTTTTTTTTTTTTTGTCATGGCTTTACATAAAGCCCTTACGGCGTCCCTTTATGGACGCACCGAGAACAGCTTTAGTTAGTTCGTTTTCCTTTAGGTGCTCCAGTTCTTACTAGAATTTTATGTTTTTTGTGATTTTATTTACATATAACACACACACACACACACACACACACACACACACACACACACACACACACACACACACACAAACACTCACTCACGCACGCACTCATGGGCATACGTAGTACGTCCCTCGCACTCGCACACTCATTCATGCACACTTCACTTCACTTTGTGCACTATTTACACTCAGTTGTCCTGCTGTGCAGCTGGTTTTGAGGCCTTGGGCCGCGACTTTGGGCGCGCAATGGGTGGCGAGCCGTCCTTATTTACAGTATTTTCACCCGTTTATGTTTGCGGTGTTTTGGCTCACCTTTTCCGATCGCCTCGATCAACAATGCCTTGGTGACACTATCAACGTCTAGCGTTTGTTACCATGGTGACAGCTTTGTTGTTTCCGGTTGAAGATATGTAAAAGTTTTACATGAATTCACGATCTCAGACAATTTATAAGAAAACTATCATTTCTTATAAGATATATGAAGTTCTAAGTTACAAATTCTTATATTTTTAAATACTTTTTTGCTGCACTATTAATAGCTTCATATTTTACGTATTAAGTAACAAATATACCTACAAACAAAGTTTGGAGATAAGTGAAAAGACTGATTGTGCATTCTTGAATTAATTCTTTAAGTACCAGGAAGTATATTTTTTTCTTAAATGCTTTATTACTTTGTTTCGTTAAGGGGACATTAATCAACGTGGTTAACCTGTTTTATCAAGGGGTATATATTATCTTCCTCTCTTATATGTTTTTTTTTTGATTCCATCACAAGTTCTCGGCTACTTATTAGATTGAAGTAACCTTAAGATCATGATCCCTTCCTGATTGGCACATTATTGATGATGACCTTAAAGTAAGTTCAATATTTCTGTCCTGACGCTCTGCTCGCGTATAAGAAGCATGCCATTACAAAGACGTTCTCTCCCTTCAACCCATTTGGCAAACCTAAGCAATCACATCGCCGAGCTTTAATGCCTTTTTCATGTAGAACACGCCACCCTTCTGCATGGTGCAATGAATATAGATGTACAAGCAAACACAGAGAAAAATATGAAGTAGAAGACATGTTCTTCACACTCTATTCGTAGGTTTTTGTTAGCAAACAGCTATGGCTTTGGGCCAAATGTTCCCCACCCTTATGCACAAGTCGCTTGTAACATTCGCCCATTACATTCATCCGGACATGCAAATTCAAACTTATTTTATTCACCGGGAAATTCTATTGGCGTACCTCAGCTGGGGGCAATTTTATATCCGTTTTCGGATATAAGATTTCCAGTTCATTCTGTGTGTACATTTAATCTCGCGAACAAATTGATTTTATTACTATTATAAAAATGTAAGTCCAAAGTTTCTACAATCCTGCTTTTTTTTCTTTCTTTACTATATGCTTATACTATGCAACTAAAATTCGATTTAGATATTTTGCTCCATGTGTGTTCATTTCAACAACATATACAAAACACAAAATATCAGGTACTGGCGAATTGCGTGCGGTGAGAGGACAGATTTACAAATTGTGTACCAAGGTTTTCTACGGAGACCTAGTGTTACGTGCAAGTAAAACATTTAAAATTTCCCTTCTCATTTTTCAGACTTATACGAGGTGTGTTCTACTTGTTTCCAAGACTGGGACCAGATACGAACTTCTGGTGTTTTAGAAAATGCACGCGGACTCTTTGTGAATGCGTGACAGAGATGGCAGCACTGTACAGTGCATAGAACTGTAGGGGCAGCGACGAGAGTTAGAACTGTTTTTGATACTTGAAATGGCGACGTTTTCATTGCAAGAACATCGTGTAATTATTCGTCCCCTCCGTGGTGTGACACCTACTGAAATTCCTCCCCAGATGAGTGAGGCATGTGGTGATGGTACTATGGATGTAATGTACGTTCGTGGATGCGACAGCTCAATGAAGGCAGAACATCGTGTGACAACAAACCAAGACAGTCGTAGCCTCGCACTAGCCGGTCTGACGACATGATCCAGCGATTGGAGAACGTTGTTTAGGAGGATCGCCGATTGAACGTTGCAGACATCGCCTACAAAACTGGCATTTCCGTGGGATCTGTGAACACAATCCCACATGAAGATCTGAAAATGTAAAAAGTTTTCTAAGTGAGTGCCACGAATCCTGACGGATAATTCCAAGGCTGCGCGCGTGGCAAACTGTTAGGCGATGTTGGCGCCTGATGACGCATGTATTGAACCTTCTTTCAATCGATTATGACATTGAATGAGACGTGGATGCTCTTTTTCAACCCTGAAACGAAGCGCCAGTCAGCTTAATGGAAGCACACAGACTCACCGCCAATAAAACACTCTCTCGCCCCGCCTCGGTAGCGCAGATGGTAGCATGTCTACCTCACGTTCAATAGGTCTCGAGTTCGAATCTCGGCCCAAATGACCTTGTTGTCGACGGGCCCTAAAACACCACACACTCTCACCATTACTCTCGGTCAGGGTGAGTTAAATGGATAAGGTTGTTTGCGGGGTTTGTCCCTTATCCTAAAAGACAAATGTGGGTTAAATCTAAGCTCCATGGACCCTGGGTCAATTTGAGTATCATTTCACCCATTCCGTTCATCGTCCGATATGACTTGAAAAGTTAAAGGACGTAAATTACAAAAACACTCTCGTTTGAGCGCCAGTGCTGACAAAATGATGGTGGCCATCGTTTTGGGACAGCAGTGGTATAATCCTTACTCATTGCATTGCAAAAGACACTATAGTGACAGTTGCATCCTACCAAAATGTGTTGAAGAATAAACTCCTCCAGCAGTTCGTGGAAAACGGACAGAAGAGGTTGGAGGTGTGCTCTTTGATGAAGACATCGCACCAGCGATTCGGGCGAACACGACGCAGGAGTTTCTTCGTGACAATAACTTTGAAGTGATTGCTCATGCTTCATACTCACCCTGAACTGGCTCCTAGCGACTTTCGGCTGCTTCCCACGATGAAAGACACTCTCTGTAGTCGAAGATTCCCTAGTCGTGCTACTATTGCCTTAGCGATTTTCTACTGGTCAAAACACACTCATAAAGAAGCGTTCGTAGCGGCCATGCAATCATGGCGTCAACGCTGTGAAAAATGTGTACGGCTATAGGGAGATTACGTTGAGAAGTGACACTAGTTTCACATTTTTCTTTCGATTACTTTGTGAAGGGAAAATATAGATGTTAGCCTGAACTCCCCTCGTATTTGAACTAAATTTAAATGTAACTTCTGCATTACTCTTGTTGAAGATACGATGAGATCAGCATCGTCTTGAAGACACAAAATGCCTAGTCGCCTATTCGACTACTCAGTCGCAATTATTATGGGACAGGCGGCATTGTTGAGAAACCCCTGCACTCAATTCGGTGTTTACTTTTTTCACCTGGGCTGATCCCGTATGCAATTCGAGCTCCTGCGAAATATCCGACTCATTCCAAACTTGATACTTAATTCATCTTCTTTAAAATATATCACACGAGACTTTAAAGAAAACTTCCCCATTCCAAACCATCATTAACAGAGAATTTTTTTTTTTTTTTTTTTTTTTTTTTTTTACTTTCGACTGATGAGATTGTCTAAACTATTATATACTTAAGATACT
>CM060952.1:41156652-41199228 GCA_030765055.1 Mantis religiosa
AATTAATGATTTTAATAAAGAGTTTACACAGAAAATTATAGAACAATTTAAATAGAAAAAAATTATATTTCTGCCCTCAAAAAGATATAAGATGATTATAATTTTAAAGAATTTACGTATATTTTGGCAATAAAATATTTCAAATTTTTGTTAAAGAATTTTGTACAATACTTTTGTTCTCAAAATAAATATAGAAAAATACACCATAGCAATAAATAACATGTCAGGTAATAAAAGTTCTGGTATATGTCAACTTAACTGTTTAGAGTGCTATCCGATTTACATATGTAGGTAGTACCAAAGCAATTTGAAGCTAAAGTGAAAGAACAATTTAGAAATATTAAGTATAAGCGATTGATAAGTAAGCAGTTTCCGATAATTTGGTCATTTATTCATGAAATAGATTCAGAAATTACATTATTAACACATATGAATGAACCAATAAATTTAATGTTTTGAGAGCAAATATTTATATTGAAAATTAAAAATCGCGTAATGAACTTTGAAATACTGCCTGTACGATCAATAAGTTTGTTTGTCCCCAATAGATGGCAACACAAAAGCCAACTATCCATCATCTATCGGAAGTAATGGAAAAGCTAATCAGTCCACCGCTGAGATCTTTTTACCCAGATTTGTAGTTTATTTATAATACTCGGTTACTTCAGTGTCAGTAGCTACAGTTTCTTTTTACGAAGTTTCGAAGTAGTTCATAAAAGGACACACTGTATGTATTCATGAGAACTTCATCTAATTTACAAGTCCTTTTCCATCCAGAATAAATATATATTTTTAGGACATTCCCAGAAATTTCAGGTGAGAAATTTCGTGTAGTGTTGTTGAAGAATTTAAACCTCTGTTCGTTTTGGAGTTTTGCTATCTACAAATATAATTTATAAACCTATTGTTTGCAAGTACTTTTCTAATTACTGTGAAACACGAGAAATTAAAGCATAATAAAAGTTTAAGCAGCAAAAATCATACTCTGGAAAGCACTCAATTTTTTTTTTTTAAGTTCCAAATCTGGTAGCAGAAATAATAATCTTTGGCAAGTACATAGTTGTTTTAGACTAGTTACGTTTCTCTTTGTTGTAATGCGGTGGGAGCCAATGATAAATCGCTACCTGGTAGGAAAGGGAACTCCTGTGATCATAGATAACGATAGACTAACTAGCAGCTCCTCATCGAGCTCCAGAATTACCCATAATGCCCTTAAACACTAGCTGCATTTAGTTACTTGGTTACCTTTGGGTGATGGAGCTTTCACCTCGCGATTTATTGCTGTTATTTGTCTACTCTACGTTGGATAATGGGAGAATAAATTCCACAGGACCAGAAGCTCTCCTTGACAGCATGCGCTAAGAATGATGATAAACACGGGAAGAAGGAACGCGTAATAATCTCCCAAACACGTTTCCCCTGGGACAGGAATTTGCTACCTAGATTACACCTCTAATACCAGGTGATCAGCATACCAGATCTTGCTTTAGTTCTCAAACCTATGCTACGCTATCTACTCCTGCAATGTCTGTCGTAAAGCTATTTATTACAACGTTCCTGCCAAATCACGTGATACCTGAGGTCGTCTCTTCAAAACAGAGGTAACAGTGAACACCAGTCTCAAACATCTGCTTAAGGCTATACAGGATCTTTATCACAAGGACTGTCTTTGTGGCCCGGTGTCTAGCATGCTAGAGCTCAAATCCAAAGTTTTCGGCTTTGATTCCTGCCTGAAGGACTGGAAGTTTTAACATTGTTTATTTATTTTTAGCCAGTGTTTACCCTCTAGAATCTGAAACAATGAATTAATCGACCTAAACATATAAAAAGTAACGAAAAACTTAAATAAAATTAATGGATTCAAATCGGAAACTGGAAAACCACCTATGTGCTACAATCACATAATTTCCTCTAACTCTTCGTCGACAAATATTTCCAACAAGAGCTAATTCTTTTATCTACTTCCAATTAATGGACAAAGCATTTCTATACTCTATGTCACGCTAGTTTAATCCATTGTAAACAACAAGGCGGACCTGAATCAACTCTCCACGTGTCAGACGCTACATGCACGCACGTAAGTTTTGTAAAACTAGCAGCGCTAACTTCTAGGCAATAAATAAATAGAGTTGAGTTACACATATAACTTATTAAAACTATGAGCTGATTTCTGACAAAATAATCATAAACATTACTGCGTATAGCACTTTTCTTAAAATCGTCGTATTTCTCCACGCGCTGTTTGCATTTACACGACTTTCTCGCTGTTCTTAGAGTTCCGGATGCTTGCTGTTCTATTCTAACACTATGTACACTACTTGAGGAAATACCAGAGATCACCCGTTTTTTTTTTTTTTTTTTTTTTTTTTTTTTTTTTTTTTTTTTTTTTTTTTGCTCTCAATGTTTCTTATACACAATTCCGGGTTTAAGCACCGTGAAACAATGCGCGATCATTTGTCCCTCGCCACTTTTTAAAGGTTAGCTTCGATTGTTTTCATATTGGCTGAAGCACCGGCCTGCTCCATGATGGAAAGCTTACTGATTTTAAACTGCATACACATAAGTGTTCTTTGGCTTTATACGCGAGATGTACAGGAAATACAGTGTTAAATATCAGAAGCAACTCCACACTATAAACAGACGATACAGACGCCGCTGTGAGAGAGCAGCCTGGTTTAGGAATGCAAAAATATCATAATAGCAGTGTCCTTCAGTAGTTGCTAAATCGAAACATTTGCATACTGTTCTCTCTCCGAAATTATCTCGCACAGAGCAGTGATCAGAGGTCCAGAGGTAGTCCTAGTAGGGCGGGGCTATTTTTTTTCCCCGTCCGGGTGTCTTCTGCCGCTTTGCAACTTAACCTGCGAAATGAGCAAATTGGTTTCATATTCTGCTGGGGTGTTTGAATTTTTGAGAAATTTGGAATGGGATGCCCTCGTTTAAACTCATAAGCTAGCTATACTTAAGCGCTCCCCCGTTTTGGGAGACACGATTTAAAGTTTTTGCTCCGTTTTGGTTACGGGTTGTATATCGCTTGATCCATGAGGAGTAAAAATGGGTCCCAGAGATACCTGGGGATTCTCTTGGGTTAACCAAGGGGCCCCAAGACGTCTCTTGGTAGTTTGGAGGATGGCAAGCGTCTTTGATCTCTCTGGTCATACCTGCCCAGGGAGTTCACTAAAGGTTTGGGGTGATTTTGGATTTTGTCGTACATTGGGCGTGCCCTCTCGATGATGACATCGACAATATACGGGATCTGGGAGTGCTCATGTAGGATATGAGCAGGAAATCTGCAGTCTGTATCGTATATGATACAAAGTGCCCTGTTCTGTACCGTCCGGAGTCTGACGAAAGTGGTATTAGCCATTGTTCCCCAGATCTCACAGCCGTACAGAATCATAGGCGCAATGATCGCCCGATACAGCTGGAGTTTGAGTCGGATGGGCATAGTTGAGCGGAAAATAGGGTATAGGCTCCGGATTGCGACGTGCCCCTGCTGGACCTTGCCTTTGATGTGCGGACGGTAAGTTAATTTACGGTCCAGCGTCACTCCAAGATACTTCGCCGTTTGCACCCATGGGATTCTACGGCGCCGTAAAACGAAGTTCTGCTGTAACCGAATGGTTACAGCAGCAGCAGCAGCAGCAGCAGTAATTTATTTCCTTTTACATCAACAAATGGAAATACAAAATGAAGATTACAATTATAAAATCCATACTGAAATATGCCATATATTCCTAAATCCTGAAAATCCTATCATGTTGCCCACCATTGAATAGTAATTCGGTCCCTATACACCTAACCCTAGGCTTATGTGTATTGGAGGCCCTCTACTCCTTTTTACACTTTCTGTCATTTCACCTATTCCACTCTACATTTTCCTCTTAATTGTTCTTAGCCATCTCTCTCTAACTTTCCCTAAATAATTCCCTATATTTCACCTGTTCTTTTCTCCTTTTACTGACAACATTTTTCTAATTATTACTTCACCCCCCAAATTGTCCCATTTACGTAGCCAAGCCTGCTCTCTCCATATCTTTGTTTGACTACAATATAATATACTATGGAAATCTGCATTCTCTTCTCCACACAATGGACATTTATCTAGCTCCCTCTCTTGACCTATACCTTTCAAGTTTCTCACTAATGTTCTCGCCCAAGCAAAACCTTCTCATCCTAACTTACTACATATATCTATATATCCTTCCCTCCCCCAGGTTATTTTTATTTCTCTATATAATCTCAGTGAGCTTTTGTCACTTGTATTGTCCAAAATGTCTTGTCTGTCAATATCTTCTAATCTTAGCTTAACTTCTTTCCAGAAACCTCTATACCCTTACTCTGCATTTATTCAAGAATGACCCATACCTATCTGCTTTAATAAGTCATGCATTTTATGTGCCCAATACCCAACCCAGTTACTTTTCTTTTGGATATGAAAACATTCTTTAATTATATTGCCATCTTCCAAGTTTGTGATTCTGTATAAATATTTCATTGTCCTTGACAAGATTTTAATTTTAGTAGAATGCCTGCCTAGTTCTAGTAGTGCTGCCTCATTAGGTGATGCTATTGGTAATTCCAATATATATTTACAAAAGGATCTATGTACTCTATCAGTCTCTTTCCAAGCCTCATCTACTCCCCAAACCTCTGATCCATGTAACATTCTATTTTCTACTAATGCCGTACAGATCCTCTCCAACCATTTGACATTTTTATCTGGCAGTTTACTGTAGCATGGTCTTATCACCCTCATGGTCATTTTACCTATTGCCACAGACATCTTTTTCTGTTCTTTCCAGCTGCCATCTGAACTCAACCTTGAACCCAAATAATCAAATCTCCTTACTACCTCTATTTCTCTTCTATTAACCTCCCATTTCTCATCCTTACGCAACCTGTATCCTTTTTTGAAGACCATAATCTTTGTTTTGTTTTCATTCACTTTCAAACCCCATTTATTGCAATAAGAATTGGCTACCTTGATTGCTCTTCTCAGCCCTCCACTTGATATAAAAGTAAGTGGAGCTTTCTAAAGTGCATGGACTACTTCATTTTTATTTCCTAATTTCAGCACAACCTTGAAATGAGAGCAATAAACTTTCTATTTTTAGCTTCATTTTCATTGTGTATTCATACTGAAGTGAGAGTGGACATAGAATATCCACTTCCATCTGCATGTGAAGGACACTTCACGACCTCACATATAAAAATATATCGTATGCACTTGGTACGAAGGGCGGAAATGTGAAGGGTAAACTGAAGACGCTCCAAGATCGAAGAAACCCCAAAGCTCAAGCGAAGCGGATGCAAAACAATTTCTTTTGCACCGTTGGCTTCTCTCAGGGACACACAGATTCACACAAAGGCCGCGGAGGAAATGACGTCAACATAGATAACAAGCGGATAGCGGTCTTTTGTTCTCGCAGTGAGAAAGATCGATAAATTAAACAGGGAGACGTTAGGAATCTGAAATAAGGTTAACTAGCTCTAATAGGATTTGGCTCCTGATCCTTGGTCTTCAGAGATAGGGGCGCTTTGATGACATCACATAAGGATGGCGAGAACAGCCGAACGTTAATTAATCCGCAAGTTTTGTCGATGGAAATAATCCTATCATTCATCGTCCCAAGCCCGTAGCGAGTATCCTGCGTTTTTGTAGGCAATAAACGTAAGTACCATTGTTACATTGAGATATGAGCAACAATTGTACAAATAAAGCATCTTTAAGGTTGTATTTTAGTAATTACAATAGCTGAGCATTATAACTTTATAAGTATTGTTAGAAGTGACTGTTATAATTAACACAAATAGCAGTTCATTTGACTGCAGAAGTGAATGACGTCACTCCCCCCACTCCTTCATCCTTTGGATAGTAAGTTTGTGTAAGTCGGTTTCTCTCTCTGTCAGTAGCCTTCGTCTGGAGCTGTTGTATGTACCCGCAGCGGGGGAGGAACAGGTAACTCTCCGCTGTGGTCAACTATGGTGTGGACCGATTTAAATGATCAACTAGATCTCACTTGCTAATTTTTGCGCTGGTTCGCACACCGATTCTTTCTAAAATGTTGCATCAAAATGTAACCAAACATGAATAAATAAAGTAAAACCAGCCCTCCCACTCTACCTTTCCCCTTTGTGATGCTGATTGTTTATTAAAAAAAAAAAGAAGGAAAAAAAAAAGATACTATATCGGTCCTGAAAAATGGAATCGAAAGACAAGAAAAAAAAAGTCTCTCCAGTTTCATTAGAATTCAGGTATGCAATAAGTTAAGTTACCTACCAAAAAAAAAAAAAAAAAAAAAAAATGCGTTTTTCCTTGTGGAAGTAAAATCTTTTCTTGTCTAAATTGTTGTTTTGGTATGTGATTATATAATTACACCTGATAGAAAACTGCAGCCTCTCGCAAAGCATGTAGTTCCTATCTTCAGCAATTCCCCGATGTACGATCTGGTCATGCGCTAATTATCTACTACCAGCTTTGGTTTAGGTCGTCAAAATATTATATGGGCGCAGGGTAGCGCAGTTTCGTTCGCGGCTCCCGTGCAAATGGGTCCCGATTTCGATTTTCGGCTCTTGGGTTGGCGATTTTAAGTCGGCCCTATCCACGCCTTCACCTCTGTCTAGCACATGTGAAGTGTCACCTATGCCCCACGTAGTTCGGAGCTCACGGTATACGCTGTAGGTCCTCTCTCCTCACCGTCATCTTCGCTATCACCCTATCATTGAAGGTAATGGGTCCACCCTCTGGGTGCCTCCACCTGAGAAATGGGTCCGGTCATCATGTGGTGGGGCGAAGTTAACTCGAAGGCCGGCGCTGCCATGTGGGGTGTGTTGGTAACCAACCCTAAATGTTATATTATAGCAAATGATGAAATGGTGGTATCCTTAACAGATCAAATAGTCGTGCTACGCTCGGGCAGACCACATGCTAACCCCTGCCACTTCCATCCTATACTCCTCCGTCGTATGGAGCTGGAGAACGCAGAGGCCAAGTGAAAAGGGTACCCTCTACTTTAAGTTTAGTAATTTGTAATTTATTTCTCATCTTTCCTGTTACAACATCAGATGGAAATACAAAAGCAAGATTACAATTATAAAAGCCATACTGAAAAACGCCGTATATTCCTAAACCCTGAAGATCCTATCATGTTGCCCACCATTGAATAATAATTGGGTCCCCATACACATAACCTTAAGTTTTTGTATATTGGAGGCCCTCTACTCCTTTTTATACATTTTGCCATTTCACCTATCCTAATCTAAATTTTTCTTAATTGCTCTTAGCCACCTCTCTTTAGCTTTCCCAAAATAATTCCCTATATTTCTCCTGTTCATTTCCCCTTTTATTGACAAAACTTTTCTAATTACTACTTTGCCCCCAAATTGTCCAATTTACGTAGCCAGGCCTGCTCTCTCCATATCTTTGTTTGACTACAATATAATATACAATAGAAGTCTGCATTCTCTTCTCCACACAATGGACATTTATTTAGCTCTTCCTGCATAGTATTGCTACAAGGGCCAAATTAAATTGACTTTCTCTGTTATACAGCCGCCCTTTAACTGCTATACTTCTCAGCATTTAAATCTGTATTGGATAATAAAACTACTAATTTTGCTCAGGGACCCTTGACCACCTTAAAATCCTTATATGTGCTATAAATATACGACTTGTGACCATCAGCATTACTTCTCCTTTGAAGGAAGCAATGCAGTATTTATACACTCATAATAATCCAACACATTCGCCTCGGTTTGATCTGATGACCTCAGGAGTCAGAGAGTAATATGAAGAGACGATGACACTTTAGTTCTTCCTTCAGCTTGCCATAACTTAGTCCCAAATATTTGCGGAGTTGCTTTGTCTCCCCATTTGAGGACGATAAACACGTGTTCTGAACTATTTCTGACAGTAATGGCATTTTCATCAATATAAAGGCCAAGCTTGTAACAAGAAGTGGGAGTTTCACCAGTGACATAAAAATTTCCGAAAGTTTCTAGTTCCCCACAATCACACAAATGGTCCAGAAATGCCTCCCGATGGGTTCCAAAGTGTGTCACTGCACAATTTCCATTATGAATTTATACGTATCTCAAATTTCTTCTAGTCTATCACTTTCCGCTTTGCATATATCCGCCATTTCGCTTTAACTGATTTTCATATTTGATCAATATGATATGTGGCTTCTTCAGTGGCAGTTTCCGTGGAGCGGGCGAGAATGTATAATGTGGAATAAATGTTTATAAAATATGTAGAATCCATTGTACTTCCAGTACCACGTTTTTGGAGTCGATTTATATCTCGAGTATCTTTTGTCTCTTAAATCACTTATTCGCTTAGATCACTGTGTTATGTTTGCGCAAATATGTGAAGAGTAGACTGAACAATGAAGATAGATAAGATAGACAATTTGTTAGTCAGAGTGTTGTATAGATGCGAATGTATAAATACAAGATCTTCTTCTGGATCCTCTGACCTTCCTTTGAATATAAAACGTATCTTGTCTTAGTTAAATTGTAAATGCTGTACAGAATGAAGTGAGCATGAAGTATGATATCTATATCATTTTTGAACTCAGGGTATTTAGGGAAGAAATATACTACTTATATGCTAAAATTTTAAACCCGTTTTGTTGAATATATCATTTAAATATTCATGAAAATGTTCCCTTGTATTATGAACATTTAATTTCCAGTACAAAACGAAATATACCCTGATCTAAAATCTTTTAAATTGGATTAATAATGACAAAGCAAAGTTTTCTAACAGTTAACATTAACAATTTTTTTATCCTCGATTAGATTTGTAACGGTTGTTTGGGTTTGAGCCCCAGAAAGTGTTGGATTGTTTAGAAGTTGGTTTGGAAATTTAGTGGGTCATGCAATGACGTGATATGTGAAATTGACCAATCATATAAACTAAATATATATTGGTAGTGATGATAACGGAAGTAAAAAATCAATAAGTTTGCTGAAGAAGTTTGGAGAGAAATCATATTTCGATCAACGTACTCAGTAGTCAGCAGATGTTATTTTTCTTTAATCCATAATCCTTTGAAGATCTGGGTTGAGTTTGAGATAAGTAATGGTTATTGTATTGCGAAAGTATCATTTTATTAAAAATAGTGGAAAATTAAATTAGATTACATTTGGAAACATTGAAGTTGTGGAAAATAAACTTGAAGTATATATTGCGAAATATATTCGTAACAACCCTTGAAAATAAGAGATCTTATGACCCTTATTTAAGCAGATACAATGGAGGAGTTAACGGTTAGTTTTGGGATAGTCGACGATATCCTGGACGGCTGATGGGCGACGACCGAACAGCATAGGAGGTGAGAAACGATCTTGTCATGGCTTTCCAACTTTGGAAACATCTCAACAACGAAGAAATCCTGTTACAGCTTGCTATTCGAAAATGACTAAACTTGGTACATTTTAATTTTAGAACTTAGAAAAAATGATGTCCTACAGCTTTCGAAATCTCAGAGAAACCTTATTTTCAAAACCTAACATAAATTAACGCCCTTTTATCTATCTAGAAAATAATTTGCAAATCTCTATAACATTAAAGTTGCTTTAAAACTTTGATGGACTATTCTCCTTGGATTTTCAGCCGTGTATAAACGAGGGCGGTCAGAAAAGTTTCGAACCTCACTATGAAGATGGCAGCATTCGTAAATAAAAGCTTGTGGAATTTCGTTCCTCATCTGTTGACAGCTACTCACCAAAGTTTCAGCCATTTTGGACGCTCAGTTGTTATGGAACAGTCGTTTGAGTGAGTTGAGGTAAGTGTTTTTATGAAAATGGACAAAATCGAGTATCGAGCTGTCAGTAAGTATTTGTTTTTGAAAGGCAATACGTCCACACATATCAAAGCTGAAGTGCATTCTGTGTATGAAAACCATGCATCTTCATTTACCATAGTGAAATTTTGAGCAGCTAAATTTAAATGTAGCCGTAAGAGCTTGGGAGACGATGAACATTCGAGGCGTCCAAAAGCTGCAAACACCGAAGAAAACATCGCCAAAGTTCACCAAATGATGCTAGACGAACGCCGAATTAAAGTGAGAGAGATATCAGAGGCTATGAACATGTCAAAAGAACGTGTTGGTCACATATTAAATCAGCATTTAGAAATGATAAAGCTGTCCGCACGTTGGGTGCCACGTTTGCTTACGTTAGAACAAAAACGTGTTGGAATGAACATTTCCAACGTTCTGCTGGCGCAGTTTAGGTGCAATAAATCCGAGTTTTGGTGCCGATTAATTACTGTAGATGGAACTTGGATAAACCACTATGCGCGCGAAACAAAATACAGTCCAAACAGTGGACTGCAAAGGGGGAAACGACTCCAAAAAGAGGAAAAACTGTTTTCTTTTTGTCTGGGAAAGTGATGGCGAATGTTTTTTTGGGATAGTCACAAAGTTACTTTAATAAATTATCTTCATCAAGGAAAATCCGCTCCAGGAGCATGCTACGCATCATCGCTTGAAAAGCTGAAGGCAGAACTTGCGGAAAAACGGCCAATTTGCACCAAAAAAGTCCTGTTTCACCAAGACAACACACCGTCTCACACCTCAGCGGTTGCAATGGCGAAAATCCACGATTATGGTTTGTACTGCTTGACCATCCGCCTTACTCACCAGGTCTAGCCCCAAGCGAATTCTGTTTGTTCCCTCATCTGAAAATTGTGCTCGGAGGACAGATATTTTTGTCAAATGAAGGGGCAGTTGCCTTCCTGAACAATTATTTTGCAGAGAAAAACACCGAGTATTATTTGGACGCGTTACAGAGATCTGTGTATCGTTCGGATAGGTGTGTAGAGATACAAGGAGATTATGTTGAAAAATAATAATAGTAAAAATAATTCTGAAAGAATTTCTTGTATCTTTATTAGGTCGGAAAGTTTTCAGACCACCTATGTAAATATCTGTCCATTTATCATTTCATAACAAACAATAAAATATTATAATATTATTGTAGCATCTGACAAAGGTAACTGCTAAACGCTTATTTACGTCCTGTAGTATTATTAAACATTTAAGCGGGCGTTTTGGAGTCGATGTTGACACATGCACTATGGATTCCACTTTCTCTCAATTGGACAATAATGGAGTAAAGACAACAATCTTGGTCATTTTCTCACTATTGTGCATTACAATGCAGAATGCGGACCTAAATGAGAATTCAAATCTGCTGAATTGACAATTTATAAACTTGTAGTTTCTCTTCTCATTTTTATTCGACATCTACTCATGTGAACAAAAATTTCTGACCTGATAAGAGTTTCTATGACTTCTTTAGAGCTGCTTTATCTGTAGTAACCCATTGTGTTGAATTTTGTTTAGTTTTCACAGCACAAATGAATCGACGGTGACAACTTGCTTCGAATTACCCTCAAAGGGTAAGGTGAAAGTTGCATCCACCTAGCTGTCAAGCTGCACGAACGGCACCCATTGGGTCGACAACTTATACGAAATATGAATTACCATTCCCATCGACACACCTAAGGCCTCGCGAACTTTCGTTCAAACAGCAAGGTCATATCGTGGATCTTTCGAGTGACTTACTTGGTGACCATATCAGGCGAATATGTACTGCTTATCAAAAACAGTTGCTGGACCATATATAAATTTGTTGAAGAATTATCTAATTATTAGGCAGCATTGAATGTAGCTTTTATTTCCTCGCAAGTTTAACCATCCGAAACTACAAGGACAAACACTGAACCTTACTGCAGTCATTACAGTTTGGCTCCTATGAATCGGTAACAAATTCGTTTTGGGGAGGGGTAACTAATGATACTACACCATAGTAACAAACTTATTTCAGCAATAACTATATTTTGATGCCTGGAGAATTATTCATTTATTTAAACGAACTCTACTTCAATTGTCTTGAAAATATTTTAATTGAAATGTCCAAGGGGAATCTTAGCAAAATCATATATAAGAGTAATTGTTCCACATAAAGAATATACACACGCCTCCACACGCAAGCACACACTGATATCACTTATGATATTTTAAACATATGACATTTTGAAGGTTATTTCCAGTGAATACTCTGTTACAGTAGCGACGATAGTTCTGTGCCGGTGACCTTTCTTCGCGCACTGGAGAGAGTCCATGCCTTAGCGTCACTTGCACCTTCTACTAGCGCTAGAAGATGGAAGACAATGCAACACGGCCATATTTCCCAGACTCATCTTTACTAAAACGCATACCTTAAGTTATATGAGCACTTGTGCACTGATAAACAACCGATTTTCATTACCGTTTACTACTTTGTTGTCACAATTGTTTTAATTTACAGGAAAATAAAAATCTGGGGTGATGCCCTTGTGGCTTGTGGGGCATTGAAGTGAGTTAGTCTATTCTCTTATGAAGATATGTTTCACCTTCATACATAACCGAACTTCCTTCGTCTCTAAACCTTTTTTATGGTACGAAAATATGACACGTCCCAATTTCTCATATAACTTTCCTATAACAAGAACTTGTTCCTCGTTTTCTTCCACTTGAAGCCTATGGCATAGAAGATTTAAAAAAATAAAAAAGTAAAAAAATACAAAATAAAAAGTTAAAAAAATAAAAAAAAAATAAAAAAAAAATAAAAAAAATCTGCATTACTTATGTCCTGGCATCTGGATTCTAAACCAGGACATATTTATGCTTTAATCTTTATTGATTTTCAGATACATTTTTTACATCAATGGTATATCGCATATAAGATTGTCCTTAAACTAGTGGTTCCCCCTTTAAAGTTAATGGGATCTTGATGTTTCAGAGCCCCAAATTTTGACAGTGGACACAGTTTTTGCCGGCATATAGAAATTATAAATTGTTTGGCGAATTACGCACCTATCACAGTCATCGATGGCAGGGATTCTCTCTGGTATACGATGTACTTTCCATATGTTTCAAAGAGGTCCCTTGTTCCTCATACTTCTCTCCCTTATTTACTTGACAAAATTTTCTCTCACTTGCTTTTATTAGCATATCGGAAGAAGCTTCTTCACGTTTTACAAGAGACGGATATTATTAATAAATTCGCGTATTTGGCTGTGAAGTGTTTTCCCACGAAGTTTGCCTTTAATTGGAGGTATTTTAGTCTAAGTAAGAAAATACACACACACGCACGTACGCACGCGCGCACACGCACACGCACACACACACACAACCTTTCCACGGTACTAGCCATTTCAGTGTACTGCACATGTCCGAGAGTGTAGGTTCGGCAACTGGATTCTAAACGACTACACACACGGTCTTCACCGGCACAAAACCATCGTCCGTATTGTATATAAAATTTGAGAGAGAGTGCAATACTTAATTTATTTATTTATAAATTAATAAATTAATTTAATAATTCTCTCTCTTTCTCTCTCTCACTCTCGTTTCTTTCCTTCTTTCTTTATTTATATATGTATTTACTATAAAAAATTTGTAATCAAGAAAATAAGATTTGCAGAACATTCTTTTCAGCCGCGTGATCTAGGTTCGACGGTTTTAATTAGGGACGAGTCTTGATTATTTGCCTTAGCTCGATCGAAGTATCGACATCGAACAATAGTTAACAAAATTCGCTCGATACTTTTTTGATACGTCGGTGGTGATCCTGCCAATTGTATTGTATTTTAAAATCACAAAATAGTATTGTCGCAAGTACAACATCGCCAATTGCCAGGATTGTGGTACCTTATACGGCAACATTGTACAAGAAAATAATCGATTGTCAAATTCACTGTCACCGCGCCTTCTAGTGTACTGGACTACTGGAAAACAATTTCAAAATTTCCAGAACTAAAAACCGTTATCCGCTAAAAAAAAAATAGTAGGGCTAAAAAAAAATAGTAGGTTCCGCCTGCAACAATTTCCTCTGAAAGATTATTTAGCATTCGCATGTGTCGGGAAAAGAAGTAGACCTAATTCCGAAAGAGTGAAAATACAAATGCTAGTATTGTTTAACAAAAACTCATAAAGGTACACTGTTTTACTTTTAAATGTCTAATGAAGAGTTGAAAATAAGAACAGTGATGGTTTTAAGCTTTGCCTCATTTAATATGTGCACCTGTTTAATTTTGTTGGCATTAAAGTTCTCAGAAATGACGGTTGAGAATCAAAAGTATCGGTTATCGTGAAAAATATCGTGTATTCGAGAGTTGAACATCGAGAAAAACTGCTGTCCCAAAATTCCTAGTTTTAATTACACTTTTACTAACATTGAAGACAGAGTAGTAATTGTAATGTAACACTAAACCCAGAAACACATTTTATTAACACGTTAAAACTGATTTTTTGTTCTTATTTCAACAAACTTTCACAACATCCATGACAGTTTTGAAATTTTAAATAAAGCTGTACTACAGGCAACGTAGGAACACCAATTTGAAGCGTTGCTTCTCTCAGAAGCTGAAAGTTTAATTTCTAGCCCGAATTTGACAAGCAAATGCAATCATCACGTTGGCCTCCATTCAGGAATATACCATAAATCGAACGTACAGGTACCTTAAAATAGCATATCTACCAAAAATCCTGATGTATTGCCTTCTCTACCCACTGCATTTCGTTTAAAATATATTGTTGTGAATGGTTATTGTCCTATCTAATGTATATAAACATTTGCGGATATACCTATTGCTTCGTTGTACATGTACTTTGTGTATGAATGCACCATATACAACCATCACAACACTCAAATGAAACACTTCAACGACTGCTTGTCTGCAAGAGCATTTTTGAAATTGAAGTTCTAGAACCATTAATGGTTAAATGTGTTAAAATTCTGTCGTTTATAGGAGTTAGTAGATTATGTTTTACTGCAGTTTCAAATATAGACACAGCATTTAAACTTAACTTTGAAAAAAGATCTCAGTAGCAATCGTCATACATTCAGGAAACGGCTACGACCAGATATTGTACTTTTAAATAAAATATGAAGATAAAATGGGTATAAGAAATGAAGATTTCTCTAAATATGTAAATATGTAACATAATCTGCTGCAGACAGCAAAGAGGCGCAAGCAAATTATGTCCAACATAAAATCACGTTCTTCATTTATGTTTTTTTCATTTATTTATTCAATGTGAACATTACAGGTTTCCCCAAATACAGTGTTCACTATAAAGTTACAATATAAACAAAATGCATAAAAAACAACAGAAAATTAATTACAGAATAAATGATAAAACTAAAACAAGCACAAACAAGTTGGTAACATTGGTTCACATGTATAGCAAGTCAATAATTCTCTGTTGGTAATAAATAATCACAGGATAAAGCAAAGTTTCTGATTTTCGTACTAAATACGACGTACGTCCAGCAAGTAAGTTCTGTTTGGTAATAAAATTAAATTGTGTACAGAACAGAAAAATTATTTATTACACAAAATTCTAGAACTCTTTAACTACTTTTCCACATAACTGCCGACATTTTGCAGGCATTTGCCATAGCGAGGCACAAGTTTTTGTATACCTTCTTCATAGAAGTTTGCCGCTTGTGTTGGAAACATTTTTTTTTCAGCTCTTCCTCATTGTTGAAGTGTTGACCGCCAAGGAAAGATTTGAGATGCAAAAACAGATGAAAGTCGCTAGTAGCCAGGTCAGGGTTGTATGGGGGTGGAGGGGGGATGTTAAACACGTCCCAGCCAAATCCTTGTAGAATGTTATCCGTCGGATTTGCAGTGTGTGTTCTTGCATTGTCGTAAAGAAACACAACAACTTTTGTCATCGCAAATTTGCCGATAAATTGCAATTGGTTTCACTTTCCTAGCATTCATAAAACGAATCACACATATTATTTCACAAGCGGCGGGCTTTTCAATCAACACCGACATTGTACACAAGCACAACAAAGCGTACGTGGCTCACAGCGATCTCATAATGGCGCACGTTTCTTCTGCTTGATACAGAGCGTCTACCGCGCATGTGCGGAACTGCGATCGCAGCGATGCAGCGGAGATAGATTGAAACAGAACTTACTTTCTGGACGCCCCTTGTATATCAATGTTTAAGGGATGTAATTTATTATACAATGACTGCATTTTATGCATAGGTAAATATTTATAGGATTAGGATTAACCTTCTGAGGAAGAAAGATATTACGAAATTTATAATGTGCAACATTTGGAACATAAAAACGTATTAAATGTCTTAGGTTAGAGCCATCAATCATATGATAAGGTAATTTGTAAAGGAAAATCAATAACTGACAATTTATCCTATGTGATAGACTTCTAAAGTCGAATAAATGAAGCAATGGATTATATGTTATGAACTTAGGAAAATAATCAAACATTTTGAAAAACACCTAGCTTAGAAATTTGTATTGAATAACGTCTATAAGTTGAATAAATTTCACGGTATACTAGTGAACATATTCGAGTCTGGATCTTACAAATGTATTATATAATGTAGCAAAAATTCTTGAATTTGGATGAGTTACAAATAATGAATCACATTACACTGAGTAATGTGTTAGTTTGCTTATTAAATGATAGATCCTTATGAAAATAGCTCCTTAATCAGTTATTGTTTCTAAAATTTTAAATTAACTCCACCTGTTTTATTCTCAAAAACAATATTCTTTTAAGCATAGAGAAGACCATAGCTTGGCATTTTGATATATTAAAAGGAAGATTGTCTCTGCTCCATTTATTTAATGCATTCAGGTCTTTTTGAAGTTTTGCGCAGTCAGAGCTAGATTTTACGGAACCAAAGAATTTTAGATGTTTATTTTACCGTGAATCACATACCAAATGAGTACACTTTCTGACAGCAAAAGTAAATTTCATAATCTTGGAATACAAACACGTTATCTTCAGCCGTCCCGTTACCTTCATTGGCTAAATATCTACCTTTAATTGGTGATGAACTTATGACAAACAAGCCCTGTGCAATACAAGAACAGGCAATAAGACAGGAGTAGTTTAAGCCGAAGGAATGACCCATATATTCGTTGTTAGGAATTTCCGCGTATTTTATATGCATTAATTGCTAAATAATATATTTCATTAACAGATTATGAAACTGTAATTCTCTTCGAATGTGTTAAGTTAATGATCATTCTGATCAAGGGACTATTTCGTATTGCGGAACAACCTACTCCATGAAAACTGCCAATGAAAGGTAAAAAGTAAGTAGATGCAAGATCAGAATATGATATGATATTTTTGTGCATATTCCAATATGTTACAATTTACAACTTTTGGCTACATTTATTTGTCTTACCTTGTTGCTACCTTGCTTTACATGACACCCTGGTCTTCTGCTCTGCCAGGTAGTTCTTAACCTCCATACCTCCTTGATTACTTAATTAGTCCCTTTCTTTCCCCTCATCTTCCTTTCTTATATTCTTTACATTTTCTGCCCCATTTTTCTTTTACTTTCTGCAAGGACTCGCCAATACTTCTTACCTTCTTTTCCTCCCTGCCCGGTAACATTTTTATAGCTACTATTCTCTTCTCTACTTTCTCCCATTTTTCTTACCAAACCTTTTTTCTCCATATTGCAACCTCCTCGCATTCTGTTACATAATGTTCTATGCTTTCTTTTCCCCCACACAATTCACAAATTCCCTTTCCCCTACCTCTTATCCCTCTTAGAAATATTGTTCCTGTTCTCAACCAAGCTAACCCTTCTCTCTCTTGCCTATTGCAGTAATCTACGTATGCTTCTCGTCCCCAATTTCTTTTTATTTGTTTGTAAAATTGTAACGATTTCATATTTTCTAGACTTCCCCATATTTCTTGTCTTTCTATATCTTCTATTCTGCATTTTAATAATTTACCCACATCTCATGTATTCCTTTCCTATAATCTCCATGTATCTCCCATTCCTATTTCTCCATAATTCCTCCTATATCTCCCCACCAGCTATTTGAGTTCTATAATCTTTTTTGTTGTCCCATGCATAATTTAATAATTTCCCCTTCTTCTATGGCCAAAATCCTATACAAAAATTGTATTATTATTTCCATTATTACTCCATCAGGATATAGCAGCGAAGAGGTTAATCGACCTCTGGCGACGCTATACGTACGTGTTACGGAAGTAAGACGTACGTCCCCATCATAGTTTGGCAACTGTACAAGCGAACGATAGAAGTGCAATGCAGCAGAAAATGGCCCAAAGAGGAGTCAGTTATGTTACTTTTGCGTGCAGAATGAATCGATGGTCAGCATGTGGCTAGGGAGGGTGAGAGCATGGTCCGTGGAGTGCACTGTCAGTTTGTATGTGTCAAAGCTTGGCAACTGACATTACTCACCCTGACAACTCCATTGCACGCCATCCAGCAAACACGATCGCCATCGACACACCCCTAAAGTGTTTGGGTTCGATTCTGGAGGCGTGACACACCCACCCCATATCTCATCCTCCCTCCTGCCTGCCTGCCTGCCTCTGATGGATATTGACCCGGCCCTCATTTCTTTCCCTCTTGCTGCTATCCATCAAGAGCTAGGCCGTAAAACGCTCCCTTGCTTTCTGAACACTACTCTCCTCGGTGGTGTTAAAGTATCCCTTTGCTGACACATCCTGTAGGGGATCGCGATGGAATACATTGTTCACTACATGGGGAGATGTGGAGGGGATAAAGGCAGACTTAAAGCAATGCATCTATGAAACTAAAACAACACAAGATCGACTGTTTTCCTCTGAGTGCTGTGAGTTTGTTACCATAATCACAGAAAACGTTAGTTGCCTTGTTTAGCTTTTAAAACTCCATCTTCCTGCCCTGTATATTTATGAAATTATTGTGCATTGTTGTAGAAGTACTTTATATTAAGCCCTCGACATAAACTCGAAGGAAATACACTAAAGTGTTTTTTTAGAAGATATTGGCTTCCAAGAAGCTTCAGTGCATAGATCTTTAGAATTAAAATAAAGGTTATTCTGAGTTATGGACACTATTTCATTTCTTGCAAATCTGCATTGTGATACCGAATTTAAGTATTGCAATTAGTAAAGAATCGCAATGGATTTCAAAGAAATAGTGTATCTGTTACAACACGTGCAGGCAGGTGGTTGAGTCGTTTAACAAAAGACACGGGAGAAAGAGGGTTTTCTTAGCAAGAATTCTAAATGGGTAACACTTGACTCCGTTTGATAAGGTATTGTTCGGACCCTTAATGGCATGACCGAGACTAATAATCACAATGGACAAAATGATCACAAAGGGAGTCTTGGTGTGAATGAAGACGGAACTTCCAGAGGTGAAAGACATACACACGCAGTTGCAGTGCCCCAGAGACAAGCAGACCGTGGCTGGCAGCCCATTAAGACGGTCATCTGCTTTTGTATTGGGCGAAGGCACACCAGAACCGGAGAGAACAGATACCTGTCGGTTCCTACGTAAATAACAATAAGTGTTATCAAGTAATAAGCATTCTACATAAGGTAACTCTAAACAGTGATATTGGTAACCCTTGGTCGGCAACTTCGATTTTGATCTGATGATAAAAAGAAGCAGTCATTAAACCAGTTTGAAACTCGCATTCCAGTGTCATTATAACCATCCTTACTCACACACATCCACGCATGCCCTCATTGCTCTACCCTGAGGATAAATTGCTCAACCCTAACTTGCAACAAACTGTCTCGCCCACGTGGAACTCTTTCCTCAACCCGGCTCTTTCTCACCACTACAAACATTTGATAAAACAATTACAGAAAAAAATAACGTAAGATCGGTTATCGCTTTTTGAATTCTATCTTCGGTTTGTTGAACTTCTACTCCATTGCCATGGCATGCCTCGGTATCGTAGATGGTAACGTGTCTGCCTCACGCTCAAGTGTTCCCGAGTTCGAATTTCGGTAGGTGAGTTACCTGGATAAGGGTTTTCCGAGATTTTCCCTTACCCTGATAGACAAATGTCAGATAACTTTAAGCTCTATGGACCCCGGACTCATTTGAGCATCATTTCACCCATTTCATTCATCGTCCTATATGACTTAACATTGGAGGATGTAAATTAATAAAAAAGCAAATAAACAACCAAGCAAAGCCATTTTTACTGTCAGTAATCAGCATGCCTCATTCCCGGGGTAATACCACTTGGTTTAAGTTACATTATCTGACAATGTTACAGTTTTACATATGTTACCTTTATCATAACTATAATTTAAAATGATAGCGAATATATTATTTACAATAGTATATCGAATCAATTCAACTCGTTCTTGAATTCCGTGCACTAATGTTTCTTATAGTTTATTACAATGTCGCATGGCAATACTTCGAATGAACCGCTGAAATGCTTGAGAATGTCTTGTTATGAGTTGTTGGTTGTCAATTGGCCAAACGTCTCCCTTCCTTCTTGTTTAGATTTGTTTTCTGTTGTTCAGTGTTTGGGCATTGGTAGATGATATGATTCACTGTTTGCTCTCCTGCATTCCATGGGCATGTTGCGTCATCAATGATGTGAAATCGCTGAAGGTATGATTTTGTATAACCATGTCCTGAGACTTTTACTGTAAATTCTGGGGTTGTGGGGAGCTTTATTTTCAGCCTGTCTTTGACATATGGAAAGAAGAACTTAGTTAATGCACCTTTTGTATTATTGTTCCATCTTTCTTGCTATTTCTGTAATCCTATGTCATTTAACATTGTTTTAATTGAGGGTTTTGGAATTCTTTCATATACGATTTATTTTTCTTTGTCTTTAGCTGCTTCTTTTGCCAGTTTATCTGCTAGCTCATTTCCAGCCTTCACTCATCTAAAATTAATTTTCCATTGGTTTTGTTCCAAACTCTTAAGTTTTTTCTGGACATTTTCTATTATTAAATTGTGTTTTTATTGTTTTAATAGTGAAAGAGTTACTATATCGTCAGGAGGCACTGCTACTTGCTTGTCTTTATGCGGCATATCTGGCATCATATGGAGTTCTTCCAGAGCTTTTAAAATAACAATTGCCTCCGCCTGGTTGTTGGAATACTTCCATGATTTTTGGGTACACACTACTTGCAAATTATTATTGATATGTACATGAAAATTTTCAGGCATGTTCTTAAAACCATTGTCTTTAATAATACCAACTACTATTTGAAAATTTTGTACTGATAATTTGTTACAATTTTAGTTTTTGTAAAAAAGGCACTGAAACTTCAGAAAATTTTATTTTTGTAAACAAGTACTATAAATCTCAGAGAAAAGAAAACCCTTATCATCATCATTATCACCATTATTATTATTATTGGTCTGCTTAATACTCACAATATACTCACAATACTCATATGTTTTGGTTGATTTGATTTGATGTTTTTTTTTTAAATGTACCGGATCCTGAAAAAAAGTGAAACTGAAAAAAAAAAAGAACAGCTTTAAAGTTTATATAATGATTACTTACTTCTCACATGAGTCAGAATATTCCTGCTGCTTAGTCTTGAACCTCTGTGTTCTCACTTTTTCTTTTCAAGTTCGTCTTCATTTTTCTTGCCTTCTTGGCTGGTTCTTCAATCATTTTATCTGCTTTCAGAACTCGCAGCTCATCAATTTTTGTATATGGCTACTATCATGATTAGCACATGAATTGTGTGAACTGGGCCTACTAACCTCAATATTACATATGGTTTTATTGTCTATTGTATTTATATTTTCTACATTTACTTTTCTATGTTTAGTAAACCGATTGCCTATAAGCTTTCTCTTTCGAAATTCTTTTGGACTATCCATGTCATATATTCACCAATAACTAGTACAAAATATTATTCAAAACAAATAACTGTTCACACACAGCCAAAGACAAAAGAAAAGCTAGCATCATTGGAGTTACAGTGGTACCAGCAGAAAGCTTGAAAAATCCCTCACAAAACAAGGTTTAGTTCAGAATTATCTGTTCAGTATTACAGAAGTTATGATAAATTTTCTGAAAACTTACGAAAAGGGGCGTGGTAAAAACTTGACACCCACTAACATAATTAGCAAATTAGATATAGGATATTGCTCCAATGAACTTTTTAACTATATATTTATAATCTAGAGGAATGACAGTATAATAAAATGTAAAAGTCAAAATTTAATTTTTACCCCCAGTGCAGTACCTTCACACCTTAATGTATATGTTCCGTGTCAATAACTGTAGAGCACAGGATTTTGTTTTATATTCTGTGGGACAATGGCAACTATTTGTTGTACTCTTTGATTCGTAGCTTTAAGTCAAGCCCTTCTTATTGAGCTGTTATTTATGAGCAGTCATTACTGCTGTAGTTCTCAGCGTTTCATTCTATACCGAGTGTGAAAGACTGCTTAATTATGCTCTTAGACCTCTTCATTGGACTTTAAGTCTTATATCTCAAATAGTCGACACATGAACACCGCTTTACTTCAATTCTGAAGAACTGGACTGCTGAATATTCAGCACGTAGGAACCTATGCTCCCGAGTGGGACAGCCCGGGAGGAAGGAGGAGGCAAGAGACTGTGAGCGGAGACTCAAGGAGTTACGAAAGTGAATAGGGCAAGGTTCCTACATATCTAGCAGTTGGAAACTCCCCAACAGGCCAGAAAAACTGACATCCTACCCTGCTGTAGTCTGCAAACGGCACCACCAGACTGGGTTAGGAGGCCGGAGACCGTTCTACCGGAGAAGGAAGTTTTACCAGGAGCATATCATCCTGCCATGCAATGCCGAGACACCCGGTGACACTTCAACCCTGAAAGTGACCAGCAGATGAGAGATGATTTGAAATGATAATGCAGATAAAAGCGAGGACAGGAAATTCGGAGTATCGAATTAACCCACCCAACATTCGCCTGCCGACCCAGGAAAACCACAGAAAAAACCCATGGATTAGGTAGGTCAATCATGGAAATTGAACCCGGATCTCCCGAATGCTGGCAACATACGTAACCGACTGAGCCATCGCGCTCAGTATTTCCAAAGGAAGCCCTCCTAGGAAAATTTACGTTCGGGAAAACCTCCAACAATCTCTGTCGGATTTGAAACCGCGACCTTGGAACTATGTTACTTCTATACCATGGAGGACAAGAAGGACATCCTGTTAAGCACATTCTTCTGTAAGTCCAACGTGCAACGACTTTGTATCTCCCTTCAAATGTTTTGATAATTCGTAAAATGAAATTAGAGTCCCCTTATTGTGCCATAATTTTTATAACAAATTTATCTTTTCAACGTGAAATCAGTTGTGTGATCTGCGAAATTATGTTAACATATTTTGCTGTCTTTATATTGCCCCGAAGTTTAACGAGATAGACCAGAATTTTAAGGTAATTCTTTCATAATATAACTCAATCACTATAAGACTTCAAAACACCTGACCACAATGAATCCTCAATCAAACCGTTAACACAGAAAACAATGCAAAACACAGAGGCCAGGGGTCAGTATGAGACTAATAAACATCAGTCTTAGTATTATCTGAAAAGAAGCAGAATTTAAAGCCCTTTAAGAATTGCATGTTTTCAGTAATAAATACATCGAAATAACATAAGCGCACAGTGGCTATAGACTTCGGACTGTCTACTAAGAACTGTACACTTTGCTTAGAATTTCATTAGGTCAATTCATTTTTATAATTGCAGATTGTGTTTCTTCTGGTGCAATACAATTTACATAATTTTACAGACATCGATCTATTACGGAAGGAGATCTATTATAGAGCAATCCTCATCTCTACAATGGTTGGAATACGTTTATCTATAAAGGCTCCCAAGAAAGCTTAAATTCTCCCCTAAAAATGGATTAAGAGTAATTTAACTTTAAGAGTAACTTTCGGGGAAGTTTATAATCTATTTGGTTCTGAAAGAGAGTTGACAAAAGCGACAGTTGGCAGGAAAGGTTTATGAATAAATACTTTATACAGGGTGTTACAAAAAGTTACTGCCACACTTTCAGGAAACATTCCTCACACACAAATAAAGAAAATGTTATGTGGACATGTGACCGGAAACGCTTAATTTCCATGTTAGAACTCATTTTAGTATTTCTCTTTAAATCTAAATTGAAATCATTCGTGCAGACAATTGTCAAAATACCCCATTGTTTCGTTTGTATGTACTGTACTTCCTCGATTCACCGCCAGTTGGCCCAATTGAAGGAAGGTAATGTTGACTGCAGTGCTTGTGTTGACATGCGACTCATTGCTCTATAGTACTAGCATCACGCACATCAGTACGTAGCATCAACTGGTTAGTGTTCATCACGATCGTGGTTTTGCAGTCAGTGCAATGTTTACAAATGCGGAATTGGCAGATGCCCATTTGATGTATGGATTAGCATAGGGCTATAGCCGTGGTGCGGTACGTTTGTATCGAGACAGATTTCCAGAACGAAGGTGTCCCGACAGGAAGACGTTCGAAGTAATTGATCGCCGTCTTAGGGAGCACGGAACATTCCAGCCTATGACTCGCGACTGCGGAAGCACTAGAACGACGAGGACACCTGCAATGGACAAGGTAATTCTTCGTGCAGTTGACGATAACCCTAATGTCAGCGTCAGAAATATAAAATGAAATGTGTAGTGTTTAACGCCCGCTTTTACTACATACAGCACCGCAGGCGATGGCACTGATGATACATGAGCTGAAGATGGAGCACCGGTGGAATGAGATGGCGGGGGAAATCGGAGATCCCGGAGAAAACCCGCCCCAGCGCCGTGTTGTCCACCACAAGTCTCACTTTGCGGTCGCCTGGGTTCGAACCCGGGCCGCCTTGGTGATAGCCAAGCAGTCTAACCACTGAGCCACGGCGCGGCCATCAGCGTCAGAGAAGTTGCTGCTGTACAAGGTAACGCTGACCACGTCACTGTATGGAGAATGCTACGGGAGAACCAGTTGTTTCCGTACCATGTACCGCGTGTGCAGGCACTATCAGCAGCTGATTGGCCTCCACGGGTACACTTCTGCGAATGGTTCCTCCTACAATGTGCCAATCCTCATGCCAGTGCAAATGTTCTCTTTACGGATGAGGCTTCATTCCAACGTGATCAAATTGTAAATTTTCACACTCAACATATGTGGGCTGACGAGAAGCCGCACGCAATTGTGCATTCACGTCATTAACACAGATTTTCTGTGAAATTTTGGCAGGAATTGTTGGTGATGTCTTGATTAGGCCTCATGTTCTTCCACCTACGCTCAATGGAGCACGTTATCATGATTGCATAAGGGATACTCTACTTGTGCTGCTAGAAGATGTGCCTTTACAAGTACGACACTACATGTGGTTCATGCACGATGGAGCTCTTGCACATTTCAGTCGAAGTGTTCGTACGCTTCTCAACAACAGATTTGGTGACCAATGGATTGGTAGAAGCGGACCAATTCCATGGCCTCCACGCTCTCCTGACCTGAACACTCTTGACTTTCATTTATGGGGGCATTTGAAAGCTCTTGTCTACGCAATCCCGGTACCAAATGTAGAGGCTCTGCGTGCTCGTATTGTGGACGGCTGTGATACAATACGCTATTCTCCAGGGCTGCATCAGGGATATCATGCGACGGAGGATGAATTCGTATATCCTCGCTAACGGAGGAAATTTTGAACATTTCCTGTAACAAAAGGGTTTGAAGTCACGCTGGTACGTTCTGTTGCTGTGTGTTTCCATTCCATGATTAATGTGATTTTAAGAGAAGTAATAAGATGAACTCTAACATGGAAATTAAGCGTTTCCGGACACATGTCCGCATAACATATTTTCTTTCTTTGTGTGTGAGGAATGCTTCCTGAAAGTTTGGCTTTTCTGTAACACCCTGTAAAAACTTGATCTTAGGCTACCTTTTCTAATCATCGTAGGGTTCTTGTGTTTTCTTTATTGAAAGATGTGGTGAAAGATCATACTCCATTAATATTAATCTTTCATATTATATCTACACATAATATATACATAATAGAATTTATAATCACTGTAAATCAAATATATTTACGTAAAGTTTACTCATAATTACCTGGTGAGCATGTACACACAACGCTAATGTTAATCCAACCTCTACTTTCATGTAAATTTCCATAAATATTTGCAATTTTACGCATACATGTAATACTTTGGATTATTCAGAAAAATTAACTGCGATGCTAGGTTTGTAATACGTCAAATTACTCCAAAACTTTAGTGCGTTTAAATACTCCCTTTCTTCTAGCATTCAGAGAATTTTAATCCATTAATGTGCTTTAAGATTTCTAATGGGTTAATATTTTTAATGCTGCATCTTAGGAGACAGAGAGGAAGACACCGAAAGATACACGTTTCATTGTCCTCTCAAAGATACGACAAGAAGATCTTCCGGAAACTCTCTTACCTCTAACTACCTTCTTGAAATATTTGAAAATTTAAAAATATTGACATTTAATTAAATGGCCATAACAATCTTTATTAAAATACAATATTAGTCTGATATCTTTATTACAAATGAAGTGTACACATGTATTGATTTTTTTGAATACTCTGAATGACTTAGATAACTCGTGAACTCTAAAAAATAAGATACCTTCATAGCACATTAGATATGTAGATACTCCAAGGATAATATGGAACTATTATTCTTGTGAGTATTTAGAAACATCCGTCTTATTCCTTATATTGGTTTGAATTATTGTTTTTCACAAATTAAATAGCTATTCCTTTTTCTGCAGCGCACATATAAATAGCATGATATTTCAAAGGTTAACACATAGCGAAACCCTTTTTAACAATATTAGTGTTACTTTACCTCTAGTATTCTATAACAAGTGTGTTTTTTAGGTTTAGTTGTATTAAGTGAATATAGATCCCTAAGCTTCCGTAAAAGTAGTTTACAGAAGTAAATAAAGTCAATACACTGGAATTGATGAGATCTTACCCTTTAGTAGGCCGCGCCGTGGCTCAGTGGTTAGACCATTTGGCTCTCACCAAGGTGGCCCGGGTTCGATCCCAGGCGACCCCAAAGTGAGATTTGTGGTGGACAAAATGGCGGTGGGATGGGCTTTCTCCGGGACTTCTGGTTTCCCCCGCCATCTCATTCCACCGGTGTGCCATCTTCATCTCATGTATCATCAGTGTTACCGCCTGCGGCACCGTATATAGTAAAAGCGGGCATTAAGCACTACACATTTCATTTCATTCTTCCCCTTCAGACATGCAATTAATACCTGTCGTTTGTCATTTGTTTTAACAACACGAGGATTTGCTTAAAACGAACCATAAAATCACTTTAATATTATTTTCCCCTTCATGTTTAACTGTACGTATGGTATAGTAAATGGGAGAAATATTTTATTATAGTAATAACAATGAATATTGAATGGACATTGAGAGTATGAGTTGTTCTTTGTATCAAATGTCAAGCACTCACTACCTAGCATATGTTCCTATTTGTGTATGAGTGTTTGTGTGTGTGTGTGTGTGTGTGTGTGTGTGTGTGTGTGTGTGTGTGTGTGTGTGTGTGTGTGTGTGTGTGTGTGTGTGTGTGTGTGTGTGTGTGTGTGTTTGCACCTATTAACAGCATAACAGAAAACAAAGCTGAAATGACGTTAAATACTAAACGTCGCATTAAAGTTCCACATCCTTCTAGAATACGACCAAAGAACACGGAAGTACAGAGATACAATTTTCAAGAAGTTCCCTCCATCACAAAGCCACTGATTACATGGGACATGTTTGGAAATCATGTGTAGTAAATTTTCCTAAAAATGAAGTGTATATGTTGAGTGTTCTAATGATGTCCACAGAAGTCATATGGGGGTAACCTTTGTGGGTAAACTCGTAAATTGTAAGAGATAGACAAAATCTCTGCACAAAAGATATACATCCCGTTAAATAACAATTTATATCTAATATACATTTCTACAGACATTCCTTGTTATTTACCTGAATTGCCCAATACTTATACTTTTCTCAAATGGAAAGTATCATTCCTGTTACATCTCTTTTATATGATAGTGTATGGGTGTTCAAGTATACTCCCTTTTTCTTTAATAATTGAGACCAGGTATCCTTAGAAATCTGGACTATCCGCTCAAGATAACACGCTCAAGAAGAAACGTGAGCGGTCGGTTGGTCGGTCAGTCGGTCGGTCGGTCAGTCAGTCAGTCGAGCATTATTAAATAAACGGCCGTCCCTTCTTGGTCAGGAGCAGTGACCATCCGTAGAACCACATACAATGCACCTAACAATGGCAGTCAGTAAACGGCATTTCTGATATCTAGTAACACTTCTTGGCATTATAGCTCAGTTGTGTTGCCATTAAACAACTTCTTTTAACCTTCCACACACATTTATCGAAAAGGAATTAGGAATTAAATTAAAACCACAGGTGTTTAGAAGCTAATATTCAGAGAGACTTCTTTGTCTCACGTGGATATGACACAAGTTGTGATCAAATCTGAGTCTACAATGCAAGGCAGTACATCATTCACACAGGAATAAAACAAGTCATTAATTCCTTGAACCAAGTATGATAGACACAGTTCAAATCGTTCGCTTATGCTATAATCAGAAATTTATTATTTTGTATACGTATTTTGGCTTTGGATACACTCCTATGTGCAAGAGGAAGTCAGAGTAGCTAAAGTCTGTATAGTTAACTCGTGTACACGTCGGCCGACTCCTTTGACGAACTCTTGTAATCGCTTTACAACCCCAGCCCTCCTTTTCCCAGACTGTTCTGCAAGGTTGCCACCTTTCTCAATACGTCATGGGTATCGTACGAGATTTCGTCTAAATAAATTATCTTATGTCCATTACTGCGAAACACTGGATTCCATAATAACTCTTATCTTATTCAAAGTACGGTATTTGAAACCCCGCTCCTTTAAGAGGACATGCAAAATGCAGCGCCCATAAGGAAAATCACAAATTTCTTGCAAATGTGCAACCAATTCGTCTAAGGTGGGCGCTTTCCCTTTTGCATGGAATCTAAAAATTTCTCGACGAATCAGGCCATCTACTTTACAAAAACGTTTCCTCTTGTTTTCACAGTTGATCAGCGTCTTTGATATTCCTCTCGTCACAATATTTCTTATTGTATTCCTGTGAATACCCAGAATTTATCATCAGGTTCACTGCATGACCCCTTACCAAGATTATTTTTCAGCACATATTTATATGTGTTCAAAACAAGCGCTTGAATTTGCTTACAAACTGTTTCCGTTATAACTTTTTTTTTTTTTTTTTTTTTTTTTTTAGGCTTTTCCAGTAACATAACTCGGTCCAGCAACACTTCCCAAACTTAACTTTGATTATTTTCACTTGACTGAATGTTATCTACTACTTCATTTGCATTTACCACTGCATTTCCCTCCCACGGTCTCCACATCGTGACACACAACAAATTTCTGCACGTAATGAAACAGATCAACTGGAGGTTGGAACTTCGGCAACTGAGACTCCACGTGGAGTAAACATGCGACTGTCATTTCAAGAAAATCAGGGTTGCTATTGGTCCTCAACGAAGTGTTCCATTTCTGAAGTGTGGAGATAGATTCATGACGGTCATTAGTGGGCGGTAGGGTAAGGATCCTTTGAGTCCGAGCTGCACACGCGTTGACTAAGACATTAAATGCGTGTCCTTGGAAAAGCTAGAGAAATTGCTTAACAAATACTAGGGGAATGTGTTTGGGACTGTCCGTTTCATGAGTAGATAATGAAACACCAATGTACTACTTGTTTTCTGACACACCAAACGTACCTTAGTAGCATTTCTTAAACTTGATCTCTCCCAAGGCTATTGTTACTTTTCTCTGGAAAATGGAGCAAAATAATTCCGTAGTTGCATAAACTCTATGTTATCTCACAGGAAAATAGCATCTGCTCTATGCGAAGAGACCGCTTACATTACCCTGGAGAGGGGTTCATCCCTAGAGAGAGGGCGTTTTAGTCCCTTCTGTGAAAGATCGTTGTAAACGATTTAATCGGGGATCCGAGTGAGGGCTGCTTCCTTACAGTGCTGATCTCTTAACTAACTTTTGAGAAGACAATTTCCTGAGATAGTTTGGAGCTGCCGCAGGTACTGGCAAATAAAGCTTATACGAGGGCTGTTCAATAAAGAATGATCATAAATTTTTACGGTCATAATTCTTCGCACTAAATTCAATCTTATTATATTCTGTTAGCTTAATATGAAACAAACACTCCGAAGTAGTTTCATTGTTAGAACTCCTGGTTCCCGCCTGTGAGAACCAGGCAAGTTCAGACATGTTGTGTATCGCCTGCCGCTGCAATGGAGGTAACGTGGACTTAAAATTGATGTTAGAGGAAGATCCGGAGTTTCTTTCAAACGTAATCACTGATGAAACTTGGCTACATCGTTTTGATTCTGAGAGCAAATAGCAAAGCTCTGGGTGGAAATCTCCTTCATTACCAACCCCCCAAAAAGAAAAAGTGGTTGCTTCTGCTGGGAAAGTTATGGTTATCTCATTCTTTGATATTCATGGAATGGTTTATCAGCATGTTGCACCTGAATACACATCAGTAACTGGACAATACTACAGGGATGTCCTGATAACATTGCAAGTCTATATCAAGCACAAAAGACCACATTTCCGTGAAGCAGGCTGAATGCTGCACCACGATAATGCGCGGCTGCATATTGCCAATGTTGTTGCTGAATATCTTGCGAAAGTTAACGTGAAGTGCATACCTCACGCTCCCTATAGTCCGGATTTAGCCTCATGTGACTTTCTTCTATTCCCTAACTTGAAGAAACGCCCTCGTTGGATGCATAATTCATCATCAGAAGCAATGGTGAACGCTGTGGAGGCGATTTTGAATGATCTCTCAAAAAATGGTTTCCAGCATGTCTTTGAAGACTGGCAGAAAGGCTGGGACAAGTGCATCGCATTCAGGGGAGACTATTTTGAGAAGAACCATCAAAATTATGAGGATGAGTAAAGGTACGTTGTCCAAAAAAAAAAAAAAAAAAAAAAAAAAAAAAAAAAGTGATCTTTCTTTATTGAACAAATACTTTACTGAATTTTCACCCTAAGCATTGGAGGTGTAGCACACTTTTCTAAGATATTAGATGCCTTTGTCTACGTTTCTTCAGGAGATTAGTATTGAAAATGTAAGTTGAAACTGTTCAAACAAAGACCTTTCCGTTCTGCAGAGTATGTTAGGGAAAACATGGGAACTAGAACCTGAAGTGATACATCGAAGATATATTGCATAACGTTTGCATGCTGCCATTATCTGATGATAGAGGGTCAAGTTTACGACGTGTATATCCCAATTGGCCAATCTGAAAAGAATGACTTATGTGGGGATCACAGGAACATTTGGCTTTACTACCACTGACATTATGCAACTTCTGTTAAGTGTTCCTCCCCTACACCTCTGGATAAGGGCTGAAGCGACATCAGGCTATTACGGACTTGAGTTGTAATGGTCTCGGTCAGAATGAATTTTGGGGTAAGAGATGAATCATACTTTTCTGTTTCATTCCCTGAACATAGCGTACCTAGTTCTAAGTTCAATTGGACCACTGTGGTATATGAACGGATCAATAAGCAATCAAGAGAGAGGGTCGGGTGTATTTTACTATGAAAAATGATTATATGTACTTTATTCTTTGCAATCACACTGTAGGCCTTCAGGCTGCAATATTTTCTAATACCAGGTAATTAATGGTATTTTAAGAATATGTAGATTATTATATCCACAGATATTCCACCAGCCGTATAGATAACAGAAATCTGTGAAGTCAAAATTTAAACCGGCCTGTAGATGAAGACCCAAAAAATCTCGCCAAACGATTCAGTATCTCTGACGTTAGTGCTAGAAAATGAGAAATTCAGGGGCAAATGGCTGGCATAAAATGGTCTACAATTCCGTCTATTGCTCCTGAACAATCCTAAGGTTAAGTTAAACGGAGAGAAAAGTACTTTATGTTTCATTTTATTTACTTAGCATACTTGTCCTTCAGATAAACTGGTGTTTGAAGTTTTATATATTTTCTCACAGCACAGATCCAAAATGTAATTGTTTATAAGCTGTGACCAATTGTATACTTAAAGCAGTCAGCATTAATATTACAACACCCAAGATGCAAGTTGTACATATTATTAACACCCAATACGCTGATAGAGTCAATGCCATGGCCGGGATCCGAACCACGGATCTCCGGCTTCCGTCCAGTCGCTCCAACTCACCGACCTACCATGGCCAACGTGCCGTCCTGACACCAAATTCTCCACTTGACTCATATACCTACCAGGCAGACCACCAAAGGCTCTCGCTTCCGAGATACACCGTTTCTATATATCAAGGACCTTAGCCTGTATTCGGCTAATGTGAGGAAATTATTGATTTCCAACCATTAACTAAAACCCAATACGTTTCCTGCCTTTCCTACCCGCAGACATCAAACTGTTACTATTCCTTCCCCTTCGACAGCAGTAATCTACGCAGTGACGTCACACGCTAACTTGTTTTCGTTCAGGAGAATATTTTGCGGTGAGAGCTAGCGGAGCTGACGTCACACCGCCACTATCTGTCTTCCCCTGAGCTAGAGTTAGCTGACATTTGTCTTTCAGGATAAGGGAAACCCCAGGAAGAAACCTTACCCAGGTAACTCATCCTGACCGAGATTCGAACTCGGAACCACTTTAACTTGAGACAGACATCTACACTACCGATGCTGGTTGACCATGGATAGAGGAACTTCTTAGTGAATAGTGTAAATGTATTTCCAAAGTACTATTTCTTAAGTCAAAATTAAACTCGGTTGAACAACTTCTAAAGGTAGATAAAACTGAAGATTGCGACAAATGAAACAAAATACCGTCCGTTGTTGGACTAAATCATAGCAGGCTGTAGGATTAACCATATTTACCAGAGTTTCTCAGCTAAGAAGCTAGGCATATTTATTAATCATGCTGGAATTCTAATTGATAAATCATTGAGGTGACGTATATATCAATAAATGGCTCAGGTATATTGGGCAATGCTGCTTACCCCTCCCAGGGTTAATCTTGAGAGAGAGAGAGAGAGAGAGAGAGAGAGAGAGAGAGAGAGAGAGAGAGAGAGAGAGGAGAGAGAGAGAGAGAGAGAGAGAGAGAGAGAGAGAGAGAGAGAGAGAGAGAGAGAGAGAGAGAGAGAGAGAGAGAGAGAGAGAGGAATAGCAGTTCGTGTAAGCTAGTACTTCATATGTGCATAAAAATGCATAAAACGTGATTATGGTTTCATATTGTCACAAGTGCCTTGTTTTAATTAGCACAATAATAGTTCCTGTGACTTCAGTGGTAAGTGACGTCACTCCCCCACTCCTCCACCTCTGGCATAAGTGAATGTGAAGTGTGAATCTCTTCCTCTTTGTGTGCAGGTCTTCGACCTGGCAGGGCCCAATGCCCTGACTGTGAAAGGTAAGGGTCTGGGAGACCATTTTTCTGTAATTATTTAGTTTAGTAAATATTCTTATTAATTGAGTTGTATTTCTTTTCTAACTTAATGGAAAACCTTAACCTCTCAAAAAGCATGTAAATTCTAACGATTGAACAATTAACCCATGTACGATATGGCCATGTGTTCCTTATCCCGTACCATCCATGATTAGTTCGTCACAATATGAACAACCACTAAACAGTTTCATTCGTTTTTCGTTTACTAATTCATTCAATTACTTTGTAACAGAGTTTTTGTGATCAATATTCTTCATTTGATAAATATAAAACTACAAAACAGTAGGCTAAGAGCATGACTTCCTGCCCTACATATAGCTATATTGAATCATTTTAAGGGTAGTCATTCTCCAAAAGTTTACGTTAATCAAATTCTAAGGAGAGTATAAATATTGCAATTAAATTTGAACATTTAGAGACTTGATTAATGCATATTTGGGCAATTAGGGGAACATGGGGCATATCGGGGTAGTGAGGCAGAACGTGTTTTCTCTCTAGTAGGTGATACAATTTACCGGAATCTGTCAAAACTACGTCATCTCAATCATAGTTACTAGTACAACTCAGTTGGCTGCCATAACAGAAATCTGTTTGTGTGTGTGTGTGTGTGTGTGTGTGTGTGTGTGTGTGTGTGTGTGTGTGTGTGTGTGTGTTTGTGTGTGTTGGATACAGTTTGATGCAGTTTTTACAACATTCATGACCTCTTTCAAGGCATGTAAGTACATCATATCTACATCTAAATAAAAACAATAATTACTATGGAATATAACACTTAATTTGCTTCTAAATCCATGTTTTTCGCTAAGTTATCTTTGAATATAGGACCATCGACAAGCATTATTCTAAGCTTGTCCTTACGAGGCAATATGGGTGGGGCATAACAGGGTACTACCCCACCGCCACGATTATTCAGGAAGGTGGATTAGACATGTCTGCTACCTGCAGTTGGCTCATAAATTCTTGTGCTGGTGTCATAAGTGATGATGCAAATGCTGTGCATATTTGTGCATATTGTGAAAAAAAAAGCATTTACATTACCAAAGCACAATTTCTAAATGTTCAAATGTGAGATATAGATGCATAAATATTAAGTACCCCCGTCCTCACCCATGTTCCCCTACATCTATAAAAAAACAACGTGAATCTATAAGCTGTTCAATTCATTTGATGAAACGGACCTACAGTTTCTGAACATTCACATGGCAATAATTTTTTTTTTTTTAATTTTTATAGTGATGGCAAATATTGAAATTTTCCTTTAATTGGAATGTTTATCCCTTTGCACATTAAATTATGGTCAAACCGAATTACTCTTCTCCACAAGCTTGAAATACAAATCAAACCAAACACAAATAGGCAATTACGCCAAGGATGAGAGCAACTCTTGTAGAAGTGAGATTCCTTACTTCAACTGAACTGCTATTTAAACTAATTATATCCCGTGACATCATCGACCCTTATTAGAGTTGCGTGCTGATTGATAAATATAATTTGTGCGGTGGATTTTGAAAGCTTGCTCGTTTGACATATTACATCACGTCAAGGCAATGAATATTCAACAGATGAAATGAGAGCTGAAGTACAGCTGTGGTAACGCTTTTTATAAAATCCTAATAATTGTAATCAGTAGCGCTGCAAACAATTGGACTGCACCATTTAAGCTTGTCGGCATAAAACCACTTAAAGGGACTCATTTACAAACAAAATAGCCGTAATTCTACTTCCACACTAGCGTACATAGGACATGGAATAGTCAGACTGAAAAATGCAATTCATAGGCAGTATTTGTACTACCTCTCAGTCGCCGTCCTGTTGCCCATATACATCTCCAGTAGGGGAGGACATCCATCCCCTTCAGCTGCCGTGGTGCGAATGCTGCGGAACCCTAGCACTCGTGGTACCTCTGACGTTACTACAGAAACATCGGACCGAACACTCGAGCTCCTCCCTGCATCGGAGTTGTTCGGATTGGGTTTGACTCGAGAGGGCAGTTTGTGTGTGTGTGTGTGTGTGTGTGTGTGTGTGTGTGTGTGTGTGTGTGTGTGTGTGTGTAGTGTTTAACGCCCGCTTTTACTACATACGGCACCGCAGGCGATGACACTGATGATACATGAAATGAAGATGGAGCAACGGTGGAACGAGGTGGGGGGAAACCGGAGATCCCTGAGAAAACCCGCCCAGGCGCCGTGTTGTCCACCACAAATCTCATTTTGCAGTCGCCTGGGATTGAACCCGGGCCGCCTTGTTGAGAGCCAAGCGGTCTAACCACTGAGCCACGGCTTCGCTATAAGAGGGCAGTTTGTTCCCGACATCCGTAGGAGATCAGTTACTCCGGCCAGGCTTCGGCCGCCCGGAAGGGGCAGAGGGTTGTTCCAGCTACTAGCCTGCAGAAACTAATAGAAGGCGTCCTAGATCACCAGGTGGCCCCACCGAGGTTATTCGGTAGTCTTCCCTGCCGGATTTACGCGCGTAAGTGGAGTATCCACTTCCATCTGTCTTGAATGGGGGGCTTAGACTCAAAGTATTGTCCCAAGGAAAGACCCCCGGAGCTTTCCATCGTTCCCGGGTTGATAGAGGCCGGAGTCTTAGGACTTTCGGGTAGACCTCGTTGTACAAGTGCCCTTATACATTGAACTACCGACATGAATTACGTTAAGTTCTCCAGCTAGCTCGTATTTATCCTGGAGAACCAGTGCTATATTAGATTGTATCATAAATGATGTCGGTTATTTTGGTTTTGGCATTTTGGAAAATTTATTGGGTTTCTTTGCTTTCGCAATGCTATTTACAGGATGCCATGGCTAGGGTTGCAACATTGCGAGCATGTATCAGTCTTCAGTTCTTAATAAACAGTCATAAAATAGAGATAACAAAGTTGGAAGTAACATTCCTTCTAAAACACTACTGGAAACAAGATTATAAAAGTGCTGTCGCAGCTCGAGGAATATGTAAAGTGGAAGGAGAAGGTGTTAGTGAGCTTGTGGCACAGTGATGGTTCCAACGTTTCAACAATAGAGACGAAAACACTAAAGATTTACCACCTTCTAGAACACACAGGGTATGAAATATTGTCACCGATGGCATTGTTGTGTTGCCGCGACGAAAGGGAGCCGGTCGAATGGGCAGGAGAGCTGCCAAGAGGCAGTGAAAGGCTCCGGAATTTTCTGTCTTTGTTTTGCCGCCACGAATGTTCTCGAATGGTCTATGGCATTCTAGAAACAATGACTGGAGGTATAAATACCGACAGTTGTGTGATGGGTATTGCGTCACTGGACTATTAAAGTGTCCCGCAGTGATTTCTTTTTCATTTGTTTACGTGCGGCAGAACACCGAGTCGACCTTGAAGACAGCTGATTGTCAATTTCACGTCATTTTACTGAAATAAAGGATGCTTTAAATTTCTACAAATCAGACGTTTGGTTCTAGGTAACTCCTGCAGTCACATTTGGTATCAGGAGTGGGATACGATGATGGAATCTGCATTGGCGAAGATCGTAGAAGAGCTAGCAGGAATCACACGCCAATTATTGGTGGAAGTCTAGAAAAAATTACCAGAGGCCTTCAGAAGAATTTGGTGCATCAAACACGACCACACTGGAGAATCATGCACAGCTTTTAGATCTATTCCTCATGAACTGACACCTCAAAAAGCTGAACGTAGGGTGGATGTCTGCCGACAGCTTATCTGTGATCCCATGGATGATAGATTTGTCAGGAGAATTGTCACTTGAGATGAAAAATGGGTATATTAACGAAAACCTCATTACTCGAAACAGTGCTTGGTCGCTGCCAAATCAAAGTTAAAAAATCAGTCCGGTTCCCACGTAATGTTCTGTGTCTGGTGGAATTCTGAAGCTGTGGTTCACTGGGAGTTTGTTCCAAACGGCGGGGCGGTTGATGGATATTTTAGTTTCAACAACTAGAACGAGTTCATGAAATTTTGAAACGGAGATAGCCAGCATTAGTTAACCGAAATCGAGTTCTACTGTAACAGGACAATGTAACACCCCATACGGCATGAACAACCATGGAAACAATTCGGCATTGGGAGGAATCGCACTGCTACTACACCCAGCATACAGCCCTGATCTTGGACCATCAGATTATCTTCTTTACGATCCATGGTCCACTTTATATGTGGCAGAAATTTTGACGACATTGAAGCAGTTCAAGTGGGTATCACCAAACTCTTCGGTATCAAAAACAAAAGACTGGTACCACTATGAGATAATAACCTCGCTCAGGAGAACTATCGCTCAGGACTATACAATCCGGTAGTCTATATTTTGAAAGTTGGGTAATTGCTTGTCAGAACACACTTCAAATAAATGTTTTACTTAAGGCAAGGCTACACTGAAAATTTCGCCGAAAATGTTGAACATCATGGAATTTTCTCGTTTGGGTTTTTCGGTAGCTTAGAATTTGTAGTAATAAATGGCATGCTATTTTACCACCTGCATCACTTTAGGCCATCACGTGGCATTTTAAAGAGACCTTTAATAATCGTTAATGGTAAGAATCATTACTTTAGAGTTAATTTTTTGACAAACTTATTTTCTAACACTTTTCTGTAAACAAAATGCCTCATGCGTCAAAGTTTTTCATTTAACTTGGTGAAACTTACAGGATATGTCCATTATATGTAAATAAGAAACTTTACATTCCCCTTTTTGTTAATGATCAGGTTTTGAAAATTATTAGTATTAAGGAATAAAACGTCAATATTTTAAAAATTGCTGGAGCTAACACATGGAAAGTATTTTAGAACGAATGCTACAAGAGTATTCCAAAAACTAAGAATGTGGGTCTTTTAAAATTGCTCTTTACTAGCCAAAAATAAAAATTCAACTTAAAAGCTCAAATTGTTTGACGTTGTCACTAAATTTTCACAATGACAGCTTTATTATTATGGAAGTTGAAATGTTCAGTCTATCCTTGCCTTAAAGAAACGAACATTACTTTTTAGACAGTACTTTACAGTGAGATACATACGTTCTGTGACGCCTTTATATATAAGAACTTACGTTGCAGGCTTCATATTTTAGATCACTAGGTAAATTGATGAAAAATAATTGCTTTAACCACATTTTGGCATTTGATTTTTCAATGTAACTCTAAACATAACCCAGGGTGCTACAGCCCATATAGGACCAAGACCTGCCAACCCGACTGTCGGCCTTACGCCCACATACGTAAGGTAGAGGTGGGTGATCTCCAGCCCATACGTGGAGGAGATGTGGTTAGCATCCCAGCATCCTCTAGCCGGACTTCTATGACCAGGGCGCTTACCTATCGTAAGCTCCTCAATTTCCTCACGATGTTTAATGGCCACCGGCCCTCCACCCGGGATTCAAATCAGTACCCCATGGGTGGCATTGAATCCAGGCCGGTCTCTGTGATAGGGAGCCAAGGGCCTGTTGCCTTAACCGCTGCACCACCGCGCACAATGTTACAAAGTGTCACAATGTGACTCTACCTATCTAAAATAACAGAATCTAAAACATTTAACTATCAATCAGACACATCTGGCATTGGTCTGTTCAGAATTTAAAAAGGGGGGGCGGAATAGCTGAAACGTGCACTGTTTTGGTAAGGACAATTTCACTGAAAATTCGTTTGGAGTATTTTAAACACGATAAGACCTAAAATATCAAAGTCAATATAACGAAATAATTACGGAATTTCGAAAACCTTTGTGCTAACTTGTCTGATACAGAACAACCACTTTTACTTTTTTCGCTTTAGGATTTGACGCTCTCCCGGTCTTACAGATTACTTTATCCAGTAGAATAGGGCAATATTGTACTCCACACAAAAATTTCATAGTAAGGTTTTATTTAAAGTACATGTTTTAGACAAGTGAATAAAGAAAGTATTTTTAGAAAAAGGTTGGCACTTATTTTCAGCAAATTCAAGTTATACATATTATTTTGTCATAAAAATAATCGAAGGTGTGGAATTTTAATCAGTCATTAGAAATTTCGCACATTTCTTTGCGTTTCTTCTTGTTTTGGTATTTAACTGACCATAACTTTGGTTATGCCATTTACACGCTGAGTCAGCCAGGTACTTACGCGCACAATCTTTTCTATCTTCCCAATTTCCTTTTTTAGATTCGAGGGCTCTCAAAGCCTCTATTCCGGAGGAAATATTGATCTGTACAAAATGCAGGATGTGTCTTTGTAGCTTTCGATAAATAATGAGGTGATTGTTTGAGAAACAATATTCCTTTAAATTGGTTCGCTAATGCTTCCCATTTAGGGCATAAATGAAACAGTAGTTATGAATATACCTCTGACAGAATGTCTACTAATGCCGTCATAATATGCCGATCAGGGCTCGGGAACCCTTAATGGAGGAATAATATCGAACACCACAACCAACCACTTCCTGTACGCATGCAAAACACTTGGTTAGTGTACGATGACTCCACTCCCGCTTACTTAAAGCTTGCGTCAGAGCTGTATTATTTCAAACGTTAATATACTCTCATTTTAGTAAAACAACCATAATTGGCAACATTTAATGAGATCCATGTAGCTATCCTTCTTAAACTGGCCCTTTGTATATTACACATACACCTTACAATTGAAGCACACATATTTACAAGTAGTTAAGTTCAATGTTTTGAGAAATCCTGTTAAACACACGATTAAGTACTCTGAATACCAGTTCTGTAAAAGTGTTAAAATATTTGAGGATCAGCAGATGTTAGGATGAACATATTATGACCCTGGTATGTTGAATAAGCATGAATTTCAGAAATAAACGTTGTTAAGTACGCCTTTTGGAATTAGATGTTATTAACTCAAGTAGTTGCCGCATTAGCCATTTGGTGGCGCACCGACACTGTGCCACACAATTTCTTTGATATCAGCTGTAGATATATTTTAGATAGACATTTAGACATTCAAGTGCACTTTCAGAAAGTTTATCTGTACTTCACAATACCAGGGCACTCTTTCATGCCTATTGACAGAATTTTCCGGCAATATTGAGAAGAAACTTCCTCTTCTCAATATTGCCGAAAATGGATATGATCTTAGTCCCTTCCACATGGGTGAAACTGATCAAAGATTCACTACAGCAGAAGCCCATGATGTTGTCCATGTCAAAGGTTCACTGACTGATAGCGGGGAACATGATATCACTCCAATTAATGTTTATTACTTAAAAGATGCCCTCGACCATGACCTTGTAAGAAGTGTTCCTGAATTCACTTTAATCTGGGGTGTGTATTCCCAAAGAGGATGTGTACCAGAAGTTCGTCACATAATGTCTTCCTCACTTTATCGTCCCCAGTCTCTTATGAGGATAGTAGTGAGGTTGCAAGCCTTACACAAGACATGTGATAGTGCGTAAACCACACCAGACAGCCTTCGGAAGATTAAGAGGGCAAAATATCACGATGTTCGCTCACTGCTGGAACATGTCACTCTGCCAGAAGGTACCATACTTTATGACACAATGACATATGGAAGTGAGGTAGAAGATGATGTAGTAGAGATGGAGTGATGTTTTGATGACAATGTTGTATGTCAATCCATGAAATGCAGACTGGATTAGTCAATAGTAGTGATGTATTGGTGAAAATAAAGTAATAGTTTATCCATGACTACATATTATAATACTGTATAATAGAAAAACTCTAACAATAAGATTCAGAAGCTGTTAAGTCAAGTGACTCAACCACTTTTCATTCATTTTAAGTTAAAAGTTGTTAAGTCGTAATAATAAAATATCCTGTAACACAGACTACATATGTCAGATCTTGAGAAACATTTCAACACAGTATTTTGTACCTCCAACCGGACGCATCACATAAAATTATTTCATTTGTATTACTATTTTGATATTTAAAATTAGTTTTTAAAAATTTTGAGCGGCTCTCATGCACAATTTTGAAACAGTGACTTAGCAACTTATGCTTCTGAACGCTTCAATTCTAAGGGTTCTTTCATTTATTACTAATGATACTATGGGTGTCAGAGTTACAGAGACTAATAAATTTTAAGCTCACATAAAAGGATTCCTTCGGAATCGGGCATGCAACTGAGCTACTGAGAGCTACTGACATTCATACAAATTTACGTTAGGCTTATTAGTACACTATCATTTGTGGTAACTAAACGTGAACATATAAGTTAATTCAACAACTTTTTTGCAATGTATAGATGAATACTTGAATATATGACAGTTTTTCCATTCTTCTCGGCATGCCTCATATTGAAGACCTGTCTGATGCTAAGGTGTATATCTAATATACTGTCTGTTCATTCTTTTAAAAGCAAAAATAATTTAATTTGTATTCCTTACAGAAACAAAATATATTTTAGTGGGCCGTATAAAACTCCCTAGCTCTGATGTTCAACACATTACGTTGCCATGTTCCTCCTTTTGTGCAACAATTCGAGTAAGCTAATGTAGTAGAAGATTTATTTGAGAGGAAATGTCTGCTGCATTCCATGGAGACAGTTCTTTCATCGACTGTAGAGGCGACCAAACAAAATCATATAAAATCCAAAGACTATATACGACCTATATTTATAAATTTATGTACACTATTTTTAGAGCCACAATATGATCTCTGGGTAAAAAGACGTAATCAGCATACCAAATCTTACACCCGATCTCAGTACAAACTTATTTCATAAAAAAGTGCGAGTTTGATTCTAGCCAGACTGTCCTTCTGACAAGCAGAGCAGCTCTCAAAAGGTGTGTGGTGAATTCACACAAAAATACACTTTTCGCTGTGAATGCGCTCTCACAAAATGTGCCAAAGCACCCACGTAAATTATATTTTTGCCTGGACGCGAGAGAAATGTTAAAAAAAAAGAATAACAAAAAAAGGAACTGGCTCTATTTTAGTGCGCGGAGTCAGAAGCAGGTCATTTCTTTCCCAAACAGCAAAACAAGCAGCTGTTTACTCTCTGAAAAATCTTTTAATGGAAACAGAAGCTGTGGCAGGAGTGTATCGGAAAGCTACGAGATTGCCACTTTATCTCCCTTTCCTTGCTGAAATAAAACTGATGGAAAGAAAGTGCGTTTCTTTTGTTACATTTCAGGCGTTTGTTTTATCACTCCATTTCCAAGAAATCAGTATCTGGAAAGTGTGATTCCTCACACACAAAGATGTATTTGTAAAATATTGCCAAGTGAACTATTTGTAAAACTAACTAACCAAGGCTGGTACAATAAGGATTAGGTGTTAACTATTCATTATTTTACTGCAAAGAAGGATA